>NW_023607098.1:0-38958 GCF_013339725.1 Rhipicephalus microplus | reverse complement strand
GCATCACATTGGCCGCTGTGCTGCCCTTCTTCTTAGCAAGGGATGGTCGGCCGGCAGCAACTTACAGCCGAAATCCTCCTCGCCATTCTCTGATACGTCGGAAGCCTCATCGTCCATACGGGAGTTCGTCGTGTCCGAGGGGAACGTAGGCCGGCTAGGCCTAACGGGCCCTACTCCTCGGTATGGATCGCTCCGCAGGTAGTGAGGTTAACAGGAGAGGTCCGGTAATATCGTCAAAAAACGTTGCCCACCTTGTCACTTGTTGTCAGTCAATTTTCGGCAACATCAGGAATCGAATGGTGAGTTGGAATATGTCGCACCATGAGAAAATGGCCAGTGGAAAAACGAAAAAGACGGAGCCGATGTGAGATGCGTCTGCTCCCATTGGTGACCGCAGCGCCTCCCAAGGAAACATTATTCCTCCGAAATTATGACCCACGTGACCTGCAATTTATGGGCGTCGACAATCTCCTGCACCCAAGTGGTAGTCCTTATTCTCAGTGAGAGGCACGGTTCATTGCATGCTGTTTACTTGCCTTCAAGAATGTGACTTGGCTTCACGTTATACATTATCTCATGTTCAAAATCATGAGGCGTTTAAAAGAAACAATAATAATATTATTATTATTATTATTATTATTATTATTATTATTATTATTATTATTATTATTATTATTATTATTATTATTATTATTATTATTATTATTATTATTATTATTATTATTATTATTATTATTGCATGAAGAAATACACGAAACACAGGTGGCTGTGTGCAGAAGTCTGAAACGTAGTCAATCAAGCTTGACGCTAAATTTATTTCTGTCTCTAAGGTTACTTGCTAAAAGTTGCTGCATCTGCGAAAATATGGTGCGTGGTCTCAGATGTCTCTATAAATATTGACGCAAAATGTTGCTGTAAGCTTAGCTTGTTGAAGGCTTTCGCTCGAGCTTTGTCTCAAGATTATCATACTTCTACATTACAGACGTTAATGTGAGCTTCAGTACCTCACTAATAAAAGGACATTCATTTCTCCTGGTGAACTCTAAGCTGCACAAATGGCAAACCTGGTGTCATGGCTTAAGTCATAAAGTAGGAATTGGAGCAATTTAGTACCAGCTCTGTTCATTGTCTTTAAATATAATACAACAATTGTTTAAGCGCCGAATGCATTTGTTCCTAAGCTGACAGAGTTATGCATAATTCTAAACAATTCATTAGAAAGACAGGGGGCACTTTGCCAAGAAAAGAGGCTGTAGCGGGATAAATTCGTGGTAAGTCAAGACACATGGTCAGAAGACAGATGGACAAGTTTGAGACAAGCGTGTATTCTGTAGACCTGTCCGGAGAATCATAAGTGACAATAAGAAACAAAAGCTTCGAAATGAATTGAAAGCTTCTGTTTGTTGTTCACATGAAGTTGCATACAATAACCTGGAGAGGAGGCTGGCACTGTGATGCTTGTGCCCCTACGGGAATTACGGGAAATACAGGCTTCCAAGTGCAGAGTGTTAGCTACGGAGCTTACTATCCATCTGTTTCTACAGCTTCGGTTCATTTTTCATGCATCGTGGGTAGTTAAGTGTGGTGGAAAGCAGTGCAGCAGCGCACTTGTTGCTCGAAAAAGCTGAAGGTTCCTAATACTCTCGGTTTATGGCATTTATGGAGCTTTACCAGCTAGTTTTGGTAGTTTTAGCGACGCATCGTGCCCTCACTACTGCACATAGATTTATCCTCTTATGCTAGTGCACAATGTTACATTGAATTCAGCCTTGTTTAGTGATCGTGTCGTACGTAAACTCCTTCATGTCGACTGCAATAGGACGGCGAAGCTAAAAAGATGCGCAGTCCCACTCCTATGATTCGTCCTTACGGCTAGAAGAGACATGTGTAGCCAAGACGCCACTTGGAGAGACGCACCTGAAATCGCAGCCAACGATACGTGAATTGTTTCTTACTCAATACAGCACTTTTGCGTTCGTAAATAGATAAAGCGTACTTACATGGAAAAAAGATGCATATTTTTCTTTCATGTGTTATAAAACCTAATTCGCTATATTCTGATGCCAATCTGAAACACAATGACAGAGCAATGCGGCTTGTCGCAGTTTCCTTACAAAACATTGCCACTTAAACTTTATGCAGTATATTTTACAAGCAAATCAATGACGCAAGTTTAAATTGGAAGAGACTTCATATCTCCTTGATCTATATTGGGAAAAGTAATTTCGCGCATCTTCAAAACGAAAGCCATTGTCTTGCCTATACCGACACACCAAACGATGGGCAGTTCTGCGACTATGCACAATACGATGCACTTCCAACCTCTTCCATCCTTTCTCAACACTCAGTAAACTTTACAATTGTGATAAAAACACGTGAGTTATATTCCTAAAGGACATTACTTCAAATGTTTGTATGAATAACAAGCATGTTTCTCTGTTTCTTGAATATGTGTGTATCTTGCTGATGTATCATGTGTTCAAAGTTAAGCACTATGATTGTTTCTTTAAATAAGGTGCTTGAAGGTACGTGAGAACCACTTGTGCAGATAAGTTAAGCGGCTAGGGTGGTAGGAAGTTGGATGATAATTATCGCTGTCATCAGCCCAATAAACTAAAATCTAATAATTAACTTATTAGGTGACTGCGGTAAGTTGGCATGTTTATAGTAGACAAATGTAGGCATTGGTGTTTGTACGGTTTCAGTTGGAAGATTTTTTTAGCATCCCTCTGCCCCTAAGATATCTGGCTCCAAAGTTTAATTGTCTTTCGCATGATTACGCATGCAGGATGGTTAGCGTGAAGCTCCTCGCAGAAGTGGTGAATCTGTTGTGTGCACTCTTGAGTGTGTGAAGAAGGTGGAAGCGTAGGCATAGGTAGGCATTTGACTTCATGTCAAAAGCAGAACCGTATCCTGTTCTTCCCATCCATCTCACAGTGAAATGATTGCCTTTGAAGGAGCCCACATAAACACAAGCTCTATTTTTCCCTACAAATATTGCAGTTTGAAACTCTATGGCTGCTTCAATTATTTATTTAAAGAGTTCTGGACATTACCCGCTTCCAAGGAATCATTTACTTGCGAAGCAGTCAACTTAGCTGTTTTCTTTGGGTATGGTTCGGGTGTTACAACGTTAGTCGGCATATTTTTGTAACTGTCTATATAGATATATGTGCCGGGAACCAAAAAGCCACGCGCATGTAGCTCAGCAATGGTAAAGTGCGCGTGTTCGACAATGTCAGTGTGGTATGGCCACATGGACTTATTAGAAGGTGGCCATGTTCGTCATACGTACCCGAATGGCCTCCTATACTTTGTTATATGCAATGTTAACGATTAGACCGTTAGAGCGCCAAGGCGCAGATAGATAGATAGATAGATAGATAGATAGATAGATAGATAGATAGATAGATAGATAGATAGATAGATAGATAGATAGATAGATAGATAGATAGATAGATAGATAGAAACGCTCAGAGTAAATTTGGTTTACTAGGTAATGCATCGTATCGAAAAGTTAGCAGGTGTTCTATCATAACTTGTGTAAACACCAAATGGTTGATGCATGCCCTTATTTGCAAGTAGAGCAAACTTTATACGATCTAAGCATCAACGATAATGCAGGAGTCTACGAGCGCAAAAAACACAACAGCTAGAACGTGTTGCCACCGACATGGAACGAGATACGGCTATGCCATGGTGTGTAACTGTCATTCTACAAATGAAGATAGGACAAAGCAGAAGAGGGGACAATGAGCTCGTGTTTACCAGAGCTGTTACCGGGTGGTTGTTGACAAGAACGCAGATGGGAGCAAGTACAGGTTTGTCGTCGATGGCATACGTCGACGAGACGAAAGCGTCGAATGTCGGAAGGCAATGTAAGGGAGGGTCTTTTAACAGTGAATTAGCAGGGACTTCACCCCCGGACATCACTGTTCTTGCTTGCCCATCGTGGGCTCGAAGACGTAGGCGATCCTCCCGCAATGACGTCAGCAAAAGTCGAGTGTTGGCCAGGTTACATAAAGCGCCGTGAAGAGGGCGAGCGGGATTGGCGTCGCTGACGGGTTGAAGGCTGCTGGCTTGCCAAGTACTCGGTGATAGCATGGGGCTGCTCACTATCTCGGGGTCGACGGGCATCTGAACGAAAGTCAGTCAGGCCCACGTGCCGACATGCGCATTCACGGTAACGTGACCTGGTTGTTGGGAGCACGCCACACGCTGCATCGGCGTACAAAAATTACAGCATATTCACGGAGTGAACGTTCATGAGTGGGGCGAAGCTTCGAGGAGTTTTATCGGCAAACCGCGAATCATATGCTGGCCGCGTCCATGCGTCTGTCTGTCTGTCTGTCTATCTGTCTGTCGGTCTGTCTGTCCATGTGTGTATGTCTGTCCGTCTGTCTGTCCGTCCATCCGTCCAGCCGTCCGGCCTTCCATCCTTCTGCCTGTCGTTCTGTCTCTCTGTCCAACCATCTATCCTTCGGTCTCTCCATCCGTCCGTTCGGCTGTCTGTTTGTCTGCCTGTCAGTCTGTCAGTCTGTCTATCTGTCTGTCGTCTGTCTGTCTGCATATTCGTCTGTCTGTATGTCTGTCCGTCCATCCATCTAGTTAACACCGCAACTACCGCCATCTCGCATTTTCACCATATAATCAACATATAGAAGTGAACATTCTAAGGACTAAAATGAGAGGTGGCTATTACATACAGAAGACGCACGACCCACGCTTTAAGGAGCTTCATTCCTATTAAGCGGTGGATTTATGTACCGCGGTGGACCTGAGTACAATGCCATCATCTGATGAGCCGGCAGTCGGTGCAGGAGTACGCAGCGCTTCCGCATACGTTAAATGTAGAGATTCGGCTGGACGTGGAGACATCATGCATTGGACTTGGTGCCGTACCTCTTTGCGGACGACTTCTGTTGGAGCGGCCACATCCCTTCGGAGCTCGTTCGTTTTATTGGCGCTGGCACAGTGGTTCTAGTCGTGAAGCCTGTCGTCAACATCTTCGTAAGTCACCGTGAAAGGGCCTTGGGTTTCACAGGGCGTTGGAATATCATGAAAAAGACGTACTTGATATCTCTTGAGTCTGTGCCCCCGTACTTGCCATACTTCTGTCGAGTTGTGGAAAGAGTCTCCATTCGGGTAGTAGGCCTAGTTGCAGTCGGCTACGCCATAGGTACACTTTTTCGAAGACATCACTATTGCCTGGCGCTTCCTGATAGTTGCAGTACTTACAGCATTATCGTGTATTTACACTTAGAAATATCAATTGATTACCAATAGTACACAACTTCTGTTTACAGAAGCACTAAACGCCGAGTAGAACTGATCACCACAAAACGGGAGCGCATTTCTAAACTGCCCGAACAAGCCCAACACCCCGTGACAGGAACACCAAAAGCAATAGAAGGCGGCTCTGCGCAGCTCAGAACCGGGGTTACAGCTCCCAAGGGTGAGCTGAACAAGAGGGGTCGCCGAGCAGAAGCGTCCGGCCAACTAGAGTGGCCCAAGGGCCCTTCGTCATCGTGCTTCCACTTCCCTTTTCAAACCCCCCTCAAGCGGTTCTTTCATGGATCAATAAAGTTGCTTACCTACCTACCTACGACGACGACGACGACGATGATGATGATGATGATTATGATGACGACGATGACGACGACGACGACGATGATGATGATGAATCCACAATAATCGGGGATCGGCCAAAAATCCATTACCTAATTTAGTGAAACTTTTTTTGGTATTTCCGATTTATACGCCTTCCCCCCTCAAAAAATTAAAAAAATGCTTGGTAGAACGGAAGGAGTGTAATAATTCATGCCATGGCATACGCACCATGACATACACACCATGGCATAGCCAGACCTGGTTTCATTCCCATGGCCTTATCCTTCTTTCAAAAAAAGGTGCTAAAAGCCACGAAAAATACAACCCACCGCACACCGTGGATGCCGTTTGGATTCAGAATTTCAAGGCACTCGAAAAAACAAACTGCAAATTCCAGAAACCCAACGCACTTCTTTCTTGCACGATGAGCAACGCTGGACGTTTTTCGACTGCTGGGACACCCGTAGGAGCACACCGTATAACTTTCGAAGCGTTTTTAGTCTAAGAAAAAGTAATACATAACAGAAAGTTGATCCAAAATTCCTGACAGCAGTGGGACGACCAAACTTTCCTCCCTTATCACACAGACTCTCAAGGTTATGCTTTCTTTCAATGTGAAGGTCGGAAGAAGAGAGTGGGAAAAAAAGTAACTCGCGAGCTAACGCAATTTTGACGTTTCCTGAAATCCTATCTTGACAGCACTTGTCATTGGAGTCGGGAAACTGAGCTGCGTTCCTTCGCTTGCAAGTGTACGAGACGAACCAAAAGAAGAAGATGAAAAGAAAGCTTGCCGAGCAGGCGGAGAAATCGACAGCTTCAATGTGCCACACAAGGGCGCCAAGAAACCACATCTGTTGTAGCATTAAAAAAAGTGTTCCCTGTTTCTCCTACTGGATGTACGGAGGAGACCTTGTCAGTGACAGCTTGCTATGGTGGGTGCTTCGAGCTCGCTCAGTATATTTCGAACGACGTTTTCTCCCTATTTGCCTATTTACTTTGGCAACGCAAACATGTTTACGCTTTCTCAGACGCGACCATGCACCCACTTCATGAACGTTCAACAGCGCAGAGTATTTCTGCTTACTAAAATCAAGAGAATACGCAGAATCGCAACATATCCGGTATGTCCCTAGACGCACGAGAAATCTTGCTAAGCTGTCGTCGTGTCCTGAAGCCCCATAAAGCACAGGCTGTATAAAAAATGCTGACTTGAGAGACCGGGTCCCAATAGTGTTACTAGCCCGTCTGAATTTTGCGGGACTGTCTTGATTTCATACAGGGTTCCAAGTCCCACGCCGTCCGAGCCAGGAAAGCTGTATGTTCTCAATTTCGTCCGGGCTCACCAATTGATTATTGTATAATCTAACGCACGTGAAACAACGTGCGTAACGCTACAGAGCAAATTATTCGCCCGAATCGTACGTACAAAGTGATGTCGTGGCAGTTAGTGGTGGCTGCGATCTCCGAGGGACTTCATCTTAACTACCGTGAAAAGGGCCAATACGTTTACGAGTATATATCCCGGCGAATGGAAGAAAAAATGATACACCTTGGCAGTGAGCACTTATAACAAAGCTTTTATATACATTGAAATAGCCCGCTCTAATACTAAGACATCAGCATCAGTTCTGTATGAATTGGAATGGTTACCTCAACCATGTTATAGGTGGGTTCGCTAATTAGAGCGGTAATATTCAGAAAGCAAAGCAGATGAACGCACTTGTTGAAAACGTGTTGCACTTTTGGTTCATGTGTTACAATAGCCATTCACACCCGTCCACGAAAACATAAATCTATACTCAGCGATTGAAGCCCCACTCACAAGAAAGGAATATGTCTTTATAGACATTTGAAAAAAGTAAACACGCACTCTGTTTTCAGTTAAGATGTAAGAAATCAGTCTCAAGAGCCACCGATATGCGTGCAATACGTTTGCTGAATTGAGAAGTTTCCGAACTAAGATGTTCTGTTATATACTGCGGAAGGGTTAGGTAGACACCCGGTACCGGCAGGACCATGGCCGGAAGAATTCTTCCAGTTCAGTTTCTAAACTAATTTTGACTGCAGGGTTCCTTCTGAATAATTGATATATTAACATGTTCGCGTCAAAGAGCTCCCTTTCTCAGAAATTTTATTGACAACGGCGAAGTCGTCCTTCGTTGTGAGCAAGAAAGCCGCACTGGCCGTGAGTGAAAATTCGAGCTATATGCAAATAAAGAGAGGAGCCGGGTGGCGTGCACATATACGCTGTCGCATTCAACAACTCAATACGAAGCTCCAGCGTCTTCCAATGTCTCTTTTCTTTGCCCTAATGTCTGTACAAGTGTTCTGTTAGGCTGACCTATCGAACACTGACATTCATGACGCTCGTCAGGTCACTACACCAACCACAGCTTCGCTATTGAACACTGTAAGTAAATGGAAACTAATTGAAAGCTGCGCCAGTAATTCAGTGGCGCCACTTCTCTTGTTTACAACATACAGTATGACAGAGAAAATGTTTTAAGGCAAGTGTCTACTTCAGTTCTGGTAGCTTACGTTTAGCGCTGAAAGTTTAGAGGCGCAAAAGCCACAAGGAAAAGTTCACTATTCAGTTATTCATTAGCGAGCCTTGAATTTAAATTTAGGGCCTATTATCAAGCGTGAAAGAGCGTGCACTGTGCAAGTAGAGTGAACATAGTAACAACTTAGTTGAAAATTGTGTTTTCTCATTAATTGGACAAGATTTTTAAATATTACATGCCGACTGTTCTTGTAGACCGCGGAACAGCACAAATGGACCGTTAAGGAAAAGTTCTGTGGTGCAGGCAGAATCTTAAAACTCCAGCACCAGTGCATGTATGGGTTGTCGCCACAATAAACAATATAACTGTGAAATCTAACTGCGTTTTGGTTATCGCTGACAAATTGTTTTGTTGGAATTATGGTGTGATCTTTTGCGTGTAAATGATTAATTGTGTCGTACATAAATGAAGAGCTGCGTCACACCACAAGTGGTTGTGTAATGGCCATGGTAAACCTCAAGCAATTCACACATATCCAGAAAAGAATGAAACGGAAACGTTGCCTTGTGCTACAGGACACGTCTGAAGCATCAACAGTGTCAGCGCCAATAGTGCCATCACAGCGACCAAACCACGTGAGGGTCCTATACCGAAATACTGTGCATAGTCGAATGCAATATATAGTCCAGAACAGTTCACCCTCAGAGGCTAATAGACACAAGCCAGCGCCAACGGACGCGCACTTAGACTAGCGTCGACGTCGTAAGCTAGACGGCCGGCAACCCAACGTTCAGAAAGACTGCCGAATGCTAGAGCGGCATTGTTTTCTCAGTCATAAAACACACCAACAGCCAACTTCGGTCGTCTGGGCGGGGTTTCTCCAGACTACATCTGCGGTATGCAAATATAGTATATAATTAAAAAGTCAGTATATATGTATATATATTTTCTACTAGGTGGGTGCGTATTGAGAACATTTGGTGTACAATGTTTGCCTATGGACGACGGTGCAGAAAGCAAAGAGAATGACGTCATTTTCTCCCACAAGCAGACCTGTTAAAAGCCAAGAAGTACGGTTATTACTACGAAAATTGTGCCAGCAAGTAACAATTAGCAAGAAAGCCGAGTGGATCCCAAAAACAGCAGAAATGGTGGATATTCTTTGAGATAATAGGGAAAAAACAGACAGGACCCATTAGGAGCTCGAACTGTAAGCGACAGGTAAGCAATAGTCATTGTGAGCGTAAAGTACATCAAGGGATGGAAAATGCGTCCGATGACAGCGGAACGTTAGGTGGGTAGCGAAACTACGATACTTTAAGGCATAACATTTAATCAGCTCGTGCCGCAGAAAGTGGGCTGGAAATCATTCGGGGAGGCTTTCTCGTACTGCGATGGACATAAATAGAATGAGCAGCCGTGAACAAGCCGATCCGGAATATGGAACAAAAAAAAAAAACTTGCTTTCCCAGGCATTGCCTACAGTGCACTTAGAAAAGAAGTGTCCATGTCGTTTTCGTTATTTAAGGCAAGTCGCTGAGAGACAGACGTCCAAACCGGTCTGATAAAGGGTTACACAGAGGTGTAGAGGAGTGTGCGCACCATGTAACTTTTCCCTAAACACCGAAAGGGTTCTCCAAGTGGGCTCGAATATCGATTATGAACCACCATCGTTAAACGCGGAAGAACATGCTCACGCCGGTTTTTTTTCCAATAATTACGTATTTCGACCAAGATAGCACTGCGAAAAGCGAAAACTGCGTGTTGCTAAAATTTCACCTTTGCCCTCGAAAAGCTGGAGGTCAATGGAGCAGTGAGCCAGAATTTTACTAGTGAAATTGACGCATGCTCCCGCATCATTAGTTGCGATAAACATACCAGATTGAACGATTCCTGGCGCTGACTAGTGAAATTGACAGTCCACCAATCGTTAGTTGCAACAAACATATCATCTCTAACACTTGGCGGCGCTGACGTCAGTCGAAGCGGGCCGAAGATCAGAAGTTCAAGCAAGATTGAAAATCAAGCAACTTGGATTAGGTAGGCTTGCCTTGAAAACTCACGGGAATACACCAAATTAGGGAGTACAAGGTGATATGGGATGGACATTATTTGAGGGCGCGGAATCTAGCAGCTAGATAAAATTTGAGAAACGATTGAGAGAAATAGGAGAGGAGCGTTAGGCTAGGAAGGTATTCAGCTACTTGTACATGAAGAATGTCGATACAAATTGGAGGAAGCGAACCAATAAACTGACTGGTAAATATACTTAGAAAACAGCAGGGGGCCAAACCAAAAAGAATTATCGGTTAAGGAGAAGGTGAAGGAAGCTGAGACCGATATGTGGAGAATTGGCATGACTAAGAAGTCTGCACTGGAGATCTATCGAACTTTTAAGCAGGGAATTGCCAAGGAAATGATCTATCATAATACTCGAGGTAGTTCTCTACTGTTTGAGGCCAGGAAGCGAGTATGGCAAACAAAGACATATCGGGGCAAATAGGAAGGGGTGGACACGGTACGGAGTGCGTGTGGAGAGGAAGAGGAAACTGCCGAACACTTGTTATGTTCTGTAAAGGGCTTCACCCTATATTTCAGAATGATGGCGCAGAGTTTTTCAGACCACTGCGGTTTAGGGACAGGGAGGGAAAAATAGACATTAAGCGAGTAGAATTAACAAGAAGCAGGTTATCTGATTAGTGGCTAAAGTCAAGGCACGAGGGAAAATTAAACCCTTCTCTGCAAAGTACGAGTCGTCAATCTCACTATCGAAAGAAAAAAAAGATAAATCTAGTTTTTGATTCACTAAGTAATACGGCTTGGGGGCGTTAGCCACCGCCCGATCTGAAGGGTACAGCCATATTAATCCATCCATCCATCCATGCGGGCAAGGGCCACTTGTCCACTTGTGTTAATCGTGTTTACGGCTTTACAAGCCAGCTGTGTATGTCACTACGAGAAGAAGAGATTTCGTTCACAGATAATTTATAGGTTCGTTTATGGTTTACGTTTCTTTGGCAGATTTGTACTTCTTGAATGAAAATAATTTAAAACCCGAATACTTTTTTCAAATAAAATATTTCTTTTGGTAGATTAGCACTTTTCAGGCGTTCTTCCTTCCTGTTTTGTTTGCTTGTGCGCTACACCAAATTTGATAGGTTCCAACTCACCTGCCTTTCAGCCCTTTTACGTTGCGAAAACCTGTCATTCAATTATTTTTGCTTTGCAGCCTTTTCAAAGGCTGTTTTCTTTCGGCCTTGAAGAACGAGAGAAATCAAGGCGGGGGGGGGGGGGGTATTTTTGTGGAGACATTTGACTCTTGCTAACCCCGCGAGCGTCTATGCGGCTACATTTGCGTGTACTTTTTTTAACGTGCTTCACGTAATCTATTGGTGCCTACTCGAACGTCCACGCATATCGTCACTAGTTATACAGGTGGGAATAATCGGGAACATCAGCCCTGAATCTCACATACATACATCTAGAGCAAAACACATAAAAGAAAAATATCACAAAATTTTACCGTCTAATCAACATGTTTTGTATTCATACACAAAAAGCGTCAACAGTTAGGCAGGCCTGAAAGTTTCTCTAGTCAAAACTTCTTTATTTTATCTTACCTTCAAGCTACAAGGTACAATTCAGAGGGTGGAGCTATCATATATGCATATATAATAGGCAAAGAAATAACATCAAACTTGACAAGAGTTACAAAGCATACAACCTAAAAACTTGTAAGTGCGATAATACACACAGTAAATATACAAAGTGCTTCGCAATATAGTACAAAAAAGAAAAGTATTCACGAAGGCTAAATTTAGGCATTTAGTTAGTTAACAAAGCATTTTTACTGTATTAGGTCTTGAATGCTTGTCATAGAGCCAGGAAGTTGGTTCCATTCCCTACAAGTCTTGGGTAAAAGTTACAATGAATAATTCGAACTCACAACAAGTATAAATTGTTCAAACAAAACGGAGTTTGAAATACTGGGTGGCCATTAGATTAAACGGAAACCACTCCCCACTGCGCTGGCTGAACTCAAGGAGGCAACCGCCCGACTGATCATCGTGTAGTAAATGCGCTTCCACATATCTGGTTCAGGGGAATTTGTGAATTGGTTACATTGAGCTTCAGCAGCAAACATAAATGAATTGGTCAGACAGAGAAACAACGGAAAGGGCCACCCACATGTAGTTGTGTAAACAAGGAGCCGTAATATTTAAATATATGGACCCTATACTTCTCGAACACACGTTTATTTACATGGCAGCTAGGTCACAAGCGAACTTGGAAGCGATCAGTAATTATCATTTACTTAAGTTTCTTCAGTATAACGACTTCATATGCATTGTTTCATTATGCTCAGAAGCTCCGACGTAGTGTCCACTTTCTCACGTGCTGAGAAATTCTGCTGATTGGCTGTTTTGCGTCTCAAGTATATTTTGCTTGATTTAGTTTTGTAAGACAATGTGAATACTCCTGGCTGACTTCTGCGAAAAGCCTATAAAAACTGGAGGCTCCAAGTTCGAACTAATCGTTGGGTATGCTGACGCGTTCAACTCATCGGGAGTTTCCCTGCAGAGAAATATAGGCGCCTGCAGCAAGACTAAGGCGTCAGTTCCAATTTACTGTAAGTTAGAATCAACCGTGTTTGGATCAACGAGCTTTTATTGTACCTTATACATCGCCAAGTTTTCTCCAGTTTGCTTTTCTACATGTGTTCATATAAGTAGCATGCTGTTACACTGCACAACTACTGTATGCGCTAATATTCGAAACCTGCTTTTGATCAAGTGTCATTGCTTTACATGCTCACATCGGCGATACAAGATTTAATTATTAGTTCTGTTATCTGTAATGGAAGTCTGGAATTCCCACGCTGGCAACAGCACCAGAAAGGTAAGTCCGAAGTATAGTAGAGGGATAGTTGTGCATCTACGCATTGCGGCCTTAATTCAGTGTGGTAGTACTCTCCGAATGTCTGTTTATTTTGTGTACTTCCTAATAGTACCTTCATCACCATATTCTTGGATGGCACCAGGCAGAAAGGACGGATACACACAACTTCGAAACGCCGCAATACGCCTCCTCGAAGGAACCACAAAATTACACTCGCCTAATATGTAGTGTTTTTTAATATTTGTTCTACATTGAACAATTGTAGGTTGCCACAAAACCTACACTATCATTTGATCACCCAAAGTTCTTGTTGTAATGTCTCTTGAAAGTATTAAAGAAAAATTTCTCTTTGTCGCGTTATCGCCAAGTAATAGCTGTATGTGCACAGAACAAATAAAAATACCTACATCTTTCAGACAATTATACCCTAACGACAATGGCATTGTGACGGTGTCCGCATATTGTTTTCGTACATTCCGGACAACTTGTGTAAAACATCGTTGGCGCAAACGTAAAAGAAGACGAAAAAAGAGATTCACAAAATCACACAAGCTCTTTAAAGTTTGCCCAACAATGTTTTACACAGCTACATACCAAATAGCCTGACAGCATACGTTACTGACCAGGAAAACTTGATTACGGTACCCGCAGATGTTCTTGAAACTGCCAAGTGAATGTCCAACACGGAAAACCATGTCCAGCTTGTTTGACACTACGATTTCGGGTTTGCCAGCTGCACAGTTTCAATCAACATAGAAGCGTGTGTCGTCGCACTTGGAATTTCCATTAAAGAAGTACGCATTACATCAAATAATATTGTTTACACATATTCATGACAGCTTGCTGCAAGCGTCAAGATTCAGGGCCCACATATTGCTGCGAGTCTTCGCAATCCATTCTCCAATATAGGGGTAAACAATAGAAGGAAAAGTATTCGAATAAACCTCGATGCAGGAACCCTGTTCTCGAAAAATTCTTGCTCTTTATTTCCTGGAAGCACAAAACCGGCATTTCCCGCGAGTGAATGTGAGAGAAGCGGGACATGGAACACGACTTCCACGTTTTCGGAAGTTCGATCTAGGCGTTATTTGCGCGCTGGGGTGAACCAGCGAGATTCTTGTCTCCGTGTACAAGCAGCCTCAGCTCGTGAGATTCAAAGTAAGAAAACAAAAAGACCAAAGAACTTGCCAAGCACAGCCACGACACAAGTAAAAACGAACAATAGCACGCACGGAAGTAGGAAATACTTCTGGTGCTCACCGATAGGATGAGGTGCAAAGACGTCATGCCTGTCAAGTCCTTAAATATCATCTTGGCTTTCATGTAGAGTATATTGGGAGAAAAATACGACGCACGCGGGTGGTCGACTGTCTCATAGGTGTTGCATCCAGCTTCACCAGAGCTTGCTAACAGCGAGCATTGCTGTGTATAGCGAACAGTTACAAAAAAGACTATACCAACGTTTTACACTTTTATATGAAAAATGTAGCAGTTGTTATTGGTGGATGAAATGAAAGGCGACTATTTCGTTACACAACTGACACTTGAGAGGAAAAGACGAAACCAGGACAGGAAAGGCAGGTTCAAATTTTGCTTTATTGACATGTTCGTAAGTTTTTAAATGCGAAGCATTTCTCGGCGAACTTCGGCGACTTTGAGCGTGTCTGTCTATCTATCTATCTATCTATCTATCTATCTATCTATCTATCTATCTATCTATCTATCTATCTATCTATCTATCTATCTATCTATCTATCTATCTATCTATCTATCTATCTATCTATCTATCTATCTAATTATCTACCAAACTATCTATCTGTCTATCTATCTATCTATTTATCTATCTATCTATCTATCTATCTATCTATTTTCCGCCTATGTCTTTTAGCTCTCCTGACCATTTGTAAATATTATGAATACCAAACTTGGTATGGCATAAAGTGACTACATGACAAGCATACTTGACTAGTCAACATAAAAATCATGAAATGTATGTCATGAATGTCATGATCTACATTTGATGGTCTTGCTGCTCTTGCGGTAGTTTCTTTCACATGGAATGTTACAAAGCTGGTATCGTGTGACATGATTGCATGGCGAACACAAGCGACATTCCCTAACATGTAAATTATGGTATGTGTGTCATATACAAAACTATAACAACATGACTCCATGCCACGCTCGTGATGTGCTCTCGCCGATTTCGCTGGCGTCGCATCTACCAAATTTCGTATTATGGTACGTGAATGGATGACGAAGGTATCTGACTGGTGCAAACATAATAATCATGAGAGGCGTGTCATGTAACAACATGACTACATGCCACGCTCACAATGTGCTGGGGGCCGTTTCGCTAGCTTCACTTATCTGAAATTTGGCATTACGGGACGCGAATGGATGACGAAGGTATGAGACTGGTGCAAGCATGATAAACATGAGATGCGTGTCATGTAACAACATGACTACATGCTACGCTTGTGATGCGCTCGCGGCCGTTTCGCTAGCTTCACGAGTAGCGAATTTGGTATAACTTGACGTCAATGGGTGACAAACGTATGCGACTGGTGCAAACATGATAACATTGAGATGCATGTCCTGTGAGAACATGACCACAGGCTACAGTCAAGTTGGCAATATTGCCACATGGTTTGCTTGGGTGAGCTCGAAGAGTGAAAGAGGACAAAGACGATCTCTCTGAGCCACTGCTTGGCTAGTCGACTCAACGAGCCCATTGTATCGAGTTTGTCGTGAGTAACGTGACAAGACTGGTGAAGGTGATGGGTACAACGTCTCACGATCCACCCGAAGCCCAAGACCCCGCCCAGCAGCCGGAACACGAGCCCTGCACCCGTGGACACTCCTGTTCATAGAGTAAGCCACCGTCAACGAGGCCTACCGCCTGAGACACCAACCACTGACGCAGCGACTATGACTTCGACACAAGATTCTGTGTAAGCTCCGACACCTTCCATGCCGATCTACTGCACCGTCCAGAACCCGCTCATGCCTAGCCCCTTTCACGGAGAGCAGCATGAAGATGTTGACGACTGGCTGAGTGAGTTCGAACGTGTCGCAGCGATCAATTACTGGGATGATGCCGCGAAGCTCCGGAACGTGTACACTTGTCTAAAAGACGGTGCGAAGACGTGGTTTTTGAACAGGGATGATGTTCTGACATCTTGGCGCGAGTTCCAGCGTCGCCTCCTGGAGACCTACAGGAGTCCCGACCGCCGCGAATGGGCGGAGCGTGCACTACAATCACGCATCCAGATGCCCAACAAGACCGTCTCGATGTACGTCGAGGACATGACACGGCTTTTCAAGCGAGCGGATATTGCTATGGCAGAAGAAAAAAAGGTTCGCCACCTCATGCGTGGTGTGAAGGATCAACTTTTTGCTGCTTTGGTGCGTAGTCCCCCCAAAAGTGTTGCTGAGTTCCTTACTGAAGCGGCAACAATAGAGCGAGTACTGCACCAACGGTCTGCCCTGTTTGACCGTCAAGTGAATGCTGCCTCAACTCCCGAAATTTTCGCCACCCCTGGGAGCAAGAGCCCCGAATGGATTCGCGAGATCATCCTATCTGTCGTCCGGAAAGAAATGGAAAAGATGTACGGGACAAGGCAAATCGATGTTGGTTCTATCACCAGTGTCATCCTTGACGAGGTCCAGCAGGTGCTGCACGCCCATCGTTTTCCGCCTATGTCGGTTGATCCGGAAACGGCTCCTGTGTCTACTGACAGTCACCGTCGTACGTATGCGGAAGCCTTGCGATTTGCCACGCCTCTTTCTGGTCAAGGATTCTCGACCCAGACAGTGCCGCACGTTCCGATCTAGACAATGTCATACGTCCCGCTCCAGACAATGGTGCCGTCAGTCGCGATTCAGTCAGCGCACGCTGATTTGGACAACAATAGTCGCCGTGCACCGACGCGCAAGTCTGATCTCTGGCGTACGCCAGACAGACGACCCCTCTGCTTTCATATTGCGGTGACGCTGGTCACATTTGCCGCGAATGCCCATACCGGCAACTTGGACTGCGCGAATTTTACGTCAATTCCCCTTGTCCCCGAATCGGTCAAAGGCCAAGGGATATCGAAGAGTATCTCGCGCAACAGCGTGCACCCTTTACACAACGGCAATCGCGGTCACCATCTCCGAGGAGACCCGCAGCCACTGGGCCACGTATCGGGGTGACGGCACGGGAACGCTCCCCGAGCCCTCGTCGGGAAAACTGATGGCAGCGGCCTTCGGAGGCAAGGTCGCTGGGACTCAAAGTGCGGAAGACCTCCCATCGACGCTTGCACGCAACACTGAAGGCATTTCGTCAGAGAATAATTGCAGTACCTAAAAAACGCCAACATCCACATCTGAACCTAGTGACCGCGTGTGACTCGACATACCTGTGCTGATTGACGGTCTTCAGGTCAGTGCATTGGTAGACACTGGTGCAGACTATTCGATTATCAGCGGGAGGCTAGCGAAAGATCTCAGGAAAACGATGACGCCGTGGAATGGAATGCGAATTCGAACAGCTGGAGGACACGTTGTAACACCGCTCGGTCGCTGTACCGCAAGAGTGAAAATTCGTGCGTCAACGTTTGTGCTCAGCTGCCTCGTTCTTCGCGACTGTTCGCGTCAGCTGATTATCGGCATGGACTTCCTTCGGGAATACAGTGCAATCATAAATCTCCGTGAGCGCATCGTTACCTTCTCGACTCAAGGCGCAACAGATCGAGACGCTGATAACTGCCGTAGAGCTGCACTGCGTGTTGCTGACGACAGTGTGACGCAACCACCTCGAGCAACTGTTCCCATCGAAGTCACTTGTGAAGACTTCCAAGACGGCGACGTGGTGGCTGAAAGCAACCTATCACTTTTGCTGCTCCAAGGTATATGCGCCGCCCGAAGTGTTGTGCTCGTCCGTGACGGGCAGTCAACGATACTAGTTACGAACTTCAATTACGAGCACCGGCATCTTTTCCGCGGAACCACCGTAGCCTATGGAGACCCTGTTGCCGACGTCATGGAGTGCTTCGCGTCCGAGGAAACACACGAGGATGAGGAATTTCTAGGCCGCATCGACATTAATTTGACGCTGTCAGACGAGAGAAAGGCGGCCCTTCATTACCTTTTAAGGGAGTTTCGATCTTTCTTTGCTTCTTTTTCTAAAGTCCGTCAAACACACCTCACGAAGCATCGAATTATTACCGACCATGACGTCTGCCCTATCCGGCAGCAGACTTATCGCGTTTCTGCCAAAGAACGCGAGGCTATTCAGACACAAGTAAAAGAAATGCTCGATGACGGGATTATTCAACCATCCAGCAGCGCTTGGTCCTCGCCAGTCGTTCTAGTGAAGAAAAAAAACGGAACGCGGCGATTCTGTATTGACTACAGGAAGCTTAATAGCGTCACAAAAAAAAAGACGTCTACCCGCTTCCACGGGTCGACGACTCCCTCGACAGGTGACGACGCGCGAAGTATTTTTGTCCATCGATCTAAAGAGTGGCTATTGGCAAATTGAAGTGGATGAACGAGACCGAGAAAAAAAAGGCAGCATATTCACGGAGTGAATGATGGGGAGTGGGGCGAAGCATTCGTCCGTCCATTCGTTCTTGCTTCCGTCCGTTCCTGCGTACGTCTGTGTAACCGTCTATGCGTCCATCCACCCGTCCGTGCGTGCGTCTGTTCGTGCGTCTGTCCCTGCGTTCGTCCACGCATCCGCGCCTGCGTCCGTTCATGCGTCCATCCATGCATCTGTCTGTGTGTCCGTTCGTCCGTCTATTCAGCACTCCAAGTACCGCAATCTCGCATCTTTTCATCATATATTCTTCATATAGCAGCACCGCCATCCAGCGGACATTTCAAGGACTAAACGGGAGGTGGTACATGCACACTTTCTTACGCTTGCGCTTCGGGTTTACTTCCCACCTTTAACCACCTCGAGTTCATGGTATATACTAGTTCACTGTATTCATGGCTATGTGGCCCAACGCTCGCTAAACCTTTCTAAAACAAAGGAGGTTACACCCAGCGAGTATAACGAAGCAACCCTTTCTTGTCAGATCGTGCTCAATGTACGTGCCAATAGCTGCTAATGGGGATCGCAGCGTGCGCGTTACCTAAAGGCCGAATGCTCCTGTCTCTCATTCCCCCTTAGCAGCCATTAACATGTGCATTGAGCACTATATTTTATAGTTCAACAACGCACAGAAGAAATCTCTCACCGGAACAGGGACCGCTATTTCGGGTATGTGCTACTGGTGATTACGTACTACGAGGGACACACAAGCCACGCCATAAGGAGCTTCGCCCCTAAAACCGCGTTTGTGACTCCAGACGGACTTTACGAATTCCGAGTTCTTCTCTACGGCCTTTGTTCTGTACCAGCCACTTTTCAGAGGATGATGGACACAGTTCTCGCGGGCTTGAAGTGGCAAAGCTGTCTTGTCTACCTCGATGATGTGGTCATCTTTCCCGAAAGCTTCGAAGAACATCTGAAGCGTCTGAGAAAGGTTCTGGAAGCCACTCGCACAGCTGAACTCACGCTGAAACCTCAAAAATGCCATTTCGGCTATGAAGAGCTGACATCTCTGGGACATGTCATTAGTGCGGATGGAGTGCGACCTGATCCAGACAAAACTGCTGCTGTCGCCGCCTTCCCTGTTCCATCAGATAAAAGAGCAGAAGGCCGTTTTCTCGGCTTGTGCGCGTATTATCGCCGAGTTATCCCCAACTTCTCGAAGATAGCTGAACCTCTTACGCGACTCACCCGAGATGACGTGCCCTTTACTTGGGGCGCAGAACAAGATACGGCGTTCACAGAGTTACGACAGAGAATGCAAACAGCCCCTGTTCTTGCCCATTTTGATGAGGACGCTGCTACAGAAATTCATACAGATGCCAGCAACGTCGGACTTGGCGCTGTCCTTGTACAACGACACGGCGGCGTTGAGCATGTGATAGCTTACGCCAGGTCGTACTCTTTCTCGAGCCGAGACCAACTATTCCACGTCAGAAAAAGAATGCCTCGCCGTGATGTGGGTGATGACCGAATTTTGGCATTACCTCTACGATCATCCCTTCAAAGTGGTGACTGACCACCACTCGCTCTGCTGGCTGGCAAATCTTGGAGATCCATCCGGCCGTCTCGCACAGTGGAGTTTGCGTTTGCAGGAGTTCGATATTACGATTGTGTAAAGGTCAGGGCGCAAACACGAAGACGCCGACGCGCTTTCTCGAGTGCCTGTGGGGAGCGCTGTCAGGGGCTCCGAAGATGATGATGCCTTTCTCGGAGCAGTTAGCGACTCCGAATGTATGTCAAAGCAGCGTGTAGACGACGAATTACGCCCAGTCATTGATTCCCTGGAAGGCCGCAACTCTCTGGTCCCTCAACACATTGCTCGCGAACTGTCCTGTTTTTGTCTAAGAAGAGGCATTCTTTACAAGAAAAACGCCCATGGTAGCGACAAAGCCTTCCTACTCGTTGTTCCTACCGACATGCGTGATGAGATCCTCCCTGCGTGCCACGACAAGCCCACGTCAGGACATTTGCGCTATTTGCGAACTCTCGCCAGAGTACGCCTACAGTATTACTGGCCGCGACTATCAACTAGTGTACATCAATATGTGAAAGGCTGCCGTGAGTGCCAGCGCCGCAAGACTCCGCCTGTGAGACCCGCGGGCCTGCTCCAGCCGATCGCACCACCACGGACACCGTTTGACCTCGTGGGAATGGACCTTCTCGGGCCCTTCCCTTTGTCGTCCTCTGGGAACAAATGGATTATAGTTGCGACTGTTATCTTACTCGTTATGCTGAAACAAAAGCGTTACCCCGTGGCACGGCCTCTGAAGTCGCGCAGTTCTTCGTGCACCAAATCGTCCTACGGCACGGTGCCCCGTCATGCGTGATTACGGACAGAGGGACGTCGTTTACAGCACGAATGATGGAGGACATTTTTAAACTGAGCTGTACAAGTCATCGAAAAACAACGGCTTATCACCCGCAATCCTATGGACTGACAGAGAGGCTTAACAAGACCGTAGCCGACATGCTGACACTGTACGTGGACGTACAACACAAAACCTGGGACGAGATTCTTCCATACATCACGTTTGCCTACAATACGGCAACGCAAGAAACAACGCGATTTCCGCCTTTCCGACTTGTTTACGGGCGCAACGTGCGAACCATGCTCGATGCTATGCTTCCGTGCGACCAAAGCAATGATCTTGCTTAAGACGCTTAGAAATGTACTCAATACGCCAAAGAAGCTCGTCAGCTAGCTCACATAAACACCAGTCACCAACAAGATGCAGATGCACGACGTTACAACCTCCACCATCGAAATGTCACCTACCACCCTGGGGACCGAGTGTGGGTGTGGATCCCTGTCTGGCGACCAGGTTTATCCGAAAAACTCCTAAGCCGTTATTTTGGACCGTACAAGGTTCTTAGACGAGTCACAGATGTCACCTACGAGGTATTTCCGGACGGCGCAGCGTCTTCTCGTCGACAGCTTCGGCCCGAAACCGTGCATCTCGTTAGGCTGAAGCCCTACTTCACACAGTAGCCCTTGTGGTTTCACGTGCTACGACATGCCGTGACTTCGCGTTGCTGCTGCTGTTTGTATTCTCCTGTGTTTTTATGCCTTTTCTTTTTGCGCTTGGCGCAAGCGTTGACGAAACTTCCTCATTTGCGCTGCGAATACTGGCACTCTCCCTCTTTTGGTTCTCTATATCTGTGTGTGTATGCCTTCATTTTTTTTATTTACGAGCATCGAGTCGATGCTTTCAAAAGGGGGGGGGGGGGGGACTATTGCCACATGGTTTGCTTGGGTGAGATCGAAGAGTGAAAGAGGACAAAGACGATCTCTCTGAGCCGCTGCTTGGCTAGTCGACTCAACGAGCCCATTGTATCAAGTTTGTCGTGAGTAACGTGGCAATATATATACTTCAACGTGACCCACTGCGCGCGCGCGGCTGTTCGTTTCTTTGCGTTACGCTGGCGTTTTCATGCCAGGCGCCGGTCTTGCCATATGGGGTGTGTTTCAATACTCACCGTAGACGGCTAAATAGACAGCTGAATAGACGGCGGCAATCTTAAGTCCTATTACAATTCTCACGTAGCCAGCAAACTAGACAGCTCCGAGAAGACCGCATCGTCGTAGACAAATACGATGCAGGCTACTTTGCTGCCTAAGACGATGGCGACGCAGCGAATCGCTCAGACAGACCGAATCGCGCCAGAATGGTCGTCTAAACGCAAGCAGACGCTTCTCCACAAGCTTAATGTGAGTAACGTTTAATTTTTTTCCGATTTTAACACAAATTAAGCAAGAAAATACAGTTGTTACGTTTGTTTAGTTTGGCTTTCTCTTCTCAGCACGAGGCGGCGCCTCGTCGTGTAAAAGCCGTGTAGACGTGTTGCTATTTTCGGACAGCATGGGCTCGGTACTATCTTTTAAGCAGTCTGCGTAGACTGTCTACGTGCTGTCTAAGAATTGGAACACAGCCATGCTCTAAGGCGCGTGCCGCACTGCGTTGCTTTGACGCTTGCGTGTTTCAGCGCGTCCGGCGTCTCTCCGTCTCGAAAAGAGGCAAACGCAGTGCTGTCTGGGTAACGCATTGGTGCCAAATGCAGCATGTCGCACTTCGTGCCGGTTGCCGTCGGGCCGCGCCGACGGACGCTAGTCGTGCCGGCCGCGCCTGGCGTCAGACTCGAGAGTGCTAGCGCTTCGCCAACGTGGCGTCGCTCTGCCCACCGTGCGCGCACATCTACTTACTGTGGAGTATATTGGGTCCTTCACGATGCACTCGAGGCCGTTTCGCTAGCTCCATATATACCATATTTGGTGTTACGTGATGTCAACGGATGACGAATGTATATGGCGCGTCCGAACATGATAATCTTGACACGGAAGTCCTGTACGGCATAATTTACCTGCACCTCGTAGCGTTGTGGTGATTTAAAAGAGACATATCAACCTTCCTCATTCGTGCTTCGCATATCACCGATTCTCACTATACGTTGCTTCTGCCAATTTTTGTGCAGCAATCTTTTGTGTTTGTTTAGAAAAAGTGATTAACAATTCCCAATATTTCGTACTCAAATATGGGCAGTTGCAGGAATTTGTTTTTCACTTTTTGAAATAAGTCATGTCACACAAACTCGAAGTACTTCTTAGGACAGTAGTATCCGAACGGACAATGTGGCACACGATTACAAAGTCAATTATTATACACCAAGACGATCAAGATGATTAACAAACACCAAGCCAAACTAACCTTGTTTGACCTTTCTTGTTCTGAAATCTGAGTCAATGGCGCAATTCTTCTAACTATATCAGACCCGTTTCTCGTTCTAATCTCAAAGTTAACTGCGGCATTCCTAAAGTGTAGTGAACCAGTGACGTGCTCAGGTTTCAGCATGTATGAATACGATCTGTTCAATGGTTTTCCTCACTTGACTCTTTTATTATGTTGTTAAGCCCATCGAAGATGAAAACGCAGCCAGATTCACGAAAGATGAGTGTATCACTTGTAATGCGCTTTTTCTATAACTGGTACCGCATTACTTGAAAAATTCATATGATATGTAGAAGCGACACACATGCAAAAGTGAGATTGCATTTGTGGGAATGTAGGCCTTGTACTGAGCAGCAATTTTAGGTTCACTGAATGAAAATTGGAGAAAAATTGGCTGGTAATATTGCGCGAATATTTACATAGGGAGACACCTTTACTCACTGCCATTTAACAAGCACGTCAAAGGTACCACGTGTTTTTGATGTCTCTAGAAAAAGTTCGTTCAAACTAAAATTTCTTAGTGATGGTCGGGAGAATGACATGCTTCAATACCCGTATTTGTAGCTTACTTTTAAACCAAACCGCCTTTGTTGGGGATACTCGCCAAGGAGTAGGATGCCTCTGCTGGACTGCAGGCCAAGCCATTCAAGGATGTTTAGAACTGAAATACCTGCAGGCTGTACGCTCATAGCTGACCAAACATTGTGTCTCGCGAAATCGCGATTTTTGAAGGGGGGAGTAAAATACCAGCGGTAGAGAACATACGCGTTCTCGGCCTCCGTATATCTGAGAATGGGTTCAATGGAGAATCTATTAGGCTATTAGGAACAGCGTCAATCAAACAAGCAGGCTGATCAAACGATTAGCCAACAAAAACTATGGTATGAAGGAACACAACTTAGTTTGTGTAGTCCCGGCTTTTATAGTCAGCTGCATTGTGTACGTCACCAAATATCTTAAACTACACGCAGGTGAAGAGAGCAAAACAGATTGCATCATTAGGAAAGCATATAAACAAGCAACAGGTCTACTGTTAAGTACGTCAAAGGACAGTTTCTTAGCTCTAGGGCTACATAACACGCTCGCAGAGCTAATAGAGGCCCACACGATGGCGCAGTATGATCGGTTAACCCAGAGCCCTGAGGGCACGCATACTTTGAACACAATTGGCGTCACGTGTAATGTGCTACATGGAGTAAAAAAGGGCATTCCGCGGGAGGCAAGGGGGCATATTGTGGTGCCTCCATTACCTAGAAATATGCATCCTGAGAATCACCGCGCTAGAAGGATAGAAAGGGCGAAAAGCCTACATAAAAAGTTCGGCAACGCCCAGGACGTGGTCCATGTAGATGCAGAAGAATACGAGAATGGCCGAAACAAGGTAATCGTAGCAAGGAATATTCAAAAGAATTCCAACGTCAGCGGCTGTGCACGTACAGATAGGGCAGAAGTGGTGGAGGACGCGGCTATAGCACTAGCACTAGCCTTCACAAAAGCCGAAGTCGTGATCAGCGATTCCAAAACCACAGTTAAAATTATGCCAAGGGAAGGATTTCACCGGAAGCGCAAAGAATTCTGGCTAACTTTCGCGACAAGCAGGTAGTTCATATGGGCACCGCTCACTCCTTCCTACCCGAGAAGCAAATGGCGCACGACCTGGCTCGAGAACAGGCCGACCGAACAGGCGCAGCGCGAAGTCTTGGGGCGGAGAGGGACCGCATGATTATTTATGAAAAGATCACAAAACACTACATGCTAGGAAGGGTCCGATTCCCCCTGGCACATACCTCGCTCAACGAGCAGCGGGTTCCTGAACGTTCCCGAACCCGGTAACTTTTCACTACATCTACCCAGAGATATACTCAGATTTGTGTAAGTTCTGCAATGAAAAATTAAGGGCGGATCTCAATCATATACTGTGGGCTCGCCCCTCAGGAACAGGGCATTCTAAAAATAGAGCAATGAAGAGCAGTGGGAGACGGCGCCGCTAAGCGCAGACCCAGAAGTGCAACTCGACGTCCTTCGGCAAGCCGAGGAAGCCGCCAGAGCGCAAGGACTCATGGCTGCCACCTAGGCAAAGGAGACAATTCTTCCACATCTTGCGTTTTTTTTCCATTTAATAAAGTTGTTCCCTCCCTTCACGAAATGCGTCCCAGCCTTGATGCTTGGCATAGCAACTGCAGGAACGTTTATTCTTAAAACTCTCCGCTTTGCATGTTCTTGGCTACGCGATTTCTTAGTCAATTCTCTTATCTTGAGGCAAAATGCTCGAGACATTGAAACTTCGTCATCATGACGTGGGACCGCATAATAGACCTCACGGGGTACGTAAGAAGGTAGCCGTGATGTACAATGTCGGCTGGCAAGTGTCTTTGTGACACTAGGGGGAAACACTTGGCGTCAGTGTCCTTTTTTTCTGCCCCAGAAAATGCGGAGAAAATCAGTGTTTTCTAGCCTTTTTTTAAAAGAACGAGGCCTGTTTAATACGCGGTAACGTTTATGAGCGTCTTCGTACGACACAATGTTTTTATTTTCACGTGCCTACCTGTGTTGCTTTTCGCAATGTGTCTTTGCATATGTTTTTTTGTCTTGTTGAAGAAATTACAGCATATCTATAGAGTAAATAATTATTATAGGGACGAAGCGTTCATCCAACATTCCATGCTTCTGTCTATTTTTTTGCTCTTGCTTCCGTCTGTCCGTGCGTCTCTCCGTACCACCGTCTATGCGTCCGTCCGCCCTTGCGCCCATCAGAGCATTCGTCATCCCGTCCGTCCGGGCGTCCGTGGTTCTGGCCGTCTATTCGAGTGTCCGTCCGAGCATCCGTACTTTACGCCAACGCGGGTTCTGGCGACCACCGCACCACTGGTGCCACCCACAGTAATACTTCGTTGCTGTTGAGATTGTGTCTCCTGTTGTCCGTTTTTAGTCGAAGCCAGTATTAGAGGTGCCTGCGCTGCACCGTGGCTTTGTGCTGCATAGTTTGCTCAAAATTCCTGTTTGCTTTTGATATTAGTAAAGCACAGGGCTGCGCTAGCAATATTTTTAGCGAGCCGCCTTCCTAACTGTTTAAAGCGGCATAAAACTTCGTGAAACGAGCGAGTTGCGGGACATACTTGGTCGCTAATGGTGCAGACGATTCTCCACAAAAAATGTCAAAGCTTTTTTGTTTGCTATTTTAAACAAACATATGTCCCTATATGTTGACTTCCATCCAACAAGCTACATTACTAGTAATATCTAAAAATGAATATTTATTTGTGTTTTAATTTTTTCTTTGAAGTGAAAGTCATTGCACCCGTGAAAGGTTATCAACGAGCGCGAAAATGCAGGAAGCCGCTAAGGTGCGTCGGCTGCTTACATTCGGAAGGTGTCAGCGATGTCCTAAATGATAGTTTGAGGGAATGTTCGATTTGAAAAAAATTCGGCAGGTCTCACGTACCTGCGATACGACGTTATGCGAAGCATACGGAGAGAAGGTGACTCTGTTGCGCACATCATGAAATGAAAATATAGAGCGACACATCATGAAATGACGCTCGATATATGTACGAATGCTGCACACACAGGCATATGTTGTAGAGTAGCAGATGTTTATATAACCAGTTGCTTGCACTTGCGCAACGATGCCAACTGGAACATGCGTATTAGCAATACCCAGAAGCTGATATGAAGCGCTGATGCTCACGAGGATTCTGGCCCTGGACCCTGCGATGTAAATCAACTTCAACGCAACCACAATTGACGTTAACCCGACGTGACGGCTGTATCAAAGGAGTATATATGTAATGCTTATTTAATTGGGTAGGCAGCGCTGCCACCACTATTGACGTTTCACGAAGATCATTGCCTATTCGGAAAGTAGTTCCGAGACACGGCGTAGCGTTGAGGTAAAATTCTTCAATGCCACGCAGAATGCTTGTGTTCGATTCAAGCTGTGACCCTGACATTCATTCTTTGCAATGATTGGGTCGACACTACAGATGTCGAGTATTTCTTAACACTTGGACGTTAATAGCCCATGTATGTTCCCGTCGTAACTGGGTAGATACTAAGTGTCAATCACGTGTAGCACATACCCGCATACCAGTGGCACATACCTGCCCGTGAGTATGCGCCACTGTCTGGCGGGAAGTGTTTGACGATGTACCCGATGGCATTTTGACATTATTCATGTCTTGACCAGCGCATCATATTCGTCAAACCACCTTACCCTTTCATGCTAATTTTGGTTCGCGCCAAGTTATGGGCGTGACCACGAGAGCATTCAAATGTAAGCTGCTAGATAGATAGAAAGATTGAAAGATAGATAGATAGATAGATAGATAGATAGATATATACAAGATATAGATAGAAAGATATATAGATAGATAGATAGATAGATAGATAGATAGATAGATAGACAGATAGATAGATAGATAGATAGATAGATGGATAGATAGATAGATAGATAGATAGATAGATAGATAAACACGCTCACAGTCGCCGAAGTTCTTTAAGAAATACGCGGAAAAGAATAGACGGCTTCCTTGGTAATTTTGTTGAGGTGCCAATAATCAATACAGAAACGCCAGCAGCTGTCTTGCTTTATTACTTAGACAATTTGGGAGCACCGAGGGCTTGGCTATTTTTCGATTATTTCGTTCTCCAATGTTTTGGCCACTTCTGAATTTCTGCTCGTTTTGAGGTGGACCCACAGTGAGGCCGACAGTGGTTGGGCGCAGAGTCACTAGGGTTATATGGCTGCTTGAAAATATCAGTCTGGCCAAAGGAACAGTCACAGATACCAAAAATATCACCGTAGGGGGCCAACATCAATGTTCTGTCAACAAGGGCCGTCAGAGGAACATATTCGACATTTACTTCTATGAGATTGTGGTTTGTGGGCAGCGTCAGTAGATGATTTCCTGGCGTCGTTGATATTACAGGTTTACCTCCATAAGCTGAAATATTGAGTTTTCTTGCTGCAGTCGTCCATAGAAGCACGGCGAGGATAAGCACCGAGGCTGCGGAGTGGGAGTAGATGAAGCAGCAACGGGAAGCGGGAGTAGGGCGGCCGGACAAAGGGGCCAAGGTCAGTACAATTAGACCTCCAGTAGAACGAACACATGCGTATATGTATAAGCGTCATGCATAGACACCTCATTGATACTCTCAAAAACATAATTACATTAATTATGTAAGATAATAAGATACACCCAAGTGGCCCACAGGGGAGAAATGGGGAGAAACTTCTGAGAAGGCGGCGAGTAGATCTTGGATGGTGCAGCGGCTGGGTGCCTAGAAATAGTAGGGCGCATAAAGTAGGGTAGTTCTGGCGTGGTTGGTTGACCAGTGACGACAGCAATAACAAGAAACACGGCCACGTTGATGGCAGGTAAAGCAGATAGACTGGTCGTCAGGAGTTCGCCATTCCGTAGATTACGGAAGGGCAATGATGGAGGAGATCGGTGAGCGTTACCTGAGGAGTAAGGGCATACGTTAGGGTGAGTCAGGAGACACGCTGATGGAACACTATGATTTGAACGCCTGTCTGATCACAGCTTAAATAGAGGCTACCGATGGCTGTGATGGGTCAGTGACTTGGGTGGTGAAAATAAGCTGTTAAATGGGAGCTGGACAGCCATCTTCAACTCCCAATGAACAATTCTGGTGACGTGGTCGTAGGGTGGTGGCTGGCGACCGGCTTTACACGACGATTTTGGGGCCATGTTGTGCAATCGTGGGAATTCCTGCGTGATACAGTGGCTAATGGCATGTTCAAACCGCCGGCACTTTTTATTTAAGGCACCACGATGCCATCTACAATTTAAGGCACATTCTACGATGCCTTGAGCACATGCGATGTCTCCTCACTCTCAGGTATGTGTTCGTCAACCAGTCGAAAATTGATTATACGCGTCCATCGTACAGTTTGGTAGATGTCTGTGCCCGAGTAGCCAACTGATTCCGCGTGTTCATCTGCCGTGCTTCTGGTGTTGCCAATAAGGTCACGAATATTCTCAATGAAATTGTTTCAGCTAGTAAAGTCGGCTTTATGCGTCTCAAACCACACCCTCGGTGGGCAACCAAGGGGAAAAAGCACATTGGCGAGCATGAGTGTCGCGTCGCACCTATTGCCGGCGCTGATACGTTCGTCAAACCAACCACTTCTCAAAGTCAACGCCTTCTTGTCCGCAAAATACGCCAGAATCAGGAGCAGGAGGTAGGCAAACGGTAATAGGAATCACGGTAGAGGTGGGTGGTGCAGACTATGTTCCTTCCACCTGTGATATGGTTGGAGCCGCGATGATACTGCCGCTGTGGAGATTTGTAAAAGTACAGGGAAGAATCAGCAGCTGCACCACGAATATGTTACGCAAAATGAGACGAAACGTGACTATTTGCGATTGTATTGACACCGATTAAGACGAAGCATAGCACGCACACTGGGCAAGCCAGTCCCCTTCATCGTGTTCTCAACGCAAAACGACTCACCCTTCACGCGCTAGCTATGCAGAAATATATAGTGTCTTCTGAATGTAGGTGTCCTAAAAATTCTCAGGAAGCCACAATAGCTTCATCTTTACTTCTGTGGGCTCCAGCAAAAGAGATCATGGGCATCTTCGGGCACGAGACATCGTGGGCTGTTCACAAGAATTTTACCCCTTGTGACCTTGCTTTTGTCCACGTTGATGCACACGTTACCATTCGTACCTGCGACACCTAAAATTTTCTTATTGAGCTGATTTCCTTTAGGTTGATAACGTTCCGAAGAGCATCTCTGAAGTCTTGAGCGCTGCAAGGGTGACCAGCCAAGCCCGCTGCTTGTGAATACAGTAAAAATAGCTTCTAATGCAGTTAGAGTATTTTTCAAGCTTTACCAATACACGCGTCGTTTATAAATGCTGCACAATACAACATGAACGTTCGCCGTAATACGAGGTACAACCGTACATTGTAATCGGAAGTCAGAACATGTATCATGATTTTATAGTTTGAAGGCAGTCAACCTCTACAAAAGGTCCACACGCTCTTACACCCTTAAGGCCACGTAGTGGGCGCATAGATAGTTCAAAAAGATTTCATACACAACGTGTTTGAAGTACGCAGTATCAAAATATTGCTATAGCGTTCAACTTTTAAAGGCGAATCATAAGGGTCCTCCAGTTTTTGCTTTTATCTTTTTTTTTGCATGACCCATGTGTAGTTACTATAATTTTGAGACAAACTGTATTCGCTCTTGTTCTGATGCTATGTTTTTTCTCTCTGACACGTTATGAAGAAAACTGCGGCTATAGTCCTGTGTCAAATCACACATCTGAACTCCCAAACAAGTGACTGAACCTTATGTTTTTGGCACATTCATGCTATACTGTTTGAATAACTTATGTCCTCAAACTGGTGTGACTATGATTTTACCGTAGAGTTTAGTGGCGCTCTTTGAAACATGGACAATAGGAAGAAAGAGATGACACTCGCTCCACTTGCAACTAAGCCTATTTCAGAAAACTACTTCATATATATACACCCACACTTACCCCGAGGGACACGAAAATGTAATGACAGGCATTGGAAACTTATCTAATATGAAACTTTCTGCACTTAACGATAAAATAACTACGGCACGTGCAGGAATGAGCTCGAGAGTCCATAAAGTTTTTACCCACTCAAGCTATAAAGACTAAGCAAGTGCAGCCTATACAATTTAAAAAAATAAAGGCGGCAACATAAAAAAACTGTAAAAATGTACAATTCATGGTAATTTCCAAGGTGATCAAATTGAACCTATGCGTGGCCGATATGGAAGGCAGCCACAAGAACCAGCGTTAAAATTGTGATACTGCACACTTTCAAATGAACCCCTACCTGAAAGTGGCTTCCCGATGACTTGCGGCGCGGTGCCCGGTATCTTTCTTCGCCGCCTAATGAGAAAACCAATAATTGACAAACGTAGCAGGATTTTTTGTTAATGTGAAATGATTAAGCTATTTTTCTGGTTAGTTGATTTCTATGAAGAAAAACCACTGTGATGTCATCAAATAGGTGCAAACAGCCACACTTAGAGCAGTTGTATTTAAGGTGGGACTAATTATTTGTTGCTAAAGATCTATGCTTCAACAACCAGCTGTTCAGACACCGACCAGTCTGGTAGATGTTACATTTCCCACACAGTAGGAGTAAACAATATATCACGGATAATTTGCATCTAACCAACTATGTTTTATGGTCTATGTTGCATATGCTGACATTAGCCTTTTTTTCGTCGAAAGTTTATGGTCCCATTTGGCACATACTTTACCAAACTTGTTGGGTGCCGAAATAAGTGCTGGTAGGCCCGACCTTTAACCTGCGTTTATTAAAGTTGTGCTTCGCGGTGCGCATATGGTTTAAACAGTCCTTTTTTTTCTGTCGTAGTTTGTTTATAGTATTGCGTTCTTACTGTTATATATATGGCCCTTGTTCGCAACCCTGACGAAGACCGGTCCGCCGGTCGAAATCGTTGGTAAGGAAATTAAGGTAACCACTAAGTTGTGTTTTTTCTATTCCCAAGTAAGTTTGGCTCTTTGGAAAAATTCTTCTATATATATATATATATATATATATATATATATATATATATATATATAGACATATATATGGGAAGAGAAGACAGACAACTTAGTGGTTGTCTTAATTTTATTACAACGGTTTCGACCGGTCTCCGTCAGGGTTTGCGAACATGCGGTATCGACATGGTGGTGCGAGAAAGAAATGGGAGAGAGCTACAAATTAGTGGTGTTTTACAGTGGTTACATGTGTCGTACCGAACAGTTATCTTCGTCCTATTCGCCGGAGCGAACCAAAAAGAACCAAAAAAGACAAAAGAAAAAAGAAAAAAGAAAAAGAGAAAGGAAAGAAGAAACTAGGGGTAGCAGGAGAAAGAGTGAGCGAGATAGGGTTGCCTCCGCGACGGGTCTTTGAAGGTCACGGAGGGACATTTTGGGTTAGCTTGGGTGGCAGGCAATTAACTGTAGGAAGACTTGTGCCCGATTCGGCCCCTTCTGTGGTCAGTTACAAAAAGGAAAGGAGCAGGTGTTTCGTTTTCGCTGAAACTATACTGACACATTCCATATGGGGGCGGAGGAGGGGGCACATTTCAGAGCAAAGATTGTGAAAGCACAAAAGGCTCTTTGGAAAGTAAAGCCGACATCTAGGGCGGGAAGGCACAAGTTGTCATTGTGACTGCGTGGTTGTCTCCAGCCCTTTTGTACCACTCCCCGAAGCACCTGTGGTTGAAATTGACTGGTGCTATACATACACACACACGCACACACACACACACACATATATATATATACACGAAAAACGAGCTCTTAAGTATACACTTGTTTCCCTTATTCATTAATGAGGATCTCGTACTGGCAGCCTTGGTGCCGCTAGGTTGTATACGGGGGACTATTGGTCAGCTGCCAGTTAGTAATAAGGTCACGTGCTACGTGACGCCAAACAGGCTCATAAAGAGTGTACCACACTCGCCGCCATGGGTACTAGTGGCGCTGACTGACACTCCCACGTTTAAAATTGACATAGATACCCAATAAAGGTGGCTGGGGGGATAGCTGTCGTGGTAGCTCAAATGGTAGAGCATCGAACGCGTTATTCGAAGGTCGCAGGTTCGGATCCTACCTACGGCAAGTATTTTTTCGCCCACTTTTCTTTCTTCTGATTTACATTACAACTGGCCTAATAACTTCCCATATACCTTTCTTGCCATTATTGTCTGTTAGATCCATATTATTGTGTAATATTAATATTCTGTAATATTTATCAATGGTGGTTAACATCATCTTTATATGAAGCCCTCTAAAACTACATTTGTGGTGTTTTCATCCGAACAGAACACATTTTCCTCACCAGTTTCCGTATCTCTTAACAACCATATTATTTCTGTATCGGATCATGTGAAGTTCTTAGGCGTAATACTAGACAAGCATTTGAAATAATAACTATCATGTACTCTCAATATTAAAAAAAGCTTCTTTTGGCATTCATGTTCTCATAAGCCCGCCCTTATTTTCAGTAACGCATTATTTTATCATTCTACTATGCATATATTCATAGCAATCTTTCCAATTGCATTTCATCCTGGGTAATACAATGCCAGTCACCTGGAGCCCCTTCTACATCTTCAGAAACGGGCACTACGTCTGATCGCCTTCGCTCCATTTCAATCGCCTTCTACGCCACTCTTTATTTATTTTCCGTGCTTCCAATTAAGTCTTTTATTCACTTTAAAGTTAGCTATATTGATGTACCGCCTCATTTATCATGGTCTATGTGTTTCAGGCTATCCACACAACATCTTGTCAATACTAATAACACAAGGTTTTCAGCCTGTCACAATTTCCTTCTCCCTAAGTGCGTAGCAATTATGGAAAACTACTCTTAAATTACAGGTGTATCCGTATGGAACAACATACCACTTGAAATAAAGTCATGTCCCACATTCTATTCGTTTCGCAAATGTTTAAAGAGTACCTAATCACAAAACGTGTTTTCTAAACTCTGCCGTCGTACCTTACTCCTAATTTTAGTATTTTTTACTCACTATAACACTTGCTGTTTACACAGAACTTTTCTTGCCTTGTTTTTATGAAGTTTTAACCATTCTTTGTTTAATTCGTACAAGTGTTTTTCACTGCTTGCTGCATTGTTATCGCACTTGACTTATTCTCTAACGGAGGTCCCCCAGACAGTTTTCTAACTTCGGGACCTCCTCTGTACTGTAAATTTAATTCAAGTAAATGTATGCATTCCTGAAATAAAATATTTTATATTAATATCTAATTTATTATGACCTCTCCTGCCACACAAATCCAGAATTCATTATTGCTGATGATTGCGTTTATTTCTCGTGAGGTAAATAACATAATTGATACGTGTACTCTTCAATCAGACCTTACACTGTTGATAACTGGTGCCGTACATGGTTAATGGAATTGAACATAAACAAATGTAAAGTCATGCGCGTGTCCCCACAGTGTTTGCCGTCAATTTACTTACTACTTAAACGACATACCTCTTGAATCTACTAACTCGTACAAGTACTTAGCGTCACATAACATCCAATCTCTCTTGGGCAATGCACGTCGAACAAATAATCAACAAAGCTAACCGTACGCTTGGGTACCTACGCCGTAACTTTCCAAAGCTCCATCTTCATTGAAATTAGCCCTGTACAAAACATTATACTACCTAAACTAAATATGCCTCTTCGATTTGGGATCCCAGCCACATTAATTTAATTACACGCTTGAGCTAGTTCAGATAATTCCACACGCTTCATATTATCGTACTAACAATCGCACTGCCAGTATATCTGCAATGAAAAATAATCTTTCCCTGCCTACTCTGTCACTTCGAAAAAGTTTTCCCGCCTATCACTTTTCATAAATTGTATCACCACCCCATCTTGCGCGACGAACTTATTTGCAACCCCAGTATTTTTTCCAACCGTGTCGATCACCGTCACAAGGTTGGAATTATCACCTATCGTACTAACACAGCTGCCAGTCGTTCCTTCCTCGTTCTTCTCGCGATGGAACCACCTTATACTCTTACTAACGCTGTATTTTTCCCTCCCCACCATGTACCATGTGTTATTCAATGTATCCTCTCCCCTGTAATGCCATTTGGCCCTGAGGGTATTATAAATAAATAAATAAATAAATAAATAATAATAAATAATAATAAAAGTTTGATTTGATTTGAAACACAAAAACCAGCCCTTAAGTGTACACTTGTTTCCAATATATATATATATATATATTATATATAATATATATATATATATATATATATCTATATATATATCATTTACACTCTGCTCAGATATCTCTGTAACTCTACCTTTCATGATTACAAGAGGGACTCGTCCACGAGAGAAATGTAACAAATTGACGTGGTTAAAATTTAGACGTTGTGGAAAAAGAAAGAAATTGTCGCAAGTATAGCTCAAGTAAGAATGTGGAAGAGAAGAAAACGTAAAAGAACATTACGAAAAAAGATACGCAGCCGACAGGATTCGAACTTGTGCGGGGAGAGCCCAATGGATTTCGAGTCCACCGCCTTTACCACTCGGCCACGACTGCCAGACGGCAAAGGCGCAAAGTCAAGCGCTGTGATGGCGCCACACCAGTGTAGCACAAAAGCCTGCACGACGTACGTAACGAAACAACGGCCTGGAGCCTGCGTAGAAAATCTTGGCGCCGCTTCTGTGCAGTGCGCGTACTTTCATCGTAAATTGATAACGCGAACAAAAAATAATACAATGGCTGTGCTACTTAAATGCGTGAAGGTGTGATGTGTGAATACTCCCTAGCGGCGGCGCCTGAGTGGGAACCCAGTTCAGATCCAAAAGTGTCCTGCAACCCGTTTCCAAGTAACGATCGAATGGCTTCACAGAAGGAGTTTACTGCATCGTTTGTTTGTTTGTTTGTTTCCCTGGGATGATGGCTCATACCCACTAAGGGGGATTGGCTAAGAAAGTGTAGTGCAGTTTTTCTGTGATCATTTTAACTATGTGTAATGAATTGGTATTATAATAAGACTAATGTAAAAAAACATAAAAAGAGCAAACGAAAAAAAAAGTAATGTTGAGGAATTTTGAGATTTCAGTTGTTATGATTACCACTCAGCTGCGTCTACTTCACTCTGCCCTGGGGAGTAATAATATAATTTTTTCATTGAAGATCACAAAGGTATACGCTTGATTGCCTGAATATAATCGCAAACGGCATTGAAAGCATCCCTGGTGCAATGTCCCAAAACTGAGGCACCAAAGCTTAGCGCCGTTTCCGCCGTCAATCTAACGCCTGTTTTCCGAAATGGCATAACTAGTAACCTTTTTCAAAGTATAGCGTAGCGGCGACAATACAAAAATAATGATCTAGTGATTTAATTTTTCCGCAATATGCGCAGAGGGGTGATGTCGTCTGACCAGCTCTGTGTAGATACAGGTTTAGCGGGGGGGGGGGGGACATGACATCGAAATTTAGTAAGATTTCGAGCTTTCTGGACTGGCTCCAGTGGGGTTGCCATGGAAACATGAAGTGGTTATATTGTGTCCATGTAGTTACTTCTTCTGTCGTATGAGTGGAGATTGCTGATTTTCGATATCTTATTGCCGTAATATGATCAACATCTGGCAGTATGGATAAAATCGCCCATCAAGTGCGGCTCGTGCTAAGGAATCGGCCATTTCATTATTCTTAATCCACAGTGTCCCGGAACCCATAGTAACCTCAGGAGTCTCAACTGCGGGGGTTATAATGCTTTGAATGTGCTTAGAATCCGAGAGTTCTCTGAAGATGTCAGAGCTGCATAAACTGAAAGAGAATGCGTCATTACTGCATCGCGAATATTGTCCTCGTTCACCTTCTCTTGTGGCTCATACCCACTGTGAATTATTGGCCAATGATTCAGTGGTCTTATAAGATCTTATTCAATTTTAGAGCAATGGAGGATATAAAATAAAATCATTACAACTTTAAAATGAAATTTTGATGCCTACCCTTACGTACAAAATATAAAGCCTTTTTATTGGTAATAGATAATCAATGAAATCAACGCTGCGTAAATTCTTTTATCCATGCAGTTCTAACGAAGTTAAAGAGACTTGTCGCACGCTGCCATTGCTTTCTTTTTTTTGGCAATGAGCGCGCCAGAAGCCAAGCAGGGCATGGGGAAATCGTTACGTCACACGCACGTCATTACTTCAAGACTTTTCTTGTTTTCATTTTTTCCGTGATCAGTAGCGAGCGCGCGGGCACGTGGCGGCCTTCGCAACTATATACAGCTGACGAGGTCCAATGGCCGTGGATTTCGGTATATGGCATCATTTGCAGAAAAAGAGGGAACGATGTCTAGCTGACTTTGAAAATCTATGGTAAATTTCCAAGCCCCGTGTTGTGCCAATGTACGGCTCGTGTGTTTTCGATCGGAAGCCTAGACTATACCGATCGACGGCGTTTTCTCATACTGCTGAAGTGTTGCACGTCTCCTTTAAAACTGTGTTCCAAATTCGGCATTAAAAAGCTAAAATTGCTGGTAATCTCGGCAATGTGCAACTATGTGACGTAGTCACTTTCGATTTGCCAGCGTTGGAATTTACGCTGGCAGAATCTAGTTTACCTTGATACACGGGTTAACATGCAATCGTTCTTTCTTTTTTACTGGCATGAACCAAACTACACGACCAGGCACTTCCTTGCAGCCACTCAAGTGTGGTGCATATATGTACATTTAACAACAATTGTTTAACTCAATCATTTGTTTATTAATTCATTTATTATATGTCTCGCACACAAATACTCTAGGAGGTCGAAAAAGAAAATGTGTGGGTGGGAGGGGGTGGGGGGCTTTGAAGGCCTAGATTTTTCTGAGTTTTGCGAACGTGTGCCCCTATGAAGGGGACTTATCAAGTCCACTTGTAAGCTGTACTCCTACTTCTATCACGCACGCAGACCTGCCACCACCTCCCTCAAACGATTCTGGAACTGCCCCTTCCCACAAGCACGCACGCACAAACGCACACATGTGTGTGGTAGCGCTCTAAACCCGTAACGTTAACGTTCATTAGATATCATTATCGTAATTACGTTAGCTAGGAGACCACAAGCCAGAAGGTGCCCGACATCGAAGGGATAGTTGTTTTTTTCTAACTAGCAGCAGTGCTAACTAAGGGCTCGCTTTGTATGCAGTAAGTCCTAGAGTTACCATCCCACAACCTGGCGAAACCCACGATCATCCCGGATGTGTCTTCAAACAATGAACAAACGCAAGCACGCCCTCTCGATAGGAGGCCACATAGAACGCGATGGGTCATACACAACAATGAACAGAGAACTTTTCCCAAAGCTAACAAGGCATTAAAATTAACTTACGGTTGCAAAACCACTGAGAGGCATGAACGGTGAGATATATCTTTGACTGAATGGTTTCTTTGATGTTGCTGTCCGAGCCATTGAACTCTCACAATGTGATGCACTCCAAACGTAATTGACATATGACCACTCCTCGCCATACAGCTTGACAGAATGGAAGATATATCGCGTTAAAGAAATAAATAAACTAAACCATGCTTGTAACTCAAGACAAGCTATCACCGAGACTTGCACATGTCTTTGACGTAGCTCTAAAAGCACTCAGGTGTTTTTAAAAGAATTATACCCACGACTAATTACTATCACCAGAATGCAGAAGGCCCACGGAGTTATAATTAATCATGTCGCGAAATGGTAAATCTCAGCAAATAACACACAATAGAGACAGTCAATATCAAATGTGAGTCCCACTGTATGGGATGACGACTATGGGTGTGCATATGAATTGCAGCAAGCGGAGCTTTGTTCTTTATAAACAAATATTTAATCAATCATGTCACGCTGTCTCCATATAGATAGGTGTGCTTTCGAATACTTTCGATGATATATAACCGAATCACCCCAGAACCTTCATGGAACACGGTTGTCAAGCCGTAAAAATGAATTATGTTCTCCACGGGCGTAACAGGCTCACGCGGCAAGTTTCAGAGAACTTTATCAGGTTGATGTGACAAAAATTACGAAAAACAAAAAGGAGCTTTTAGAATGTGCAGCATCGGAGCGATTTTGAG
>NW_023607097.1:0-38593 GCF_013339725.1 Rhipicephalus microplus | reverse complement strand
TCCGCAGGTAGGGTACCTCGCATCATCGAGGGTAGGAGCAACCTCGCTACCGAGGGGCGTCACAGTGCTGGTATGTAGTGGCGTGTTGGTCTAGTGCATGAAACACCCAACCGGGGAAATGCAGGGTCTACGCCCCCGAGGTACAACACGTCCCCGTGTAAGGTCAGCAGAAGGACGTGGCCCGTGAATCCCATGGCACGCACCTACTGATTAACAGGTTACTGGTGCCTTATTAGGCGAAAAATAGGCCGGCAACTTCCACGAGCCCGGCACCCACTTGCACAACGCGATGTCGTTGTCCTCCTGTGACCATTTTAGGGCGCGCGCTGTTAATTATCCTGTTATCTGAAAGGAGATAGCAATGATGAAGAAAAAGGTGTGTGATCACTCGTCATACCAAGATTTAGGTGCAGCCGTTACGCGACAATAATCATGTAACCGGCGGTGCATCAAGGCCGCCAGGCCCTCGTTGCCAAGAGAACCACGTACAATACCGTCTCCTCTGCCTCAAGGTCCAAGTGCCGTCAGGTTTAAGGAGAAAGACTATTCAGCCAATAGTGCAGCTGACGCTTTATATATGCCACCAGGCTAAACGTAGCCGCGCCTAAGGACAAGGACACTTCTACCATCCACGAGATTGAAGTTCCGCCTGAACTCCCAAAGCTACTTGCACCTTACTAGGGACGCCAGAATTCGACAGAAAGGGTGAGCTCATCTCCACCTTACAAAGTGACGGACGAAGATGGAAAAGTTTTCGTCATGGTCCGCATCGTAGTCGGCGCTTTTCATTTATTGCTGAGCAAGATGCAGACACCAATAGCTCGGAGCGTGTTGTAACCGCTGGACACTTACAGAAGTGTAGCTTATAGAAGTATAGCTTACAGAATACCAGCAGCACCACCATAGATTTACCGTCGACATGATTTCGGAAGTATGGGACTGTGCATTCAAGATGCGTAATCCAACGAACGTGCTGCTGTACATTCAGCCACGGGACTGACCTCACCATCTGTGATGTCGGGCGCGAAAATGCTGTAGCGCTGACGCCTACAGAGCTTTTAAGGGCGAATCTCCTGAAGGTGCGGGTCTGTCCATTTCTTGTTTGTACGTGAACGCCTTTAGTTCCACCTTTGCAAACCGCCCACTACTTCGTCCTTGCCAACATCCCACTACGCTCAATCACCGATCCACCACTTCACCGAGAATAAAGCCGTTATAACGAAGGGGGAAAGGAAGCGACGTATGGCTACGAATTGTAAACGATTGCCAGGAACGAACCACTTTGGGACAGGTGCTTTGGGAGAGGCCCGGTGCGCCATACAACCAGCCTGACCGCCTAATAGGAATGGTCAGCGATGTCATGAGACCTGAGAACTCCAACGCTAGTTAAACGCTACGACCCCTCTGCCGATAGAGTCACTAGATTTCAAAATCCGGAAGGCCAGCACTCCGGGCGAACCGTCAAAGCCCACCTTTTTGGACTGTAGTCTACCTGGACGCAAATCAACACCACCCGGCCAGTGCTTACGCATGTACGCAAGTATATACAGTGTTTGTCACGCCTTTGATGATGTAGTGGGTGATTATCACGGATGGTTCGTGGTTTAGCGATGAAATCCCCCAGAGCTTCACCCCGCTCATCGTAATTCCCTTGAATAAGGAACTTCATGTAATAAATGTTCTGTCCCATAAGCATTGGGGTTTCGTTAGGTTATGCCTACGGAAACTTTATCGTTGCGTCGTACGTAGTATCTTGGATTATGCGCGTGTTGTTAACAGCTCGGCCACAAAATCGTACATTCAGCAGATTATAAAACGATATGGCAGCTATACTCGTATTGTCAATGGCCTCGTCAACTGCTTCAAAACTGACGGATGTGGTGCTGAGTAGTAAAGATCTTTCAGGTGTATTGGAAAACACTCACGACTTTGATTGCTCAATTCGAGGGAGACTGAGAAATTATGCGCTTACGTAACAAGAGAAGGGTCATCAAAAAACAGCAGGGCTAGCGACTGCTGCAATAACAGCCCCACGCAATTCCCCCAAGTGCCTCGCTCTGAAACTGCAACGCCAAATGGATGTTTAGGCTTGTGAATCTTGGTGGAAAAAATACTGAGAAGCAAGAGTGCTTGCGTTCCTTGAGAGACGCAGCAAACTTGCCCAACTTCAAGTCTTCGCACTGCTTCAATGCTAACTTCTTTACTTTTTCAGGCCCTGTGTCTTAAACATGACGAAAGTTGCTTGTTATTGCTTCCCTTGCCTTTCCTGCGTGTGTTGCCGAAGTCATGACGACAAAACCTCACTTGTTGTCGCATAAGAAAGCTTTAGGTATGGTCCTCAAATGGAAGAAATCACCTGTTTCATGTCCATTGTATATGCACTCTTTCGCATGGTCTCGAAGACGTCATCTCCCTCGCTCACCCCTATCGAAGTCTTCTCCGACGCGCATTCTTGCGGACGCGCTTTATAAATTGGTAATTAGCCCCATCTGGCCGTCTTCCCATGACATGTTAGCATGGCCAAAGGTGTGTAGATCGCCGATATAATACAAAACTAGGTGACATGCCGAAAACTTGCAATACATGTGAACCTGGAGGCATGCTAAGCTTCAGAAGCTTTCCGAAAGGTTGCGGGATGATCTACACATAAACTGACACGAAGAAAGAGGACCGCTTTCACGTTCAACGTCGGTTTTTGGCAAATGATAAAGGACCAGGTGAGTGTTCTTATAACATACGCCAGTGTGCAACCTTTTCGCTCAGATAATGCCATACAATTACGCGTGACACTTTTGAGGAATGGCGGGGTTCCTCTCGGGTTTTCCGCCTAAAGGACAAAGCAGAATTGAATTATCGAAAACATTTAGTGAATAAGGAAAACTTGAATTGTATTTGTTCAACGGATGTAGGTTTTATGCTTTTATGGCATTCGAAGGATTGCATTGCTTGGTTCCTAAATATCTCTTCGCCAAAGCAAAAGTGACATTCTGCTGCTGTGAGGTGCCCGACGCCCAGTGGAAAACAAATCATAGGGTCTGAAATGTGCGGTATGTATGATACAACTTGTATATCTCGGTCCAGTTGTGTTCGCCACAGACACCTGTCTGCACGTCTGTAAATGAGGTAAAGTAAGTAGTAAGTACAATTCTTTTGACAGTGTGAACACCTACTGAAAAATTGTAGTTGGTATGCTACAATGTTTTATGGCTTTTTTCTCTGAACTACAATTTCACTTTTTACGATTCCCATATTTTTGGCTGGCTTACAAGAACTGCCCTTGAATTCTTTGTATATTAGAGGTTAAAGCAAACAACCTGGTCTCACATCATAATGGTGACTTCCTATGAGATTTGTGGAAAGGAAGATAGTATTGAAGGAAGCATCTAAAAGTTATCTGAATAGCAGTTATGTGACGCCAGATTGCTGCAGAAGAGTATTTCACACCTTCCGCCATGGCTACGAGCGGCGCTCCAAAACACTTCGAGGTTCGCATGCACTTAAACAGTCAGCAAAGTAGATGAAAGGACTAACCCCTCCCCCCCTGCATCTGAGTAAAACAGCACCAGGTGAATTATTTAAATGTTGCAGGTTCAGTCACTGCCTAGTGCAAACTGTATTTTTGTTCATTTTTCTCTGTGCATGTGTACATCGCACTACCATACAGGTAAAACAGTGCAAACAATGCCCCCCATACCTTGCTTGGCTTCATTATCAGTTGCAATATACTAAAGTTGCGTCAAAGAAGCAGTTCAAATTATGTTACGTTTGGTCACTAACAGTTTAACGTCTCGTTGGCACACTGAATTTACACATAAATGTGAGGTTACGTTTTGCATGAACATGTTACGATCTGCGTGTTTTGCAGCGCTATAAATGTGCTTGCTGCACCTCGGCCAAGTTGCCGCAAGTGGAATAGCAGATTTCACATGGTCATTTACGCGCCTGTTTAGGCGACTGGAAGGTGAAAGCCGCATTCTTTTTCTTAGAGTCTCCTGTATTAATTTATTTCAAATGCTCCCCGTTCTTGACGTGGTTTGCACTGTTTCGCGGATCACAGAAATTATAAGCATTCTTCTCCTCATATGTGGCTTTTTTTACGCCTCCGTGAAAGGCCCACGTCTGAGCGAGCGACAATGTCTGATGATGATGCCACCATGTTACGTCCAATTGAAGTCAGGGAGAGCACCACCAACTTAGGCAACACGGAGCATAAGGGTACGTGTAATGGCGGCGCCACCGCACCGTCATTTTTCGCCACCACGTCGTGCTGACGCTCCCGACGCCGACAGTCTCTTAAGCACTTGATAAAGCATTAAAAATATTAGCTTTATGGTCACTATAGTTTTGCAGATAGATATAGGAGCCAGAGTCTGCATTTCTACGATGAGCTACCAGCATTCAAGAAGAAAATAATGCGAAAGAATACGACGCTCCCCGATAATTTCTCTGTGTCCACACAGGCATAACATTTATCCTACTTATATTTTTTCTTGAGAAATGAGAATGTTAATTTATTTTATTAACTATTACTGATAAAAAGCTTCGTATTGGGTACATTTGCGTGAGCATCTCATTTCAATGCAAAGTTTGTGATATCTTTATTCTAAGACCTTCATTTCTCTAAAACTCCGTAAGATTTTAAAAGACCACTCAGTACTCAGCCAAATCCCCGTCAGTGGGTATGAGTCACAAGAAACGATGAACAAGAACAAGATTTGGGGGCCTTGGCTGTTCTGTGCTTGTCACCGACTGCTCCGCTATAAACACACGCTAACGGTGCGATGCGCTGTTTCCATCACACACTTAACGTAGGTGGCACTAAGTAGATGCTAGAATGTTTCTTTCTTGTATGATGCATGGCCCTAGTGTCTTTTTCAACACGAACGTGTTATATGCCGGGGTCCACCACGGCTATGCTGACGTACTCCTGTCACGGATGTGACCTTGCACAATATACACTAACAAATTTAATTCAAAATGCGATGAGGAAAATTTCTGTTGTGGGGCGTCGAACTAGCGACCTCTCCATCCTCAGCGCGCAGCACTAACCACTAGGCCACGGAGCGTGCGTTGCCAAAACTACTGATGACAAGCCATTTATACGCATCATATACCGTTTGGCGGTCATCAGAGCATGCTCATTTTTTTCGCGCTTTCTGCTTGAGGTGCACGCTGCAAGGTTTGAGCTGGTTGTCCTTCTCCGCGTGACTTTGGAGTTGCTGCAGCACTCATTGTTTTGTCCTTGTGGCGAGACAATGCACAATAAACGCTAACTACCTGTGAGAAGACATGCTAGGATTTCATGTTATACCAATTCCTAGCAAAAGGGATCAGCTACATTTTTTTCACCATTCAAGCTACAACAGATTGATAACAAATGAGAAGCAGCAGAGAGTGTAGACGTCACACTGTGTATAGGTATTTCCATCCCTATTCTACATACGTTGCAAATGTATTGTGAAACGAGTCTTCACCCGCAACGATATGGAGTGCAATACCTTAGAACGAGAAAAAAGCAATTATACTGGCTCTGCGCAAACAAATGGGAATACAGCTTTTATAGGTACCTTATTTTCGCCACAAGACATTGCTTCTGGCATGCTGTGCTTTTCACAATCCCTGGGCTCTCCATAATAGTACTCACTGCTGTCGTGGGAAATCTCCGAATCGTCAATGCTGATGACCTCTCGCTCTTGCACATTTTCAAGTTCATATTTCCAGCAACACTCTATTGTGCATTGTTGATCGCCACTGCCATTGGGCTGCATGAAGTAACAGAAAAAGAAGCAAAGGTGACACGACGCGCCAGACAAAGAACAACTCAGCTACACATGGCGTATTTGATGAGAACAGAAATGAAAAAGTAAAAAAAATTCACGGCTTTACGTGTTACGGGTATGACATAGTTATGAAGGAAGCATTATCGGATCCTGTCGATTGTACTTGACCACGTGTTTGTCTTTAAGGTTGACATGATTACGTATGCCAATGCGTTTTTGTATTTCGAACCATCAAACTCAGCTCGAAAGGGTCGCTAATCTGAGCCGCCTGCCCGTGATTAGCACATGACGCCGCCACAGCTAAAACACTATGATAATAAAATGGACTAATAAAGATTGGAGAGCAAAGGAATTAGGACAAGGAAAGGCAGGACTGGTGACAAAACTGGCTTTCTAGTGCTCGTTCTTTGTGCCTCCAGCTTTTGTATTGCACCATGCACCAACTAGCGAGATAAGTCGTTTCGGTTCACATATAGAGACGTTTTAAGTATAATATCTGGGGTTTTACATGAAAAACCGACTTATGATTATGAAACATGCCGTAGTGGAGGAGTTCGGAAACTTCTGCTATCTGGTGTTACTCAATGTACTCTGATTCACACAGCGCAAGGTCTTCTCGCGATTTGCCTTCACCTAAATGTGACTGCCGTGGTGGAAATCAGACCCGTCACCTAGATGTCAGGAGACGAGCACCATAAGCGCCGCACAACCACAGAAAACATACCGATGATCAATCACATCTGATCTGTAGCACGTATGGTGAACTAATAACTAGCCGACGCAAGTTACGCTACTGTGATCAACAGGTCTGCAAACTGACTCATCCTCAGACTCAGATCAAGACTCGAGTCTGAGGCTGAGTGAGCGCGGGTGAGCCATATTTGGTGAGTTTGAGGAATAGTGAGTCAAAATTGGTAAATATTGGTTAGTCCGAGTTATCTCGAAGAACAAAATGTATAACATTGATTGAGTCTGCATGAGCTGCACTTCTTTTTTCTACCCATGGTGTCACTATTTGATTTTAGTGTGTATATCACTCCAGAAAAGCAGTGTAATCATTCTCGTGACCAATAACCTGTAAGGGATGTTTCTTTTTCTTGCTGTATTATGCTTGGAATCACTCGTAGGCAGCTACAAGTTTAGATGTCGTTTGTAAGCAGTTTTAATCCGCTAGCACAAGTAAAAAGGAAGAAAGTCAGTACATGATGACATCTATAGCAAAACGTGTCAAAAATACTCTGTTAACCTGAAGAATGGTGTTCTTAAACACACGTTTCATTACATTAAGTCTTTCGGGGTTGCAGTATAACTATTCAAGATTTTAGTTGACATGCATCGAATGAGAATTTTAAGTTCATGACTCGATGTTCACGCCACAGAGTTTCCTGAAATTAACTAGAGGGAGCTCTGGCGCTGCAATCGTTCCGCGACCATGGGAATAAAAGGTAGTACACCGATTTCCCTGGTCTTCGTACTTGTGGGTGGCGGATCACACTTGTGGCTTCGTTTATTGCGGCGTTTAGGTTTTGTTTTGAAGGAAAGAACTTACCTATCGGAACTTCATGACCCGATTTGAAATGGTAAGCTTAAAAAGTAAGGTGGGGAAGCAGAACCAATGGACATTTGCTGATTTTTTTTTCGAAAGAAAACAGCCCCAAGCCACACGAACACACATAGAGCCAGAAGTATGAAAATTAGCCAAATCCATGTTCCATCCACCATTCCCGTGCTCGCTGAAGCGCTGTGCGTTGCCGCTCTTATAGACGTTAGCACCAGAGTTTCCTCTAGCGTATATTTAGAAAATTGTATAGTTCACGCAAAAACAAAACAAAAACATTATTTTAGACAGGTGCTTCGTAGGAGAATTCTACCAAATACAGAATATTGAATCAAATTGAAATTGTATTTTCTCGTAGGAGTGTGTGACAGATAGTTATAGCACTGAATAACGTTAGGTTAACATTTCTTGAGAACATCCTTTATTCACTCATTCATTTATTCATTCATCCTTTCACTCTGGCCTAGCCATGTAGCTATGTGGCGATGTAGCAGTTTTAGAAGTGTGGTGTAGGTATTAAAAATAAGAGCGTAATGCATTGTGATGCATTAGGTTTTAAATAAAAATACTTCAAAGCATCCCCGATTTACACGTTACATTTTAAGCGCTCTTGTGAAACTTGTCGACACCAAGCTATATTATAATAAATACGATAGTCTTTCTTTGGGACCTTCAACCCGAAAATTTCTGTGTGTCTGTCTGTCTGTCTGTCTGCACATTTGTCTGTTTGTCTGCCGTAACGATACTCCAAACGGCACCAAGAAATACCCCAAACAGCCAACCGAATCCTCAGGGCCCACCAATATTGCTCAAGTTTCAGCGTTCATACTTGTGCGATTGTCAATTAAAAATCAATTATTGCACACATCTGAGGCATTATAATTACTAGTCAATATTTCGTGTGCGTGTCTTTATAATAGAAAAGGCCGACAAAAGTAATTCTAAGGTCTGTAGCGTTTATCACGCTTCGCTGAGAATGCAACGCGATTCTCAAAAAGGCACGTGTTTCCGACGCTTTGCTAAGACGACACGGTGGTGGCACCTGCCAATCGCTTTGCGTTCTACACCTTATCGCCTCCGAGACAGGCGCGCATCCTTTTCCATGGGCGCGCACGCCTTCCTTCGTTTTCGAAGATAACTGCCAGATCACGCTCGTATCTGACGTGCCTGAATGCGCTGGTTTGCCTTTGCTGCACGGATCGAACGCAGCGCTTCCAGAATTACATTCACCAATGTTCTCGCACAGAATATCAAATAAATGTTTTGTTCACTCTCTCCACACGCAAGACTGTCATCTTTCGACGACATTTGCAAATAAACATGCAGATACAGGGCCATTATTTTTACTGACGATAACAATCATGACAATGTTGGAGGCTTGGACATGTCAGTGAGTTTTCACGTAATTTAAAGCAAACAAAGAAAATCTCCAAGCAGTGAAAACTGCAAAAAACCGTCATAAACGGGAACATCTTCCAAACCTGTAAAGTGGATTGCCATAATAGAGAACTGACATGACTACATACCTCGGAGGCGTTCACATCCTCTTGTTGTGGATGCATTGTTTCACAAAATATTTTTGGTGTCATGTTTTGTCCAGGATAAAAGTTGTTGGAGTAGTTCGCTTTCGTACTAATATTGATGCAATATTGTGGCAAAGTACTGCATGAGGGAGAATTGAAGAAGAACGTCGTTACGAACGAAGCACGACAGATCAAATTAGCGACAGACAAAATTAGCTTCCAATATAGGCATGTAAGGTATTAAACCTCCTGTTCATGTAAAAAAAAAATTGAAAGCATGTGTCAAACAACACACGGCTGCCTTACACCCCAGCCTTTCGACACTGTTTTGCTGAGTGATTTTTTTTACTTTCACAAATCGAACGGCAGCATGAAAGTTTGCGGGGTGAGATATATCTATCGCCTGAGTTGAGATAAATAATTTTTTTTCAAAATGAAATCCACAATGACAGCTTTAGGAGATGAGACAGTTTTGATAAACCGAGCTACAACTGCAATAGTCCCCAATGTGCAATACGAGCGAGTTGAACGCATGCTTTCATTTTGCAATTATTGAGCCAAGGAGTAGGGGCATGTATTCAAGAATAATGGCAGACAACTGTTTTTTACATTCTTTTCCAGCGTGCGATTTCAGCTAATATTTGCGTCTCATTGCTTTTTGCCTTCTATTGCAGCTACTTCAAATGCCGTGGCGTGTGAGTGGTAATCTTTACACGTAAGCGTGCATTGCCTATATCAGAAATGATCGGTATTGGGAATGCGTCAGCCCAAGGCAACACCGTTGAGAGGCAAAGCGGAGCATGCAGGGGACTTAGCGTCTCGGAAGAGGCGCTTCGAAGCCCAGAGCAACGGTGTGGAGAGGCGACGCGCAAAACGACCATTACCGTGTATTTTAACTCAGTCAAACACATCTCGCTCAATTATCTTGAGTAACTACCTTCATAATGTCAGGTCAAGAGGTAGCAAGCAACCCCTTTGTGACCACCTTCCCCCCTCCGCAGAAATTATGGCTGATCACTCCCTCGTAGGAATTGATAATTGATTGATATGTGGGGTTTACCGTCACAAAATCACCATATGATTATGATAGATGCCGTAGTGGAGGGCTCCAGAAATTTCGACCACCTGGGGTTCTTTAAGGTGCACCCAAATCTGAGCACAGCATCGTAGGAATCGGTAAACACGATAGTGAAAAGTCGCTTCCCAGACGTAGTAGATTGTTTATTTTATATTCATATATGACAGCTTCCAGAATATTGGTAGCTGTTTGGAGGCTATTCCATGATTTGATGTGAACACATTTCATTGAACCCTGGCGACACGTCTCGGTTCCGAAAACTAACACCAATGATCATGACTTCACATTTGGGGTAGCTGGAGTAAATAACCCACACCCATGCAGACGCAGCATACGGTGAATAGCACGCTAACATGGCGTCAGCAAGCACATGATATCCACGGGAAGGCGCCCATGGGAAGTGTTGTCACTCGAGGAAGGAACTGGCAACGTGTGCACTCTCAAATAATTGGGTAACCTAGCACTCTGCTTTTGCATGCAATAAGTAGCACACAGAGCTTCATGATTGGAAAGGGTGTGCTCATAGCTTAAGCCCTGAACTAGCCAAGGCATTCCGCTTCCTGCGTATATGGCTTTTGCTGCACAAAGGCAAACACCCAAACGAGCAGGAATGCACGGATAACAGACCATCTTCTCCCTTGTTAACATTGTTTTTGTGCTCTCTTATTCACGCATTCTGGTAGGTGTGAGTGTTCGCCTGTTTTTTGATAAGGGCTTAGTTATACGCATGCACAAAGATGAAACAATGTGGTACATAGAAACATCAGCTACGACACATTAGCTAGGCGAAAAATGTGGCAACTCAACATCGTTGTGATCATCTAATAAATTTTGTCATTTCACTCATGCCACAACATTCGCGCATGCCAGAGTGTAGGGCTTTTCTATGTATATACTCAGTGATCCAACATCTGTTGAATCATTGTTGAAAATTAGCGCTTCTGTGTTCTGCAGGCCCTATCCTCGTGAATTGAGTGCCGCGCTCAACTTTATCCACATGTTAGACCAACAAGGTCAACAAGCTACACTTGCTAAGTTCGTTATGATTATGAGAATTTCAGATATTTTTCAGAATTTTTTACTGATACCAATACAAGAATGTTTCATGTGTTAGCAAACATAAGGGCGTCCCAAAGTCGAAGGCTGCATCGAGACCCCGTGTTAAGAGCAGATTGTGGTAAAACATATTGTTTGAGGTAACATTAGCAATAATCATAAGTATGAACTAAACACGTAAGAAACATAGCTGTGAAAAAATATACGAAATGAAAACAAAACATCCATAATGAAACAAAACAAAGCGAATAATAAAGCTAAGCAGTAGAACTAGAAAAAAGATACAAAAACTCTAATACATAAAATCTGGCAATTGAAACAAAAGAAAGCTATGGAAAGAAAAAAACAGTAATACTAACCATGGATGAAGGGTGATTTACACATAATGAAATGAACACAATGACATATGCACAATGAAACAAATTGAAGCAATGAATAAAGCTAAGCAGTAGTGCCGGAAAAAATCGAAAAAGCTACATTAGGTAAAGTTTAGGCTTTGAAACCAACTGACGCTATGAAAAGAAAGAACACTGTTGCTAAGCATGTTTAAGTGTATTTTAGTTCGGTCCTAAATTGATGTAAATGTCTTGCATTTTTAGAGAAGCTGGTATCCTATTCCATGATGATATCGATGAAAATTCAACACTGAGTTCGCCATAATTAGTGCATACCTTCGGCAAGATAACGTTACTGTTATGCGCAAATTCAGTATTACTATGAGCAAACACGTCAGTACATGCGAAGCAACTTGGAGGTAGCGCCTAGGTAATGTAAACTCCGTAATGAAGGCCACAGGAAATTTTTACCACTTGCGATTGTTTAACGTGCACCTAAATCTAAACATGTGCACCTCGAGCATTTACCGTCCTACGGTATGCAGCTGCAGCAGCCGAAATTCGATTAGATGTCCAGCGAGCCAGTAGGCGACCAGCCTAACCACAAGACGAAAGTGGTTGGTGAAGTGGGGGGGGGGGGGGCTGAATGTGGTACAGGAGTACTCCCGATTAACTTGGACCATCTGAGCCCCTTTCATGTGCACCGAAGTGTGGGCGTACTGGTATTCCTACATTCCTGTGAGGTGTCGAGTAGTACCTGCGTACCCGAGCTAAGGAGCGCAGCAACTCGCTTGACATACTAAAGTGCTGCTTGCGAAGTGTGCCGGCCCGTGATAAAAACTGGACTAACCTACCTGACTACAAACTTGATTTGCTCCTTCGTGCAGTATGAAAGCCTTCCACTGTTTTTCCCTCCGCTCGCTGGGCTCATCAAGTATTCATCTTCCCACGCGCAGTTCAGATCATTTGGATACCCATCCATGACAAGCTCTGACTTTTCACCGTCGTGAGTGGCCCCTAGCCTGGAAACAAATGTACCAAGTCAACTCGCTGCCGTAACGTTGAACACTCTTCAGTAACGACTCTGGGTTATTCCTACCAAAGCACTTGAATTCTGTCAGCATCCCTCCGTGTTCACGTTCAATCGGGTTGATACGCTAGCTGGAGTGACATTCACTCGATGTTTCCGCTCCTTTCGGAGCGCTTTTGTAGAAGCATATTCGCCATACAAGACAAGCAGAGTGAAACCAGTGATGGTGGTCGTCTGATAATCAACCATGTGGTGTGTTATTTCTTCCTGCTTATGTTCCTGGAGCCTGTCATCTTAAGGTTTTTTTAAGAGGCTCAACGGGAAAAAAGCGACTCAAGCGATGAGACACGGCTTAATAAGCGGCGCTTAACCATTACAGTAAACTGACTTTTTCTTACAAATGAGCACTGACATCACACAGCACATGTGCCAATGGCAGCTCATCTTCATTGACTGCCACTTGCGTGACTTGAGTCAGCATTCAAGCAAGCATGGTGGCTACTATGCCGTACTGAAAGCACATGCAACCACCCGCAAGTGTATGCTTGCTTCTTTAGTGAACGAATGAGCGAGAGCCACAGCTAAACATGCGATCAATTCTCTGGACTACAGCCACTTCATGAACGAATAATTCTTTTGAACCATGGACGTGTTCACCACGCACGACGCTCGTTAAAGTCCACGTTGAGCTAAAAAGTGCGTGAAGCTTAGAACCTACATAGGCCCTCTTCCTGAGCATTCTCAAAAGATGCCGCCGAACGGTAGTGGCGGCTCCTTAGAAACATATCAGCGGAATATCGCAGCGCAGCATGATGCCTGGAATATACAATCAATTTTCGAAAGAACTTTCAAATCCCTCGCTTCTATTTTTTTTGTAGAAGTGATGCCATAATTTAAATTGACCCCTTCATAAACAGAAAGTCCATGACCCTTCTCTACACCGTGAACCGGTATTTTCGCCGGTGCATGCCACGACATTTTCGTACTGCCTTCTGTCGTGCTACAATAACAAACAATAAAACATTACATCGTTACGCGCACCCCCTACCCAATATCATGTAGCTTAAAGTGCGTTCACTAGACAAAAGGGGAAGGAAAGTGCTTTAAGCACGTGGCAAAATCTGTAATTATACTCGGACTTTCGGGATTTCAAAAACATTTGCCGCAGTCAATTATTCATTTTACAGTCAACTCATTTAATAATGTCCCTTAACGTTTACAGGGCCTCATTAGGTGTGTCATGACCGGCGTTAGAACCACTAGAACACAAACAAATGCGACATGTACAGGCTTCTGTATATAGTGGGTATCGCACATTGTGTCGTGGAATAACGCGACAGCTGTACAAGGCATTGTAGTGTGCCAATCACTTGCATGTATATTTTTATTCACATATCTCATGTTGCCTATACTCCGATAGGAAGTAGAAGGCCAGAGGTATGTTGGCCAGATCAACATGGGCATTCGTTTGATTACACATCATCGTCATCTCAAAGAAAGATTTTTGTGTTCTTTTGCACAAAATGATCTGATTAAGAGTTTTATGCAGTTCTCTTCCGTCGAGAAATGTGTAGCGCTGTATCAACCGCTTGTGACTACGAGCTTCGGGTGACATTGTGTGATCGTGCAGGACTTTATAGTTTACACAAACTGCTCGTGAGACACCACAGATTAAGATAATGAGATCATGAGTGGATATTTCATGGGCATAAGAAGGTTCTGCGTACATGAGAACTTTGATTACATGTGCTACACGTGGTGCCTTCTTTGCGTAACGAAACAAAGACATTTGTGTAAAATGAACAAGCCTAGTGTGATCAAGCTGGTGTCTTAGTAATAAGAGAAACAAAAATTCAACACCAGTGCCACAAAATGTGTCTTTGAATTTCATGGTTGTAAATGGTAGACAATGAGTGCATGTGTGCATGCTGACAATAAAACATACGCATGTGCGATCTCATGAGCGACCGTAAGTACTCCGCTGTACGTCGGTGGGTTATCTCCTGCCACTATGGCACTGTCGTTTGAGCAAACTTCTGCGACACTAGCCACACCTGTAAAGATAACACAGTTACATTCTGTAAAAACAGACAAGCAGTGTTCTGGCACATGATAGCGCAACAATTGATTACGTTTTTTGTGTTAGTTAAGTTCAGAGTCATGTTGCAAAACCGATTAATTTCCGTGTAATATAGGCGTGGGAAGTGGCATTGACTTGCTAATACCTTACACTTTATGGCATTTTTATGAAGCCACACATAATAAAATGCGTCTCATATGGCTCAATGTCATTAGCGCTTAACCCACTCGCGAGTGCTCTTTCGACTGCGAAGTGCGTATTCCCGGCCACAAGGCCTGTACAGTAACCGTAATTGAAGCAATTGATGTGGTCTCTCAAATAGAAATTATTTTGCACACGACCTGACCACGTGGCTTCTCAGACGAGTTCAACTTCACGAATATATTTCTATTAGCGTCTAGGCACCCCGTTGCTTTTATAGACGTTTGAATCGACATGCAGTACACGCAGTTCCTAAGGTTGGTGGCAAACTTGTAAAATACCAACATATTTTACTACCAGCACAATATTAAGCTTACTTCCCTATTTAAACGGCATTGAAAGCAGATAAGCCCTGCAAATCCGTGCATGTTTTTATTATTAACCCGAAATATCTGACTTATGTTATGAAGCCTTTCATATCAAAATCGTGGGATCAAGTTTTATTGAAATATCTGGCCGAAAATACGTCATTCAGGAAAAAAAAGGTAGATCCCACGTATACTGTGGGAATCGGTGATATGCGAAGCAAGAATGAGGAAGGTTAAACTATCACAGTAAAATTATCGGTCCTATATGAGATGGACGTGAACTATGCCGTAAATGGCTACCATGCCATGATTATTATGTTTTTTGCGCCTGGCATTTGTGTTCCTCATCCGTTCGCGTTACGTCCTACTGAATCCGTTGCATGTAAAGCTAGCGAAACGACCGTGAGTGCATCATGAGCATGGCATGGAGTCATACTTTACATGACTTGCTTGTCATGAATACCATGCTTGGATGTGTCATTTATCTTTGTCGTCCATTTGCGTCACGCAATACTAAATTTAGTATATGTAAAGCTAGCGAAACGGCCGCAAATACACAATGACCGTAGCATGTAGTCAAGTTTTGCATGACACGCATGTCGTGATTATCATGTATGGACATGTCATTACCCTCGCCGTCTGTTCGCGTCACGAAATACCAAACTTGGTATATGTGAAGCTAGGGAAACGGCCGCATCATGAGCATTGCATGTAGTCATGTTGTTACAAAACAGGCATCCCTTACAAAAATCCTATATATGGACTTATATAAAAATCCCCATATATGGCTACATCAGGAATTGGGCATATCTGGCCCATATATGGAATCCCCATATATGGGCCGTATATAACCTGATATGTCCAAATCCTGATATAGCCATATATGGGCCTTATATCCCCATATATGGGTGTTGCTGTATATGGCCATATATGGCTATATAGAAGCATCCATATAAGGTCTTATATGGATGCTTTCATATATGGCGTTGTATGGATACCTTTATATAAAGCCATTCGAATGATTCATCTATATTAGTTCAGCCTGTGTCACCGGCAAAAAATATAGCTGCTCAAATCATTCTTCAGCTAGAAATATACCTGTTTGTTGAAAGGTCTGCATGCAGTCACTATGATCTCCAAAACAAAGGCAGTAGATACCCCCTGAACATTCTTGTTCAATTAAGTTATCCTCATTATATCTCAAGTTATTCTCAACAACTATTTGCTAGAATGTAACTTGGCATCATATTTAAAGTTTGTGGTGGGCACATGTCACTGTTAGTCCACTTTTCCTGAAGAGATACATTCTTTGTGCTTAAATTTATGCTTACTTATCGACACTTTTTATTTATCTATTTATTTCATTACCCACAGCACCAATTGGCATTACAATGGGGGAGCATTTACGAAAAGTAGAATACAAAAAATACATAGTCAGCCAAACAAATAATCAAATTCACCTGAATCACAATCTGCAAGAGAAATTCATATACAAATCGGAACATGTTCTAACATATAAATCGGAACAATTCTAACATGAAATAAAACAAATATTGGGAGTGTAGAGGCAATGCTAGAAGGCAGCTGGTTCCATCTTGTAATTTTTTTTGGTACAAAATCATTTTGAAAACCGTCAGTCTTGCATGCGATTATTCTTATCTTGAACCTATGGTCAACACGGTCTGAGACATAGTACGGTGCAAGTAAATATTCCGCTTTATCGATTCCGACTTGACAAAAATAAATACCATAAAAGAACCCAATTTGAGTTTCGTAAAGATATTTTTCACAGTGTGTTATGTTTAAAACTTTTCTCGTGTGTCAATGGAGCGTCCATAGTCAGTCAAAACGAAATATTGACTTGCTATTGACCGTATGAACTGCGCGTGCATTGAATAACTTAAATAAGTTGATAATCAACTTTTAAGGAGTTCGGTCGAAAGTGATTGGTATGCAAGCTTGTTATGTACAAGTATTGTGACTAATGACCTATAGAACGACTGCTAAAACGGGTGTCTATAGGTCTCTGTGCGCGTGGCAACGGAGGCATTTAACAATATTTCTTGCCAACGGGACACTAAAAATGTACTTTGTAAACGTAATCCGCTTTCCATTTTGCCAATAATGCATCATTAACGTAACAGTGGTAAAGAGCTCATTCTTCAGAAATTCAGGCGTAGGCATCGGTGGCTCTCCGTGAAAAATCGTCTTGTCAATGATCGAAATTGAGAGAATGCAAATAAAACAAATATTATAAATTTTCGGGTCTGAGTGATGATCGAAATCATGCAGGCAATTTGCATGGCATGCAAGTGCTCTACCGCACAGCTATGCATCTGCTTGGAAATAAAGCATGAATAACTTCCTCTTGTTGTAAATGCAAGGAAAATAACTGTCATGTTTAACAAATACATGTATCCTGCATACAGGTTTCACAACACAACATTTAATATCGCAGCTATATTGCATGATACAAGCGTGCATTGTCATCAAGCATCACAACACGTTATTACTAACGTGACTTCACGGTCTAAAGACAGCCAACCATTACAAAAGGCACACTGGTTACTGCACGTATTCCCTCACGACTGCGTAGTGGGCGCATAAAGTTCTAAAACATTTTACACACATTATATTGAGAAGCACGTTCTGCTGGGCGAGTTGGTACTTCATCTTAACTTAGTTGCGCGAAAAAATTTGAAGTGCGAAAGGAAGACACCTGGACACAGCGCACACTAACCACTGAAACTTCATTGGAGAAAACAGACATATGTATGCGGTTACGACAACACGTGAGGTGGAAAAAATGATTAGATGAGCAGACATCTGATCATTTCCTTTCACAGTGTGGACATCGTGTGGTGGACGGCACTGCGCTGTCGTGTGGGAAGTATTATTTAGAATTTATTATATAATTGTAGATCACAAAGTTTCTCTAAAGGAATTAACAACCATTCTCTAACCAATCATCATATTGTAGAGAGTGTGGCTGCGCGCCCTTGTTTGGAATACGGTAGTTAAAGCTAGATTCAGCGTCACGGTATAGCGCGGGAAATCGAAGAGGCGTATTTCATAAACAAAGCTGGGGATTCATGTGTCACGTAACTCTCACTTATGTTGCTTGCTACTGAGGTAGCTTTCCTGGAAGCGCATCAATTATACAATCTGTCTGCTCATCTAATCCTTTCTTTCACCGCACGTGTTCTCGTAACCGCATATATACGTATGCCTGTTTTCTCCAACAATGTTTCAGTTGTCAGTGTGTGCTGCGTCTAGGTGTCTTCTTTTTGTATTTCAATTTTTTCGCGAAACTCAGTAATTACATAATATTTCTTGTTGTTTAAAGTATGGTATGTTACCCCTTTTTTACACAAAATGCAGCCATGTGCCAAACCTTCATTGAGACACTTTCAACCTTCTCAATTACACAGTACTATTCCACAATTAAATTTGTTCAAGTAGCATCATGCAATAAAGAGTACACACTAAGTGATTGAATTACGCACAAGAAACAGGATCGATACTGCTATCACGTTCAACTGTGAAAAACGGAGCTTAACGGTCCCCCAGTTTTTTCACACAGTAGCAAGCCCTAATGCATCATACCAGTTTATTTGTCGGCTTGCGTAAACTATCTACAGTGCTCACGGATTAAAACGTGACATCACATGATTTTGTGTAACTATGTATGCGAGTATGCGCAGTTCCTCAAGATAACCACGCGATGTTGCGACATCAGTAACGATAATGTCGCCTGTGATGTACGCATTCCAGTCAAATTTACACTTATATCACCCTGATTGTAGATGGTGGAAACGAAATCACGGACTATTCTTAAGTTTTTTTTTTCCGTTTGGATCCGTGACATTGCACCCTGCTTTGAATAATCAAACTAGCAACAAAATTCTAACTGCGTGTCCGTATCAAAACACACGTAAATATAAAAACAAGTGGAACGTAGACGAACAAAGATAAATTCAAACGCAAGACAAATTCAAACGTGGGCTCATAAATCTCATGACACCCTTGGAGTTGGAGATATGCAACTCTTTTTTATTTGTAATTGCGCAAGTTGTAATTTATCCTTGGTTTTTCCTCAAGCGTTAAAGTGAGAAAAATACAACACAAGTATATTTACATCAATATATTTATGAAAAGTACAATGGCACGAAACCAACAATTTCCTGGCGTAGATTTTTTGCATAAATAGAGAACTGTCTAGATCAAGTGAAAAAAGAGAAAGTGTTGTCGTATCGCTTAAACCAAACAGCCTAATGACGTAACCACGATTAGCATAAAGTTATTTACTCAGCAAGCATGCAATGTGGTATGTTTTCGAGTTATCATAATATTTATGATCAACGTGCTAAAGTAATGAAAATGATGAACTTACCTTAACATTTAACCGAGACTTGTCTTTCAAGGAGCCTGTTAATCCTGATAACCTATTCACACCTTAAAGCCCCCCATCCATTCGTACTGCTTTAGGAAGAAGTTTTGAAGGAACGCTTGCCCGCAAGCATGGGTATCCATTTTTTTCTCGCACAAAAAGTTGACGATCGCCAATCCAGCAGCGTACAGACGCACACGCACACTAAAACACTTCCACGTCCGTCCACAATTTTGCCACGTACAGCGAAGTAGATTCCTGAGAGCTGCGCGATTATCTTGTGTAAATTGGAGCAGTAGTTGAATACGAAATAGGAGCAAAAGGAATGAAAATTAACAAACTCGATCAGCACGGCACCCATGACTCCGGCGAGCAAAAAAGCAACAATGGCGTGGATGGATACAGTGCATGCAGGCTTAACAATGAACATCACAATGAACATTACATTACTCCTTGAGATCAATGGTTTACGCACTTTTCACTAGAACTAAATTTTCCTGGGCTTATTGGCGAACGACATTTCATTTTTTAACAATTATTGACGCAATGTTATTACCATACGACTGAATGTTTGTGCAAACTATTTTCTTCGTCGTTACTTGAAATGGGCCGCGGCACTCTCTTTCCTGCTCTGTCGACAGACTGGTGTAAGCCACGGCAGGGCTGCAGGGCGCCTACGTGCACTTCTTCGAACAACGTTCTCCGAATTGTCCACCCATCCGATGGGCGCCCTTTTTGTATTTTTTTACTGTGCGCACCCCTTGCAACCAATGCAGTCAGGCGAGTTTTTTTCGGACAATGGATTTCAACTTACTCCCGCGAGCCGAGAAAGCTGCGCGTGGAAGACCTTTTAGACAGGCATTCCGTGGAGCTGAAATCACTGCTTCGTGTACGCTGGCTGAAACGAAGACGCGTTTCAGCCAAATTTTCATCTTATTTCGCAAGGATTTATAATGATTATAATAATATTCAATCAACCAATAATCAATCAATCATTTTAACGTATCCAAGACCAACCACAGGGTTTTTCTTGCTGGCGCGCGCGAAAATAAAACAAAAATAAACAGTACATTACAAACTGTCCACAGAAAAGCAAATCAATGAAAAGAGCAAAAACGAGCTGTCGAAAAAAATCAATGCACAATGGGAACAACAAACAAAAGAGTAGATATTCATGAAATGGGACTGAAAAATAATGTGGAATATACACAACCGTGCCGAAGGCTCCCTGAAAGACGGAAAAGGGAAGAATCTGTGCATATGCAAATCTACGTTAGGACAGGGCAGCCCTCACTGACAAAAAAAAGTGACTGTAGACTATGAAAAACGTAACGAATCAAGAAAGTTGACGTTAGAGAGACTCGGTATTCTGTAAAGGATAGAGTGTTGAAAGAAGCTGGTAGGTACATGCAACGGTCGATTTTCTCTCAATAACTTACGCAAAGTTTGAAAATTATTACAACCGAGAAGGGCAGAATATCTCACCCTTAACTAGCTTGTAAATAAATAACATCTCAGCGCGATTTTGCCGGCCATTAACTGATGGCAAATATATTATTCCAGCAGTGTTGAAAGGATTCTAGTGAAACAATGGGGGTAAATGCTATGAAAATTTTTCTGGACTCACTCAATGGCGCTACTGCTGGATTTAGCAAGGCCATTCCAAATCAGATATGCATATGTACTGAAGTTGAGCATGACATATCACGGTGTACCATTTGTAGAAGGCTGTAGGAGAACCGGATTTTCGCGAGATGTTGAGCCAACAGGAAGAGAATGAAGGCCTCGCATGGTAGCACGTTTAATGCAAGTAGAAAAAATTCAGCATGCTATCAAAAGAACACCAAGACAACTGATCTCGTAAAACTTACATAACGACACAGTATGACAGCATATGGATTTGCTGTTGGACGTTTGCGAAATACAACAACAACAACATTAATAATAATAATAATAATAATAATAATAATAATAATAATAATAATAATAATAAATACTAATAATAATAATAATTACTAATAATAATAATAATAATAATAATAATAATAATAATAATAGTGATAATAATAATAATAATAATAATAAGAATAATAACACACTCATATCATTCTGACATGGCCGAAAATATCTAGCCACATTGAATGAAATGCCAGTGTCTGGGTGCCCATGAATCTCTATACGCGAGTGTGCACTTGCGCAGTTTGGTGGGTATGTACCGGCATACATATCTTATAAGTAAGTGCACTACCGTGTTGGTGTTGAAAGGATATGTTCGCAAGCAGTTTGAATCGTTACGCGCCTGCACAGCAAGGGGCTGTTTACATAATGTAGAGTTTGGCTTAGGTATCACGCCAGCCCGCAAAAAAAGTGTCATACTAATTGTATTCACAAGGCAATGTTTAGGCTAATCCTGATGATGGCACGTGCGCTTTAGTGACATCGACCAAGTAATGACACACCGACACAAAATAGAGTTTTGTGAATTCGGCATGCCTACGTTAAATGTTGCTATAAAGCTTCAGCATTTCATTACATGGTCCATTAAATATGTATCACGCTGTGAGTCAGTTGCACCTTTCTTAACGTACATGTCTATGACGTGAGATTTATTTGACGCTTGCAAACATTACACTAAATTAATTGTTCACTTGTGCAATCATAAAATTTTCGATAAATTTACTATGTGCACAGCCAGGAACATTATACGTAGCCAAAGGAAACGCAAGATGTATTTTTGCAATAAATTAGTACAACTTCCATCTTGAATGTAATCATAATAGTGCCTGCAAGTTGCATTCACGTAAGTCCTTTTTGTTTTGAAATACTCCCTTAAACATTGCACTGCGCATGCAATTATAGTAAATGGCTGCTGAAGCAATCGCAGATGAGGGGTCAACAGGATTAATAGAAATCTTGTTATATGAAGGGAGCATATAGCCATCAAACTTTCAATAATCAGAAATTTTGTCCACCGATGTGGAAGCTAAAAGTGCATTGAAATTACTATTTCTTGCTGCCACTTTAAACAATGCATTAATGTGAACAATATAAGTTGCATGCATTTTGTCTTTACATAATACTAATAGGATTGCTCTATAATAATAGCGAGGTTCGGAAGCTTCAATACGTTTTGTGACTTGACACGATTCCTTCCTCGTAAAACATGTCTGCTTTTGTATACATTATTTACGGTCGTATTAATTGCAACTTATTGTTTCAAACCTAAATGCCATGAAAAATGTACGAACTAAATTACACGAATGCATGCATATATGCATTCAACTGAGTTGCAACTATCACGTACACAAAGCTGACCTGAAATTTCGGTTTTTTTGCATGGCAGAAAACAACATATATAATACTTACTCCTATTGTTATAAAAAATAAGCAGGTCGCTTTGTGTACAAATTGTTATATATTACAATTCGCATAAAAGTGTGATCACGGTTGCTAAATATATACGTGGTTCATCCCAAATAAGAGAGCACTTCCACATATAAGGATCCACTTGATATGTTATATATGGTGTGGCCGTGCCTTATTTGGCCAGATTTGACTCCTTATATGGCCAACCGCGTCATATATGGCCGTATATAACCCATACATGAACCGACTCCGCCAGATATACATCCATATATGCTTACATGTGGCCACATATGCTGCCATATATGCTTATATATGGCCACATATGCTGCCATATATGCTTATATGTGGCCACATATGCTGTCATATATGCTTATGTATGGTCAGATATAACTATATATGGGCCATGTATGGCGTTTCCGTAAGGGATGCCATGATTTTTGTTAGGACGTGTCATATTCCTTCGCCATCCATTATGCCACGTAATACCAAGTTTTCTATATATCAAGCTAGCAAAACGACCATTAGCGTATCACGAGCGTGGCATGTAGTCATGTTCGTACACGACACGCATTTCACGATTGTCATGTTTGTGCCAGTCACATACCGCAATCATTCATTCCCTTTATGTATACCAAATTTGGTGTATGTGACCGCTAGTGAGACGAGTGCGAGTGCCACCATGAGCGTGGCATGTAGTCATGCTCTCACATGACACCCAAGCCAGGATTATCATGTTTGCATCAGCCAAATACCTTATCATTTATTCATGTCACGTAATACCAAATTTGGTGCATGTGAATCCTCCGAAACGACAACAAGCACATCATGAACATGGCATGTAGTCATACTCTTACATGACACGCACGTCATAATTTTCACGGGAAGACCTACCACTTATGTTCGCCATGCAATAATGTCATGCCATACCAGTTTAGCGATATGTCATGTGAACGAAACCATAGCAGGAGAAGCAAGACCATGACATGTAATTAATGACATTCATAACATACGTGTCATGATTTTTATGTGATGACTAGTCACTTATTCCCGTCGTTTGGTGATGTTGTGCCATACCCATTTTGATATAGATCGCATTATCCAAACAGCCAGGACAGCTAAAAGTCTTAGGCGGCTAGATATCGGCGCTCAGACTCGCCGAAGTTAGCTAAGAAATGCTTTGCATTTATAACTTAGTAAATGTTATTTTGTGACAGCGTGAGAGTGGTATAAGGCGAAGCGGTGTGGCAGCCATATATAGTGAAGCATTTCCAGTAATTGTGGCATGCACTGCATTACTTAGTAAATCTTTAAAAATTGTGGCCGTATGCTTGTAAGCCATTTTTAAGAGTATAGCGTATTAGGGCACCCTTCATATCACATTTTATTCGCAACCATGGTTTCACTTGTAGACGGAATTCTCAACCATTATGAAAGAAAAGGAACCTCTTCGTGGACAAAATTCGCCATTAAGTTCCGCATGATTCTATTGCAACTACAGTTTAATAGTGCCCACTCCGCCACCATTCATTTTTGTAAATGAGCAAGGTACCCATCGCGCCTCAGTTAGGTAACACGTGCACCTATGTAGGTGCAAACCCAGTTGATCATGTGGCTGTTGATCATTATGCATTCTGACTGAGCTCATTGAGATCATTTGACAGCTTTCAATCACCCACTTGCGACGCAGTTTAACACGCTTCCTCACACTAGGTGACGTCTGTATATTGTTTTCTGCGAAAATAGTTTCGAGCAATGATTTGGATGTTCAGTGAGACACCTGTTTGTCACGCAGAAGGCCTGTGTTCGATGTTGTTTACACACAGTAGTATAGTATGTTACCTTATAAAACCAAATTCAAAAGTCCACTCACTGCATGATGAGTTTTTCGTAGCGAGTAAGAATGATGCTTTGAGATTATGCAAGTATAAAATGTGGCTCGGTCACATAGTTTTCGTCATCTGAATTGACAGCATGTTTCCACTAAAATAAAACGCCATGTACCAATATAGCTATCTTTTTTTTGCGCCTATGTGTTTCGCAATACCTAGCGCTCTTTATAAGGTGCACCCCGTGCTTGTTGCCCGAACGCAGTCATCCTTGCAACTTTTTCTTCTTTCTACTTTTTTTCATAGGCATTCATTCTATTTTTATACAATTGCTGCACATTGTACCCCTCTATCTCCGTCGATTAAAGTAGATCGTAAAGATGTCTTGGACAGGAAACAGTTGTTAGGTAAAGTTTTGTTCAACTGATGTGAACGATAAAACTTACAACATCTCCACAGAGTAAATGATGATTACTGGGGCGAACGAAGCATCCGTTCATCCATCCGTCCTTCTGTTCGTCCGTCTGTCTGTCCGTGCATCCGTACGGACGTTCATCCTTCCATGCGTTCATCCGTCTAATTGTGCTTCTGTAAGTCTGTCCGTCTGTGCATCCATGCGCCCATTCATCTGTCTGTCTGTATATCTGTCTGCCGGTCCATGCGTCTGTCTGTCCATCCGTCTGTGTGTCCCTGTATCCAGCCGTCCGTTCATCAAGTGAATAATGCTCCAAGTACCGCCATCACACATCTTTTCATCATTTATTTGTCATGTACAAGTATACCTACCCAGCGGATATTCAAGGAACAAACAAAAGGTGGCTACTACGAGTACGACACGGGACACTCGACCCATGGCGTAAGGAGCTTCTTTTCTAGAAAAGCTTTGTTTACACCTGTAGCTCCATTAAATGGTAGTGCTAAAGCGAAACGTCTCTGACCTTGACACTTTGAGGCCCGAGGAACCGCAACAAGAAATTTGATAGCATGTGGTACACGCTGGGCCTCTCGAGCTAAGACTATGTCCTGAAACGTTCACACTGTCTTGCTGCCAAGGAAAATGCCAGCCGGTTGACCTCCCAAAATAACACCTAATAACACGAACAGAGCTAAGCAAAAGCTACATTATACAGCCGTGATGGCACACGCACAGCGCCTTCACTTCGTCTAGGTAAGCTAAACCCTTCCAGCACGCACAGCGGTCCGTCTGACTGTCCCGGCCGCACCTCGGCTGCGTTTTTGAAGTCCGTGAGTAGGACACGCGCATCACTGGTTCGCAGCACGTGTCACACAAGGCGCGCGGCAGTCGTGGCTCCCACACACTCTCCTCTTGAAAAAAGGGGCTTCATTCACATGGTTACCGTCATCACCTCCCATGATGACGTTCTTCACTTCGGGTGCCACCGATGCAGTCTTTGAATCTGACGTCGGCCTTACAAGCGATGCCCTCCTTGCCCGTGATGTTCTCACTGTCACCGGACTCGATAGCTTGATGTAACCTTTGTTCTTCGAAGAAGCGGTGGTTTCCTTAGCTTTTACCATGGCAAATAGAACTCCATCCTGTAATTTGCGCAGGAAGCCACAGAGCTTATGTCCACACAACAGCGCCTCGCTGTCGGCCGCTCACGTGTTGTTGGACAGGCCGTTTAGCAGGGGCTTGTAGGTGAACTCACTGTCCGCGGTTTTGGTTGTCATCATTACCGTGACCTTGCCATCAAGCTTTGAATTAGGAGTAGTGGTCTTATTGGACTGATCTCTGCGGCTTGCAGGGGTGCCTTTTATGGCCTCCGCCGCAACTTCTGCTGCAACTTTACCCGTGGTATGCGTCTTTGCAACGACGTCCGCACTAGGTGTAGGCGTGCGAGTAGTACTGGCTTTCGCAGCAGCGACTTGGTGCTCATCGCTGATGTCCTCATCCAAGTCCTGGTTTAACAATAGCGTACACGGGCAAGATTGTCTCAGCCCCGCAATTTTCGTCTAAAGCCCCACAAGTCGTCAAAGTTTCTATGACGTTTACTTCGTCGTCCTCGTTATCACCGCCAGTTTCATCGCTGTGCCCACTAGGGTCGACTTCACCCTAGTGCCGCTTCTCGCTTGGTCGGCCTGTTCCAGCTTGCCTTCGCCGAGCACTTTCTGCTCTTGGTCCTGTGCCGGCATGCCCGTTCGCTCAGGCAGAAATGTCACCCATCGTCCCCCAGCCATGGTCGGGACCGTAATTCCTTTCGCTTCAATGTATACGCCGTAGTCATTTCGTCCATCCGTTAGAAAGCCTCCCGGAACCCTTACATTTTTGCTTCCATATCACTGGTAGGAGACACGCATTGGCCGCCAGATGAAGGGTTCATGCCTTCTTGCGGCCAAAGAAATGATGCCAGTCAGTTGAACTCCGAAAATAAACATTTATTAACACTAACAGAATTACGCAAAAGTTACACAATACAGCAGTGCAGGCACACGCACTGCCCCCATGGCTTTCACCCCACCGGGGCACACCCTTCCCGCGTGCACAGCAGTCTGTTGCTACCTGTACTGACCGCGCCTCGGCTGTCGCTTTTAGTGCCCACGAGTACGACACACTGGTGCGCAGCACTTCACACGCAAGTCGCGCGATTAGCGTGATCGATGCAGACCCCAGCATAAAAATATTCGGATCAGCAATGTTCCTTTAGTACATTCTGAACAACCTGGATGTGTAGAACTGTTAAAGGTATTTGTTTAAGTGCTTGCTGAAACATTTACAGCGTTGAGCATAGGCCACATTTGCGTCCATATCAGGCGAATCAAATTCGACAAATAACTCCTGGGGCATGCAGACCAAGCTTGCATTGGTTATATCGTGGCAAGGTAGGTAAGTTGAGAAATAGCGCACTCTCAGAGAAGTGTACCTGTAATACTTGTGTATGCCAATTGGTTCAGCCGAGCTCTAGTTTAAAGCATTTGATTGATATGTAGGGTTTAACGTCTCAAAACCACCATATGATTATGAAAGATGCCGTAGTGGAGAGCTCCAGAAATTTTGACCACCTGGGGTTCTTTAACGTACACACAAATCTGAGTACACCTCTAGTTTAAAGCAAACGTATTGAAAGTCTTTGCTGAGCAGGATACATCAGCATGTGCCGTGGTGGACTGTTCAGTTGAGGGCCAAGAGTATAAGAAAGGTTCGGTTTAAACATCGCTATCATTGTCGCTTTGTGAACCAACCGATGAGAGATCCCAGACAGCTATATTAACCCATATTGTGTGTTGATTGATGACGATAAAATGATTCGACATGATGGCTGCGGAGTGGTGTCTAGCAGGGAGATCTTGTTGGAATTCAAAACAGGGTCACATGGTGCCAGATTCAGATTTGATGTAAAGCATATTGGCACTGCCGCGTGGATAGGGTGCCTCATTAGTTGAAAAATTCTTGTAAGCAGAAGAAGAATATTTGCATGTGTCTCTCTCTCAAGTTCTCAGTCAATTCAAAGCAGCTGTCGCATTACCACCGATGCCACCAGTGTGCGAATGTGTCTTCAGGAGTACTCAATGTGGCCGGTACGACCCCACCAGAACTGTGCGAGGGTTGCCTAGGGGCCACAACGTACTCATCTTGAGTGAAACCAAATGGAGTTGAATAGCACAGCATCGAATGTGTCCAAGACCTTAAGAGTGACCACGTTAAGCACTATTTCAAATAGAAATCATATGCTTCAATATGGGATACGCCGATCTCATCGAGTCGTCACACTGCAATCCCAAGGGCGAAGAGTAGTCTTGATGTACTTATTTAGAGATGTAGAACTGCATGAAGTGGGAGCAAATCCTCATGTGGAAAAGGCACTTGCGCTGGTTGCAGGTTCGGAAAGCTAGGGCATGTTTCACTGGTGCACTTTAACTTTGGTATATCGGACCACGTCCCAAGAGAAAGTGTAGCGCGCGTTGTAACAACCTTTGTGTTGGTGTAGTTCGTAAACTACTACGTGCGTGGTGTCCGACCAGAGTATAACCGAATGCCTGGAAGCATGATGACACTGACATGGAAAACAGTACGAATACCAACAGAGTACCGGCGCACATACAACCATTCGTAGCACTGTTGAATCAACTAGCTGACAAGTTGACACTAAGTTCTTGAGTATTGCTTCGCTATACAATTACAGCAGCGTGTACCTTGTTCGCTTGGCGTCACTCAGTGATCGTGGGGAGCAGTTCAGTTCCAGTCTCCTCACTTTTAGGGCTTCAACTAAAAGTGCTTCATGAACAATGGCAGGACGACTGAGCCACGCAATGGTCTGGCTTAAGACATCACAAACGCTTAGTTTGAATGATTTTAAGGCTGTGGCGTCAGGTTGAGAGGCACAATGGTCTTCATAAAGCGTGAACTATTAGTGCGGGACCACCGATATTCAAGATAGAACTCCCCTTATTGTTTTCAGAATAAGATTGCTTTAATCACGGTGTCAGTGGGTCAGCATAGTGATTATTTTATCTATTTCAGGGACGACCACTTACCATTGACGAGCGTATTAATGTGTGTGTCGTTGACTGCCATCGCCAGGTTGCCACTAGAAAAACAAAGCAAACTTTTTGTCCCACACAAAAGTGCAATATCCTCAACTAAACACAGGCAAAAAACATTCTCTCGAAATACCTGTATTGTCGTGTACCTTAATCGATGCGAATTGTTTGTCTAGGATCTTGAACATTACGCTGTGAAGCTGCAAAAATACTAGCTAAAAAGTCTTGGTGGAGCGACGAGCAAGCAAAGCAAACGCATAACGTCACTCGCTCAGAGCTTGGGCGAAATGTGTTTCGAAGGAGGGAGGGGGGAGGGTTGGCTCGGCAGAGGTGTGACTGCGAACGCCGTCAGTGCTGTCTTCGACCTTCTTCCTTCCGTTTTTAAAGACGATAGTCTTTCTTGGGGACCTTCGACGCAAAAATTTTGGTCTGTTTGCCAGTCTTTCTGTACATTTGTCTGTTTGTCCACACTTAACGGCACCGGGTACCTGAAATGGTCGACCCCCCCCCGCAGCGCCCACCAATGTTGCTCGAGATTCAGCATTCATACATGTGCAATTGTCAGTTAATAAGCAATTACTGCACAAGTCTCTGCAAGACCATAACAACACGTATGTATTCTGCATGTGCATCTTTTACTAGAAAATGCATACATAAGTAACTTTAAGGACCGTAGCGCTTATCACGCTGCGCTGACCATGCAACGATTGCATGAAAAGGTGAGTGTTTCCAACGCTTTCTAAGACGCGATGGTGGTGGCACCTACCGGTCGCCTTGCGTTCCTCACCTTATCACCTCTGAGACGGGCGCGCACACCCGTCTCAGAGCCACGTGCTTCATTTTTTCGTTTTGAAAAAAGACTGCCAGGTGGCGCCCATGTCTCACGAGTGACGAGACGATGCGCTCGTTCGCCTTTGCTGCACGCTCGAGGCACTCTAACGCAGTGGCCCCAAAAGACCATTCCCCAATTTTCTTGCGCAGAACATCAAATAAATATCTTGTTCACTCTCTCCACACGCAAGACTATCGTCTTTCGACGACATTTGCAGATTACATGCAGATACGTGGCCAATTTTTGTTTAAATTGTTTGCACAAAAGAAGAAGCTGCCATGAACTAAACCACTAATAATAATAATAATAATAATAATAATAATAATAATAATAATAATAATAATAATAATAATAATAATAATAATAATAATAATAATAATAATAATAATAATAATGATGATGATGATGATGATGATGATGATCGGAATTCACGGAGCCCTCTAATACACCGTCTGTCCTATTATTATGGTGGTTTTGGGACGTTAAACTCCAATAAATAATAATTATTATGAGCCCATAAAAAGGTTCACATGGGTGAAAAGAGAGGCCGCTCACCAGAATCGCGGTGCGCTGCCAAGCGAGACTGCTGGTCTCTACTCGTTAAATGTAGCCCATGACGTAGTACGGCGGTAACAGCTAGACACGACTGTTCTGTACTTGAATACAACTTGACATCACTTGGTGACACTTTATACAAAGTATCATAATTTTGCATCAGGTCGTATAACTTTGCATCACTTCGTACGACTATACCCATTTATGAACAAATCAGCTCACTTCTACTTTCAGCGTTTCAGCATTTCCTATGCAGCAAGAAAGGCTGAACTATTTTGAAAAGCACTCAGAAGACACTTATAATCCTGTGCTGAAGAATGCACCTACCTCAGTAGCTGCAAAGCAAGGTCACAATGTGTAAACTGGCATGAGTTCATCAGGTTAACGGTAGCGTCTCGGGCACTAAATATGTCGGTTGCGCATATACACTCGGAGCTGAGTATGTCGACTGTCAGCCCACAAATAGTTCTGCCAGCGATATCTTGATCCTGAGAGAACAAAGCATGAAAAACTAAATAAGTGAACAAAAAAAAAAACTTCCTTTCTAGCGGTAAACGCTAGAGCTACGTTATGTTAGCGTGATAGCGTTGAAGAGCTCATTTCACAGAATGCCGGCGTGCGTGTCATTGGTTGGGAGTGAAGAATGACCTCGCTCGTCAACGAAAAATTGTGCCATGCGAATCAAACGAATAATTCAAATTCAATTGCAGTAAAGATCAAACCCAAGCCATCTGCACGGCAAGAAGTTGTACCGCATAGCCACAATAAATAAAAAAAAACAATACGTGAATATTATGTTGTGGAAGGAATGTCCTTTTCGCAGCATATATTGCGTGGCAGAAGCGTAAAATCTTGTCAGGCTTCAAAAAGAAGTGAATTGAGCAACGAGTGAGTGCTTTGATGCCAACCCAACACAAATAAGCGCTCCGAAGTATTTAATAGTTACCAGCAACAGACGCATCAACAAGGGTTACAGTTGCGTAGGTTCTGGCGTTGCCCTACGGACGTGTAATAAGTGCTTCACTGACTCACTAAAGCAATAAATACGGCATATTGCCCGCTTAACTGCGCTTGCAATAGGCATTCAAAGGAACGTTGAAACGGCCAATATTCCATGCAAAGTCGTTGATTTTATAACGCCACGGTAGAGGCATGCACGGATTAGCGAAGCAGGCTAGCTGTTCTGAAGGAAATGTAGTACTTGAGTCCCGATTGCGCTTCCATAATCTGCTGCCCCGCCGTAGTGGTTTAGTGGCTAAGGTACTCAGCATGCTGACCTGCAGGTCGCGGGATCGAATCGTGGCTGTGGTGGCTGCACTTTGGATGAAGGCGAAAATGCTGTAGGCCCGAATGTAAATATTCGACAGAAGTCTGTCTGGTTGGGTATAAAACTGGGAAATGATGCAGACTCCAACTAATTATTCAATTATCCACCCCGCGAGTGCTTTGAAGACGCCGCTGCTACGTAGCCCCGCAGTAACCACTGAGGAAGGAACCAAGTCAGTTTCGAAACGTCGGGATTCTTAAAAACTTTTGGTTGAAGCCTAAATCATCTCAAGGCTGTAGGCCCGTGTGGTCAGATTTCGGTGCAAGAACCCCGGGTGGTCGAACTCTCTGGAGTCATCCACTACGGCATCTCTCATATTGATGTGGTGGTTTTGGGACATTAAACCCCGCATATCAATATGACTGACAGCAAGCTGGTAAGATTGTGAAAGCACTACGTACTGCGCCGGCAGCTTAATGTAGTGGAGGCATGACTTACACGCAGATTCAGATCACACAAAAGCAGCGATTAGATCACGTTCATTCAAAAGAAAAACTGTTTCCGTTGTACGGTGGTTGGCCCATCCCAGGGCTGCAGATGACTGTCTTGCTGCGAAGCATAAGCTTTAAAAGAGTGTGTTGTGGTGCTCGTCGGTCCATAATCGTCAGAATAGGAGCGAAAACAAACAGATGAAACAGTCGGAGACAAGAACAAGCCATTTTGCGGTAGTTTAAAGACTGAGCAAGAAGCCATGATTGTAAGGCAAGAATGCCGGTTTAAGGGAAAACGGGGGCAACCCGCCGGTGTAGTCTGAGGAGCACATCTGTCTTGCAAAGTGACGGTAATGGGCCGACAGCTCCTAGAATGTAGTGGAAGGCGATCATTACATAGGCTTCTAGTATCTGGTCTGAAATTGGGGTGGTAGAGGGTGTTTTGAGACAACATAGTGAGTTTTGTAACACAGCATTGTGAGCTCACTAGGTGGATACCTAGACGAAATCCTCCCTAGTTGCAGTGGGCGCCAAACGCAAGACAACGAACAAGAGAAGGAAAACGATCGATTGTCTTTTCCGAGATCGTGTGTTTGTACTCCGTGTGATTATGACTGAGTGGAGGAACGAAAGCAACAGTTGGTGTTCAAGATAGGCTTGTTTTGTGTCATTGTGAAACCGAGCCTCTTGTGTACGTGAAGGTCAAACTTCTAGGCTTTCCCTGAACGCGAAGTCCCACGAAAGTGCTTTTTGTTCATCGACTGATACGAGCGGTTTAACGTCTCAAAACCACCATATGATTTTGAGAGACGCCGTAGAGAAGGGCTCCAGAAATTTCGACCACCTTGGGTTCTTTAACGTGCACCCAAATCTGAGCAGACGGTCCTACAGCATTTCCGCCTCCATCATAAATGCAGCCGCTGCAGCCGGGATTCGATCCCGCGACCTGTGGGTCAGCAGCCGAGTACCTCAGCCACTAGACCACCGCAGCGGGCGAAAGTGCTTTGCGTAGATAAAAGACACAGAATGATTTTAAAGTGGCGTGGAAAAAAGGAGAGTGTAGCTATGTCCCTTGTCAGAAAACTGAACACATGCTGTCTTCGGGCGATAAGTGGTAGTGTGGGTCGAACCTGGCCACGCCAAGAATCAATCGTGGATTTCGATCGCTGAATGATAGAGAATATGGGCTACTTTCTCTTCAAATTCATTGTTAATCGCTGTTGAGAACCACAGTAGTATTAGTACCACCTTTTTCACCACTTGCTGTTGGGCCAGTCTGACGGCCTGCGACGCCATTTGCTCGACGACACTGTTGCTTTCTGTATGGTAGGCCGTGGTGTTTTGAAAGCACGCGCGAAGCAGTCTCACCTGCTCATACTAAAGCTAGATTTGGAAGTGCTGGCCTTGGTAAATGTTTTTCCGATGAGCACAACCGCAACATGACACTCTCGTCACAACACATGTTTCGGGCACTGGTTGACTCATGCGTCTAGTACAGGGGCAACCTCAGGCCATCTTCAATACGAGTCGACACATGGGACAATACACTTGAATACTTGGAACAGCGTAAAAGTAGTATAGGCCAAGAAACTGGGGCACATACGAACGCTGCGAACTTGGCCAAGAACCAGACAGTTTTTAATAGACATTTCTTGAAATCAGTTTCAAATTTTCTTTACTCAAGATGAAAGAAGTAAAATTGAAGCAAGAAAATTCAGAATAAGAAACAATGTGCAAAAATAATATAGATGAATTGAAGCGGAGAAGTTGAATAATAAAGAAGGCGTTTTGGAAAAAAAATTTCATAAGCTGATTTTTAACATATACAAAAATATGGCAAGCAATCAACAATATTCGTTTCTCTGTAAACAAAGAACAAGGCGCTAAAAAGGTAGAGTTGGTGGAATCAAATGCAATCTAAAGAGCCGTTCTACTGACCCTAAACGCATGTGGTCAAACGACTGTACGACCGAACAAGTATGCGAGGAAATGAATAAAATGGAAGTATTAGAAATATGAATGCCAAAGAGCGCATCGAGTTGTATAGGGAAGGCATAAAGATACTCACCCCTGTGAGATAATACAGAGGTACTCTGTATCATCTCGCAAAAGGGTGAAGCTTTAAAAATATCTTCTAAAAGTTTGTTGTACAAAATTTGTGAAAACAGATACGTCTATATCATTTTCGTGAAACATTAAGGATATAGGCACCTACGCAAGCTTACATGGCTGTGAGAGGGAGATAATTTAAACCACCACAGCCCTTTAACATTTTCTCAAGACCGTGAACTGTAGTCTAAGTACACAATCAATTTGCCTATAACTTTTGCTAAAAGCACGAGCATGTTACTACCGCCGTAAAAGAGGCACCATTGTATTGTTTATTAATTAAAAAAATTACGCTCTCAGTGAAAGGAGAATGCACAAGGGCAAAGAAGTACATGAAGCGTCCCACTTTGAAACAGCTCACCTGAGGTGTCAGTATGCCATTAAGCTGGAAGTTTATCCCTGGATCAGTCATGTCTGTGAAGACAAGGCTAACCTGAGTGAAAAAAAATATTCAGAGAGATCACCCAACGCTACAGACTGAACAGATGAGAATACCCACCGCCACACGAAAAACTAAACAAAAAACAGGAGGTTGTCTGGAGACTATTACAGACTCACACGTACCCGAACCCAGTGATCCTGCGCCTCTGTTACCCAGACATTTATACATCCGACGACTGTAAAGCGTGTGGAGCAATAGCGACACTGCAGTAAACGCTGTGAGAGTGCACCGGAAGGGTGCAGCAGTCCCTTATGAACCGGGCAGACATGGCAGTCTCGAACCGCGAGGCGCGATGGAAGGTGGCTCTGCTCAGCCGCGATCTCGCCTATCAACTGTGGAGAGTCCGGCACGCCCAGGAAACCGCCCGTGTCCAAGGACTCGAGGCCGTCAGCTAGGCTGGAGTGCTTGTCGACCCTCCCCACTAAATACCACCGGACAATGTCAATAAAGTTTTTACTCACTCACTGGCCAGTAAAAAGTCCCTCGGCAAACCCCGCGTCATTCTTGAAGGTTAGGAACGCTAAGTCAGTATCACTTATATGAATGGACAACTTTAATATCACTACAGATGATGCGACAGACACATGAATGCACTGGTGTCAAAGGTGAGAGTCAGAATCTTGGAGCGCCAAAAATTTAGCTACGAGAGAGTTTCCTGACTATTATGTTAGTGTATTACGCAAAATATCAACTCAGCTGCATGCGTGCTTTCATTTTACCGCCTCTAGAAGAAAATTTTTCAGACATATACGTATGGGGGGGGGGGAGGAAAAAACGCATACATCATGGTGCGCTGTTTACACCTGTCTCTGAACGCACGGGGAAGAACAACCTGAAGTAGGCCTCTCCCACTCCCTTAGGCCACTCTAGGATGGCGTCCTGAATTTCAGGCCTCCACCTGCGTGAAGCAGACCGTACTTCTCCCAAGAAATTATGTTTTTTCGGGAGTATGAGAAGACAATGCGGAGGGTACCCCAAATCAAAATTACTTGATTGAAATCTCCTACGAAAAAAAAAGAACCAAAAGCTCACCAAATATTTGCGCCTTGCGCGAATAGTTCACATGTTCCTTTTGGTGACACCACATATGCACAGACTGTAATTGAACTCGTTGCCTACATCTCGTGGCATAGACCTATCCCTTGTTGGCACTGCAGCACTGATCGGTCCTTTAAGTTTGACTAAAGATTGCCACTGCGGTGCTGCCTAATAGAATACACTCTACCAGTTCAGTGAGTTTGTAGCTTTTTTTCACATTTTGTTAATGTACGTGTAAGACTTCTGAATATGTAACTTCTTTCAAGTGAGTGAATCACTCATGCTGTCCCTGTACAATTCTAGGTACTGGAGTAATATCCGCAATGGTGGGGAAGTCCCAGTTCCTAGGTTGTAGTACAGCAGAAGTGGTGCCACAAGTGTAAGCACTATGCAATTGCATCTACTAAATTTCAAGAATGACATGATCACTAGACAATAAAGGAGAAGATTACCTTGATTAGGTGCTATTCTTCAATACATGATGCTTCTTGTCGCTAGGAAGACATCTTATGGGCTCTTTATACGCCGCTTTACAACTCCTGCATTCCTTTACGGAAGTACTCTTGCCCGACAGAGTGGAGATCATTCATTGCAATACATAGTATGTGAGAAATTGAGTGGAAATGCTAGTCATCGAAGCTGCTAACGCTGCCTTTGTAGCCGGATTGCATGCGTGGAATAGTTACTCACCACCAGTTACAATTTACGTAAGGGACTGAGGCTTTGAAAATAACTTCCCAAAGTTGGTGCTACACGAGTTGAGAAAAGATACGTCTATGACATTTGCATGGAATGTTAGGAATATATGCAGCTTGCACAAGAGCTCAATATTAAGTTTTAATGTTATTTAGTATTTCATGCTTTTTTGTTTTTGAGTTTTTAGCATATGTATCTTTTTTCCTGAATTCAACTTGTGGTAGAGCATTGCGATTGTGTAGAAAGGTAGAGTGCTAAACACTAAATAAGTGGAACTAAGATAATGTTCGTACATAAAAGCTGGATTTTTTTTATTTTTAAGTTTGTAGATGTTTGATGTTTCAAAGATGCCACTTATGAAGAAATATTGATCAGGTTAAGAATATAAATCTACCGAGGCTATCCATTTCAGTTCCAGGTATGTAAACACCAGCAGTCAACGGATCTATGATTATTTTTGCGTCGTCTTCATACTTTCAGAGAAAGAGGGACACAAACCTCTCCAAATTTCATTATGAATAAAATTGCAATAAAGCCTTACGAAATAATTTTAGTTTTTAAAAAATACCTGGGCTGTCGTTCTTTCACATGTCACCATTGCTATGCTTTGCATTTTAAATTATCTAAGTATACTACGTGGTAGAAAACACGGATGGGAAAAAGACAAGGTCAAGGGCAGATCATGTATCACCAACTGCCCCAATCGCCCACTTTGATTTGCATTTTAAAATTCTTTATCGGATTCCTTTGCAGTTCAAACAGACAGAAAAAGGCGGAGTTTCGGACCATAAGCTAAAGACTTTCTGCAAATATCTGAAGAAAAGTATCACGTTGAGATTCACATAATTTATCAGTCAACGTGTCAAACCATGCATACCAGACCGCGTTGAATGGCCTGAGAAATGGCAGCAAACTCTCAAAATCAAATTTTCTGACTACAGGTCTGGCGTCATCTTTCTATGTCTTTTTTGGCCACTTGAACTGACTCTTGACATGAGGACATCCATTTTTTTCTTGTTTTGCTGTAACACTGCGAGATACAAATCTGGAAGACATAGTCCTATTTCGTAGATATTTTTTTTTAATCTTCTGAACAGTATTATTACAAATGTTTGACTCAAATCATCTTTAAGAAATTACCGTGATCTTTAGCTAAACAGTCCAGCGTCTTGGCACCATTTTCGTCAATTAGAATGGTGACCGGATGAGTCAGTACAAGGATGCCCATGAAAAGTCACCTGTGACAACCTCCCAGATCCACGAAAACAACGTTGCCACACGAACGATATACGCATAAAATTTAACTATCGCAACCTCGTAAACGCCAATGTAGCGTCACGTGACGTGCACTCTACGCGCCACTCTCTGCTTTAGTTCACTGCCCATAGAGCGCTAAACGAAGCGTAGCTCGCGGAAATCAGTTTCACTCGTAGAGTTCGCTAAATAAAATAGAACTTCATTATATGGCCCGCACACTTGGTGCAAAAAGGTATGCACAATAATGAGTTAGTGGCGCCAGCTGATAACTCGCACTTCTGCCAGCCTTGGAATTTAGCAGATACACTGTGAAAGGTGAAGAGATCTTGCAGTGGCTATCATATCACCAGTGCGCGTGTCCCAGACGCTACCTTGTTAAAGTCGTTAAGAAAACAGGGTCAGCGTGTACAAATGTTAGCACAAAATCACGTCATCAATTTAAGATGAGGACATAATGGTAAAGCAAGTCTGATTTTGATTCATTTACACGTAAAGATATGTCACTATACTGGTGTTTCCGCATTAGCCCTCCTGACTCCGTCCCGCAGACCCCGTAGCCTGGATTCAGAGCCACGTCCTGGATCTTATCAACACAACGCCTTATATAGCTATGCTAGCCCGCAAAACAGAAAGGGTGGTATTATGCTGCAGAACACTTTGTAATGCATTTATTCCTACTTACCGCATTTAACAACGTCCCTATATATAAGACGAGGTCCTTAGTTCCATTTAACGCACGTTGATTTGTGGGCCCTAGCACCACACAGAGCTCGACGGTGAACTTATCTGGTAACTTGCTTTTATTGTTGCTTCTGCAAAATAAGGCGGAAAGTTTAAAAGCCCTTCCGCTATTGGGGAAAGGAGACAATGAAAGT
>NW_023607096.1:0-39924 GCF_013339725.1 Rhipicephalus microplus | reverse complement strand
ACAACCACACAGAGCTCGACGGTGAAATTATTTGGTAACTTGCTTTTATTGTTGCTTCTGCAAAATAAGGCGGAAAGTTTAAAAGCCCTTCCGCTATTGGGGAAAGGAGACAATGAAAGTTCGGCGTGCACGTGGGTCACGCATTTACGTGAAACCAACGCAGTCACTTCGGCATTGGCTGTTTCAGATGAATCTGTAGTCGGCAGTGTCAGAGCAGGACGGAGCATGTCCGCCATTGTGGCTTACGGGAACAGCCACACAAGTACCCCACTGTGAAAAAAGTGCTTGTCGGTGCTATAGTGCGTCTATGACAGCACGTGTGAGTAGGATGACGAAGACAAGGAAGTCCCGTCTTTCACCCTGATGTGTTGCAAGAGTGTTACAGATCCTTTTTTTTTCTTTGCTGCCTTCAATAACTCCACTTTATCACACTCACAATCATCGCAGTAAAGAATACGCCGACGTTAAGGATCGTTCCACCATCATCGCGCTGTTTCTATGACGGTTTAATTCGAACGTATACGTCTGCGTAACTGTTTGCTCATTCATCAGTTTCATCAGCGGTTCACTCGAAAACGCACTGACGTATTCGCCTAATGTATCATACTTAGCCAGCAGTGCGAAAGGCGGGCAGTTTACCGCACCCCTATAAAGTGTACTGGAACAACTCGGACACGTAAAGAGCCACGGACGATGACAATTAAGGCCACGCACCGGTTCCGTGCGCCACCGTGTGTGTATAGCAGGCAAGGTCTCTCTCGCTGCTCCACCATATCGATCCGCCGTTGCCCTCGATGCACCAGGCCGTTCGAAAACACCTCCTCCGGGAAACACCGAGAGGCGCCAGAATGTGTTCTTTGTGCCAACAGTCTTTGTGCGAGCTCGCCTTATCACCCCGACAACTCGCTCTTTTCTATAGTCTCGCGAGCTTCGCCATCGCGTCGCCACTTATTGAAGATCTTTGCCGTACATTGTGTGCGCATACGCCCAAGACGAGCTGCGCGAGAGAGGATGAAAAGGAGTGCAAGAATCGGCGCCCGCCGGTTTCTTAGCGTAAATCACTTCCACCGTTGTTTGTTGCAGCTCGATTGTGCCATTGTAAGGTATATTGACTGACTCGGATCATGCCACGCACAAAAAAAGGATGGTTCGTTTGTGGACCATGAATGGTTCCGGTCGCTGCACTCCTATAGAAAGCAACAGGAGCAAAATGGAGGATCTCTATATGGATAGAGAAAGAGATCGGGAGCTTGTTATCGCACTTTCGTCGATATACAGTCAGGCTTAATTCTTTTCTATCACCACGCTCTGGTTGCGCCTGCGGAGGCTGTCCTGTTACGAGTTCGAGTTCTCTATTCGACATGTCATAACTTTTCTGTGTTATTATTATGCGAATCATAAGTGCGAACCATTTCCTCGTGCTGATGTGACGTACGAAATGCCTAGAACTTGAATTACTTTTTTTTTGGGGCAAAAGCATGCAGTATCTCGATCAGCGGAAAACATAGGTTAATGCTAACTATATACGTGCCTTAAAGTCATAGAAATCCAAAATTAAAATGGAATTTTTTTTCGTTGTGCAAACGAAATAATTTTTTGTCTGTTCGAGTGATTGAAGCTACCCTACTTCGCATTTGTGCATCACGTTTCAGAGACTGAAGGGTGAAATGCCGTGGCACAATCAATGTTCTGTTAAATGCTAATTTATTATGAACGCACCCGAAAAATGTGCCACAGTCCTGAAATTGGTTTGAAAATTCGTGCATATTTCCGGAACACTTCACTGCTTATGGGGTCTCTCATAATCATATCGTAGTTTTTCAAACGTGAAACCCCAACACTATTACTCAACATTCACGAACTATCGTTGAAAAACCATCTGCCAGCACTTCTTTTGAATAGCTAATATACGCGCAGCTTTTGTAACCAGCGCTCGCTGATTTCCGCTTCATACGTTAACTAGCAAGTGCTCTGCATTGAAGGTGAACTCACACTTACGCCACACGGTCAGTGCTGACGTCATATCACAATACTACGTAGGAACAGGATCGTGCAGCAGCTGCTGCTGATGCTGTATTCCACCGAAAGTATGAGTCGCCAAACACACGCCTCTAGTACTTCGGCGGATGCGAGGACTCTCTGTACGGCTCCAGTTTATGAAACTGCCGTACATATCTGTGAAGGAGACGACCATAGAAAGCTCCTCTGCAGTTCATAGAGATCCGTCTTATAGGAATAAAAATCATGCGAAATCATAAATACAGACGAAAACGACGAAGCCCAAACATCTGGCTTTGTGATCCTGTTATCTTGTGTCTGTTTTTGCGCCGATGCTTTCTTTATTCACAACTCTAAAACGAGCTAAAAAGGCGGATAAATGCGAGACGAGATTTTTGTCCCTCTCTTTATAAATATAAGGTTCCTAAATCTATTCCAGAGCGTGCCAACTTGAACGTGTTGGTATCACACTCACAGTAATGAAAAAACGAGAAAACCAAAACAGGGCTAGTGCTGTCTACCAACAAGTGCGCTTATTTATGAAATACCATAGTGAACGCAGCATGCAAAAGATAAACAGAGGATAGAGATATTTTACGAGCACATGCGCACAGACGTACAAAAATATTACTATCGACGCAGTTGTGCGTTCCACTCTATACTATAATCACGGCATGTGCTGATCTGCTAGAATATCTTATCCCCCTCCTCTTGTTTTTGTTATTTTTTTTTTCCTTCTCAGAATGCGTATATATTGGTACTGCAAGAGTAACACAGTTGTTGGTAGTGAGAGCCCGCCCAGGGCTCCACCAACCCAGGTTCTCTGTGCAATTAATAAATGCGATAATAAGCTGGTGATTTTCGGAATACCGGACGTATTTGTAAATGTAATGAGTGCAGCCTTCACACACGTGCATTCTATATACAGTCAACAATAAACTCGTTGTTGCGATAAAACTGTATAACCATGCTATACATGCACGACACTGGCACGTAGTAGACAAAAGCGCGTCGAATTGATCGACACCTAATTAAGATGAGGAGAAGAAGAAGCAGAGCACACAATAGAAAATATACTTTCCTTCGGAGCTTCCGACCTGGGCTTCAGCCACGAGAACGTTTTTGATGCAGTTTGCAAGTACCTCAATGAAAGTAAAAGAATTAAACGTTTAATTGTCTGATTATTATTTCTGCAGAAATATTACAACATAAACAGGAGCTTTGTTTAACCACGCTAAGTCCTATTTAAGGTAATTAATGCATTGTCTGATCTGAACGAGTGACAAACAATTATTGCACTCCTTTCATTCTAACTAGGGCGCCTTTTTTCTTTTTTTTCCTGTGGTGGTTTGTTTCGATAGTCAATATTAAAAAAAAGTCTCACTGAATTAAGTCATCGATTCTTGGCCAATCCCCCTGAGTGGGTACAAGCCATGGCTGTAGAATCATTATCATCATCATCATCATCATTATCATAATCAATTATCAGAGTTGCTTGTTGGGCAAGTTGGTACATACTTAGTAAACTTCTAAAGCCACAGAACGTCGAAATCGGAAAAAGCAGAGCCACGTCTCTGCTCCCTGTCTCTGTTTCTACTGCTCTGCTTTTTTTCGATTGTGACGTTTCGTGGCTTTTGTAGTTTTGCATAATTAGCAGTAGCCATGGTGTTTTCAAACGTCCATTCACTGCGCCATACACGAAAGGCGGAATGTCACGGAGATTATATTTCTGTACTGCTATACCACTTATAAAATTAGACCCTTGTCTCATTCACCACATCCTAGAAAATGCTGGTCTTTATTGTAGTCATCAATCAAGACATAATTGTGCGTCAGGTTCATCTCCGCTTTATAACTTTAAATAGGAAAATTAACGACCCAACCTCCACAAGTGCTTTACTAAATGAAAAAAGCAAGAGAGAAACTCATTTGCTCATATTTCCTGAAAACGAGAAATCAATAAGCTGTAGGACGTTGAGCAGTGCTGGGCAGGTGTAGAAGGAGCGTAATCACCGACTATGTCGCAGAGCCAGGCAAAATAAAAGAAGGGACCATATTTATTGCTGGCGATTATTACTATATAAGAGGGTCAGATATGTCATTAGTTCGGTGGATAGGACGCAGCTTGCACATGTATGGGCGCGAGACTGGTGCATATCGCAAGAGAAAAGCCGCTTTACGGTCAGCAATCAAAAAATAAACATAATAACCGTGTCACTGTTTCCAAACAATCGTAAGGTGATATCAGCAAGAAAGAAAAGGAGGAAAAACCATACACTGACCGCGTCACGTGCGTGTAACAGAAGAAGAAGACGAGGCCTCGGGAAGGTTTGTAAGCTAATGAGCTGTTTTAAAAATATCTATTGCTAAACATTTTGAGATTATAAACAAACTCATTTCTATAACAACGCTCGTCTATTTCATGGCTGATCGCCCATGGTGGGTTGCGCCAGTTTAACACGGGTCAACCAACCAACCAATGATCTGGGACAGCATGCAGGAAGACCTGCCGACTTCGTGCGATCTGTCGCCGCTGTACGAACCCAGTGAGCACATGACGCCGTTCTGCAGCGCACACGACGGTGCCAGCGCAGCGTCGAGAGAAGCGGAGCACTTCGGTTTGCAGGCATTCGACGGCGGTGCCCATTCGGCACAGCCGTCGGGCTCGGCCGCCCACTGGACAGCTCCCCACCTTTGCCCGAAAGCTCTTCCCCTCTGCCAAGTCGTCTTCGGTGATGGCTGCCCCCTTGTCGACGATGCCGTGCGAAAGCCGCTCATCGGCGACAGTAGCTGCCTATCGTACGACTTCGAGTGCAGCTGCTCTATACCGGAGAGCCGAGCGACCAACAAGGCGCCTCCACAGCCCGCTGCTCCCTCTGGGTGAGCTCCGTAGACTCAGTTGTGCGCCATAGCAATTTGTAATAATCTTAAGGTTCGTCGGATGCTGGCTACTAAATGATCATTAACAGGATGAATAGCCAGTGACGTACTCAGATGTGGCGTATTTGCGGCTACAGATGACGCTCGCGCTGTTCCACGCTGCGACCGCTCCGTCGTTATAGGACGTGCGAGTTGAGCACTGTAGGTGCTTCTTCTCGATGACATTTCATCACTTGAGGCAGCACTCACTGGCCGGCGCCGAAATGCACGAGCGGCTGCGATGATGCCGCTTATTTCGAACGGCACTCAGCCGTATTGTGAGACGATGAGAAATATGGCCAGTACCCGCAGCACGATGAAATTCACCCGCTGCCTGAGTAAGGGACCTTTAGCAATGCGGCTAGTGCGCGCCGCCGTAGCCAACGACGCGGTTCAAACATTCAACGCAATGTCCCTCAAGCGTCTGCGCACGTGCGAGCTGCGGCCGCGCTGGCCACATCATTGCCGCATCGCGAGGTCACGCCCTACGAGATTACCCTAAGTGTGGAACAGACTGTAGATGTTCGGGTCGCAGCAAAAACCCAAGAGCTCACCTTCAGCACCGACAGAGGGCCACCTAGCCGCTTTCGCGAACATATCACTCTTACTACTACTGCTATATACCGAATTAGTTTACCGGTAGGTGAAACAGACGCTTACAGCATGAAAAGTTGTATTTGTTGCAACCAGCTTCACGACGCAGATGCCCTAGGACATGATACAGCGACGTATACAATGTAATAGAATGTTGTGATTGCTGGTTATGCCGACTGGTACATCGTTACTTGCACAAACGTGCGTAGACTTGTGTTCGTCGCCCTGCCCTCTTTTTTAATGCCAATGAATGGGGACGGCTTTGCACCTCCCTCTCGCCCCCTACCCTGCCCTTCTTCCATGCGTACGTCCACGGTTACTTGAAAGACGCGCCACGCTGTTAGAAACGAGAAGAGACGACAAGGTTTTGCTGCATAATAGTGAATTCCAACTTTCCAATCTAGATGGGCTGTAGATTGCTTTTGTTACAAAACACCTGTCGATTTTCTTTTTCATTTATCTGTGCCCAGGTTTGGGCTTTCGTCTTCTTCTTTCGACGCCTTTACATTAGGATCTCTGTGTTTGTTGCTCGTTCTCAGATATCATGGTTGCGATATTTGATACGTCATCTGTTCGTTCCTGCACATGCAGTGAGTGAAATGTTCTGCGCAAGTCTCCCAAGAGCGTTTGTATTGCAAATGCTTCAGAAAAATGAACTTGGTTGAGAATGGCGGCTTTTTTTTCGTCTCTGTTTTTGTTTCTTCTCGTTTCTTACCACGCAACACGTCAGCGTATACAGCGACTCCCGATCCGTGACAGCTGGAAGAGTAAGCGTGATAATAAGTTGTAATCTCCACCACGGGCTAGCTCTTTTAGTCCACTTGTGACGATCACAGCAATACTTATCTGTTTTGCAGGAAACATGTGTTGTTTACTTTTACATGCAATTAATGTTCGAATCGGTATCGAAATTGCATATAGCATCAGTAAAACATCGTTCCTCTTACATTGATCCTATTTGTCTGTAGGAGCATCTTTGATCTTTACGCATGTTCAGCTCATACCGTAGACGGTTACACCAATCTTGCAACAAAAAGCACTACAGCATTTAACAGCGGTCAAGATAGCCCGTGGAGCCCCCCCCCCCCCCTCCCTCCCTCCCCAGCTTTTCCTCTCTGTAATCTGGTTGGCGTAGGTGCTCCCTTCATCTGTAATTTAGGCAGCATCTGCCGCAGGACATCATGGTGGTTTTCCTCTCCTCTTGTGATAATACTTGTGCATCGGCGACTCCTCACGACTGAAACTGAATTGAACCATGCATCACTATCTGTATCACGCACGCTGTGTCACATCACTATCTGTATCTCTTCTTCGAGTCGGCTTATATTATTGGTAGTTAACTAGCTTTGACCTATGCGAGTTCTGTTGTTTGCCCTGCACGCTGGATACGCTCATTTTATATGTTAGAACACGTTTACTTAAGTAATCAATTGCGGAATCATATCTGAACAACTTTTAGGGAACATTTTATTACGACTATTTATCTAGTCTTCAAATAGCAGGAAATAATAACAATTGTAGGTGTTTAACGTCCCAAAACAACCATATGATTATGAAAGATGCCGTAGTGGAGGGCTCCGGAAATTTCGACCACCTGACGTTCTTTAACGTGCACTAAATATAAGCACGCGGGCCTCAAGCATTTTTGCTTCCATCGAAAATTCGGCTGCCACGGCCGAAATTCTACCCCGTGAGGTGGGTCGGAAAAACGACCCACTTAAAAATGTAAGGTCATGCATGGACATTGAAAAAAAAAAAAGAGAGAGAGTTTCAAGTTACCCCGCCACGGTGGTCTAGTGGCTAAGGTACTCGGCTGCTGACCCGCAGGTTGCAGGTTCGAATCGCGGCTGCAGTGGCTGCATTTCCGATGGAGGCGGAAATGTAGGCCCGTGTGCTCAGATATGGGTGCAAGTTAAAGAACCCCGGGTGGTCGAAATCTCCAAAGCCCTCCACTACGGCGTCTCTCATAATCATATGGTGGTTTTGGGACGTTAAAGCCCACATATCAAGTGTTACAACGGTGTGTCATTGATTATTTCGCAGCACTAACTCGCACGCCTGCAAGCTGGCGGTATTCATCGGCTGCCTGATCCTGCTGTCCCTCGTCATATCGCAGTTTTTAGTGACACGTCAAGGCAACTACGCGTTCTCGCTGACATCCAAGTTCGGTCACGTTCAAGGCGACCAAATATTTGTGCACGGTGGGCAGCCGGTCATTCGCTACCTTGGAATTCCTTTCGCCGTGCCACCGGTGGGCAAATTGCGTTTCCAACCATCCCAGGTCGCCGAGCATCTAGGTGGTAAGAACTTGTAGTTACAATTCGACCAGTCCGATATGGTGATATCATAAGCGATACAGCGCCAGGTTAGGCGAGAAATAATAGACTGTTGAATCTTCCTCGCCCTTATGTTCTATAGCCCTGTTTGGCTTTACGTTCCCGCGCAGACCCATCATATTCTGACAATCGCGTTTAGATGACCAGGTTGTAAATATAGCACCAAGACATACACGCTGTGGGGTGCTATCGCCCCTGCAAAGTTGTTTGCGCCTCGTGGTGCACGTGTTTTGCGCATACGCCGCTTTTCAGGTTTGCGACTACAGAGCACTAGGTGGCGTTGTGCTCGTGAGCGTTTATCACCACCACCATCATCATTATGGTTGTTAAAACGGTAGCGCCGGCGGTGGCGCCTAGCGGGAAGCTTGGTAATTGCAGAGGAGAGAGGAGTAAGTTTCTCTGGCGTGGTGCGGTCAACGCGAACGGTTGTGTCTAGCTGTGGGACCCGGGTGCGCGGCACCGCGGGTTGCACGCCGGTGCCCTTGTGGTAAGACAGTGGTTGGCGAAACCGCCTTGTGTGTGTTCTTGTGTTTGGTAGGTTGTTGAGTGTGGTGTCACTCTGTGTAAAGCTGTGATAGCGTGTTGACCCCAATTGATGTTATAATAATTTGGCTGACCATATCGTTGTTCTAAACGCAGTTAAATAAATGTGTGTTGTTTGGTTTGTTCCGACCGCGTCTACTGTGTCCGTTCACTCCGAGACCGTGGTGCTTTCTCCCATTTTGATAGGCCACACTGGCCTTCCACCAGGCATCACCACAAGCACTACCGTTATAGCAACCATGATGATGATGATGATGATGATGGCGATAACAAACACTCGCGGGCACAACGCCACCTACCACTCGGTATAGTTGTGAGCCAAGCCCCGCCATGGTGGTCTAGTGGCTAAGGTACTCGGCTGCTGACCCGCAGGTCGCGGGATCGAATCCCGGTTGTGGCGGCTGTGACGGCTGCATTTCCGATGGAGGCGTAAATGTTGTAGGCCCTTGTACTCAGATTTGGGTGCGCGTTAAAAAAGACCAGGTGGTCGAAATTTCCGTAGCCCTCCACTACGGCGTCTCCCATAATCATATGGTGATTATGGGACATTAAACCCCACATATCAATCATAGTTGTGAGCCCGAAATGTGGTCTATGCGCGAGACACGTGTGTCATGAGGCGCAAAAAACCTTACAGGGTGTTATCACCCCCACAACACGAACCATAAACAATACGCAGATGTGGCATCCACGCAACACGTTATTGCAGTTAACCACGGCGCATTATAAAAAGTGGAGTAGCGCATGAGCACGCACACAAACAAGAATAAATCACAATCATTAACATTTCGCTCTAACAACTTCAACTGGAATCTAACCAGATAGTAGCCAATGAACTGCCGGGTTTGGAGAGCAGCTGACTAACTTTTCAGCGCACCTGAACAATGCCTCGCCCAAGCGGATTAATTTCGTCGAGCGAGCCCTCCCCTGCCCTCAAGACAGCACGATTGCCCCGAGCTGGATGCAGATTGATCTCGAGAGGACATCTGAAGATTGCCTATACTTGAGCCTGTGGACTCCGGACACGCAGTGCCTGTTCCAGGGTCGGGACTGTGGAACTCGCCCCGTCATCGTGTTCTTTCACGGAGGAGATCTTAGCCATGGTGGAAACAGGCGCGTACTGAAATTCATGCTTTTACTCACGGCCAACTCTCTTCGTGTGAAATGTGCGTTATCACTTTGTTCGTGTTTGAAGTTCCCATTTTTACATAAAGTGCGAGAATGTTGGGGTCAACCGATGTTAAAGAAGGTTAGGTTATTTAGAAAAGTTTAACCCTGCGCGTAAAAACAATACAGTTGTGTTTTTCTTCATTCGATTTCTGAGCATGCCCAGCATTCGCGTAGCATGTGGGCGAGGCTATTAAGTTGAGCATCAAAACTTTCGGCCCAAAATTTTCCAGTTTTGCAAGCGTATATGTAGAGGCGCATACACAAACGCACGCAAAAACATAATATAGTAATGGAACCCCCCCCCCCAAAAAAAAAGCACAAAATCTGGCTATTCCCCTAACGTGCTTGCTTTGCCTATATCCTGCCCGATTGTGCTCTCCGTCTACCGTGCATAGGACTTTCCCTTGATTCCATGGCTGCGCGCGGTGGCGAGAACGTTTCTTATTGCCATAGAAACCGTCGTGAGAGCACAACTACGCAGGACACACGAGAAAGAACAGACGAGGACAAGCGTGTAGTTGAACTCTCACGATCGTTATATGTCAAAGCACCAACTTGCCCAACAGTCAACTCTTTTGAAGCGCGTATTAATGCGTTTTGGCTTAGTATGGAGTACCATATGCCAGCACCTACGTCGAACTCTAGCTTGGAGTGTCCGTGTAACTGCCATTGCAAAACAAGCAATCTACGCGTTCTTTATGACGCTTCCCTGGTGCGTGTACAGGGTGTACGACGGTGCCGTGCTGTCGTCCAAGGCAGACGCCGTGGTTGCCATACCCAATTACAGGCTCGGTCTGTTAGGTCATTCCACGGGGAACGAGTCCGAGCTCCGGTTCCTGGGTTTGGGCGACCAGCTCACTGCCGTCCGCTGGCTGAGAGACAACGTGGGCTTTTTCGGCGGCAACGCGTCTCGCATGGTTCTCGCAGGACATGGCGCAGGAGCCGCGTCTGTTGGCCACTGGATACTCGGCACTCAGCCCGAAATCGCGGACGTGCAGCGCTTCGTCATGATTAGCGGGAGCCCTTACGCCCGGTGAGGCCTCCGCAAGAGAAAAGCTTGACACATTGCGTAATTCAGATGTGTGAGCCTTAGAAAGCATAGACTGTAGGCTTGAGTCGAAAGCGAATTGTTTACTGCCTTCGAAACCAACCACTTTCACTTCAAAGCCCCGGTTACATTGAAGGAGCCATCAAATTGTATTTACCGTGATCGTGAAGCCATACCCTGATTATGCATCCTTGGAACGCATTTGTGCGGGTATGTTTCACGCGTTTAGCAACAGTTTTTTATTAATCATGCCGGTTAACGCCACAACCATTTCGGAGATGCATATCACACACAAGACAGGTTTAACGCTTTAAACTCACCGGCATCGTCTTAAGCATTAGAAGTATGTCCGAAGGTCGCGGGATCGCATTCCGACCACGCGGCTGCTCTTCGATGTAGGCCAAATGCCCATGCACTCAGATTTAAGTTCACGCTAAAGAACCCTTAAGAGTTGGTCGAAGTCTTCGGAGCCTTCTACTACGGCGTCCGTCCTATATTGTTTTAGGACGCGAAACCTCAACAATTATTGTTATTAGCAGTTGTTTTAACAAAACCTATGAATGAAACGGCGTGGAAGCTCTCGTCTGCCGCTTGCTTTCTAGAGTATATCTCAAAGAGGGCAACAAATGCTTCTACAACGCTTACGCAGGTACATGAAAGACGCCGATGTGACTACGAAGAACATGCGTATTCTGGCCCGCCGTGTCCAGTGCGAGAGCTTCGACGAGGTCTGTTCCGTGGAGGAGATTCTGCCGTGTCTCAGAAGGTTTCCGTCCTCGGTGCTCGTACCCCGGCTGAGGGGGCTCAACGGACGCCTCGAGGATCCTTACACAAGCATGGACGATATCCCTGCTGCGAACGAGTCGCAAATCAACAGACCACGCGGGTCGCTTCTCTTGGGAACCACTTCCGACGAGGGTTCCCACTTAGTGGGCCGGATGACGACGCAGCACCACATGTCTGAGGATTGGATGTATCACTGGCTCACTTCCCAGGGCGTAGACAATGTCTCCGTTTTTCTAGACCATTACCAGGTTGGTCTCAGAATCCTGCTTTTATTAAAAGTAAGCCTGCTTGAGAACTTAAGTTGAACGACCAAAACTAGGCGCAAATGAGAAGTTATTTCTTTGTATAAGGTATCGTCCTTTGTTGAAACAAGCAATTTTATGTCTCAAACTATTTTAGACACGAAGCAGCTCTTTGACTCACGTGTGTAACACTATGCGTACGTGCGTCCGTACGAACGCGTGGCGCGTTCTCATCGCCACAGGTGTTGGAGCGGTGCCAAGTAGGTCACGCCGCAGATGCGCGTTCATGTCACCCTCCCCTCGCACGCTTCTATCGCAGATGCACCCTGACGTTACTCTTTCCCTCACTCACAGCACGCTCGCCGCAGCGCCCGCAGCTGCCGGCTTCTCCGCTCACTCGCAACACACTTCTCTCTCACTCCACCCTCTCCACCGCCCGCAACGCTCGACCGAACTTCCAGTGCAAGTACTCTTTCAGCTCGTTTATTTGCGATGACACATACACGAAACCCAACCCACCTTCCGTGTCTTTGCGTTTCAAACAAACGTTTACGTGAGTAAATGCTACGCCGAGTCTCGCTTCAAACCATTCTTAGCACGCGCGTCGACGCCCGTTTCGACCGGGCCAACGCCGTGCGCACCACTGCTGCTTCGCATCCAATCAGGTTTTCCTTTCGGGAAATTTTTTTTTTTTCAGTTCTTTACACATTGAAACATGGTCGTCATGAACTGTGATTAAAGTCGCCACTTGGTACACATCAACAGCACGTTATGTTTGTGCAGCCCCCGCCGTGGGCATAGCAGTGACTCGCTCATTGCCGGCAATGGTGTATAGGAATAGGGAAAAAACTGGGAGGGTAACATGACAATCTCGAAGGCTAGTAATAAGTGATATAAAGGTTCGTGACTCCCCCCGCCCATGTCCCGCCAATGAAGGCAGTTATATTTAGCACACTTAACAACAGCTAAAATCAAACGCCATATTGTTTAAGACAAGAAACAGACAGTCTAGTCTAAATCAAAGTCTATTCTTGGATGCTCCCAATGAAATGTTTATGTAACACAAAGTACTATAAGTTTTACCTTTTAGAAAAGATACTGTCATGGGATCGAGACGTTGACGTAAACAGCAGTCAGCGTATTCAAGTTAAGATGAAACTCTTTATTTGGCTGAACTTGTGGCCGGGAAACGAAAACTCCAACAACAGCAAGCAATGCATGCTGTGCGCTGATTTCGGCGAAGAAAGCGTTGGCCATCGGCAATCTGTTCCGCAGAGGGCACATAGGTACTCATACATACGACATCAAACATTCGAGCGCTATCACTGGTGGCCGCGTTTGTTCCAGCTGTTCGCGTTTGCGTGCTGAAGCCTAACAGATTATCACAAAATAATATGGAATTATTCCGCGAGCCATCACACTGAATAAGTTGCAAAATCGCTGTCATCTGCCAGTAGTGTGCTATCCCGTTGTCCGCATTTTTTTTTCAGGTGGGCTGATATTACTGATATATTATACCTTGCATGAACCATATTTTATTGTGCGTTTGTGTGGGCCAACGTATATAATATCCGTGGGCGTCAGCTACACTGACACACGCTTCCGCAAATAGCGAACTTATCCCATTTTCATCCCATGGGGCAGCTTCTTGATAAACCAAAATTTAGCATGCGCTATAAGTTTTTGCGAATATCAACTTTTATATTTTTATATTGTTCTGGCTCCGACCATTGTAATGCCTTATTAAAATAAAAGTCACGTTTTGAAATACAAAAAAGAAACGTAGCGCAGTCGTCTCAAAGACAGCTGGTCGGTACCAGTTTGACTCGCAAATAATTGAGAGAGTACTTTTGTAAATCTGAATACGCTTCATCACCAAAATCGTTCTTACGTTTCGCATTATTTTTTGTAAAATTTCTTTCGCGCTCAGTGTTACATTACATACTGTGCAATTACTTTGTGCGTCATAGCCACGTTTATTGTTCTGCTCGTGTCGTAAATACCATTCTGGTGTATGGCAGTGTATTGTGACATTTCCACTAAGTATAACAAATTTCTATATTGTTTGTAAATATGCGTTAATCTAGCAAATGCTTCTTTACACGTTTTCATTCGAAGTTGTCACGCGTTGCGGGGTTAGGCCGACACTGTTCTTGTACGCAGCGTGAACTGGGAACGACCAACTTGGATGTTGCACGGAGCGAGGCATACGCCGACGTCCGGTACCGTTGCCCCATGCGGCGCTTCGCCGAGCGAATGACGAGCAGCGACCTGTCCGTGCACTGGTTCGTGTTCAACGCGAAGCCTTCGTTCGAGGAGTCGTACCTCCGGAGTGAAGACGCCGGCCACTACAGCACCGTGCGCCTGCTGCTCACCGACCTCGGAAACGTGCGCCCCACCGGCGAAGACATCGTCGTGCGGGACAGCTTCGTCAGGACGCTCGGGTCATTTGTCAACACGGGGCAAGTGATCCCCCTCGCCCTTTTCACATATCCCTATCTGGTACTGCGGAAGTTGCGTCAAGGTACAAGCAACGCGAAGGAGTAGCCTGAATATAAAGACCTATTTCTATTTCACACGGCTAAGCGCTATCGACATACTGAGGCGATTGTAGTGACGTTGCGGCCCCCATCACGTGATCATGGAGGGCCGTGGCGAGCTTCGGGCTGGGCGTAGCCTACGCGCAGCGACGCTTTGCTACAATCGTCTCAGTTGTCACGTGATCATAGAGGGCCGTGACATCGCAATACCAATATCGAGATAGATAGATAGATAGATAGATAGATAGATAGATAGATAGATAGATAGATAGATAGATAGATAGATAGATAGATAGATAGATAGATAGATAGATAGATAGATAGATAGATAGATAGATCAACTCGCGACAGGAAGAATATCCTTAGGGGCGTGCAAAAACGGTGCTTTGGTGTGTGGTGGTTACATGTGGAAATTGCTCGCGAGAAAGCATAAAGCGAAGAAAGTTTAAAACTGATTGATTGATTGATTGATTGATATGTGGGGTTTAACGTCCCAAAACCACTATATGATTATGAGAGACGCCGTAGTGGAGGGCTCCGGAAATTTAGACCACCTGGGGTTCTTTAACGTGCACCCAAATCTGAGCACACGGGCCTACAACATTTCCGCCTCCATTGGAAATGCAGCCGCCGCAGCCGGGATTTGAACCCGCGCCCTGCGGGTCAGCAGCCGAGTACCTTAGCCACTTGACCACCGCGGCGCGGCAAGTTTAAAACTGGGCAAGCATGAATATTGCATAATGTTAATTAAGCTCACGCAAATAAGTAGTTGACGTATGCATGTGGGAGGTTGTGGCCAGATACTGCACCAGGGTGGTCAATCCTTCTCTGGTGAGGGAGTGCGTTCCCGGCGGTGGTTACCGATGAGGCCGCACCCCAGGCCTCTTAATGCAGTTCCATCACCACGCGGATTTTTTTTTTATCCAGTTGGGAACTGCGCGGCACCGGGATTTGAACCACGGACCTTTTGCATGCGAGGAGGATGCTCTAACCACTACGACATCGCTACTGATGATGATAACATGGGAGAGGCATTTGTCTTGCAGTGGACGTAGTCAGGCTGATGATGATGATGATGAAATAAGTATTGCATAGGCATCAAACAGTACAGGGCACGCGTGGGATAGACGAAGAGAATAGAACAATGAACACCACATTTAAATATGCAGGTCACTTCATAATTCACTGAAGACTAACTTACCGTTGACTCCATGGCATCCGCTTAGCAGCCAAGGAGTCATCAAATACATAATCCGGCTAAGGCCAAGTTCAAGGGCGCGTGTTCAATTCCTGGCCACGCCGACCGCATGGCGAAAAGCAAAGGCGCCCATGTACTGGGATTTACTCCGGATAGTCAAAATCAATCGGGAAGTGGACCTTATAGTCAAATCATGGTGTTGGCGCGTGAAACCCCGTATCTGAGTTCAAAGGAACCAGCACATTCATTTTCGCGATTACAACGTGTGTTATGTGGGTTAATCCGTAGGCGTTCACAAAGAAACTGGACGTTCACAAAGTCCGTGTGTCCGTCCACGCGTGCGTTCGTGCATTAGTCCTTTTGTGCGTCCATCCGTCCGTGCGTTCGTGCATCAGTTCTTCCGTGCGTCCGTCTGCCCATGCGTTCATTCGAGCATCCGTCCGTCCATGCGTTCATCCGTCCATTCGTGCGTCCGCAGTCCTTCCGTGCGTCCGTCCATCCATGCGTCCGTTCATGCGTCCACCCATCCGTCCGTCCGCTTTGCCCCACTCGTCATCATTCACCTCGTGGATATGCTGCGATTTTTTTGTCTTTATCGGCTTGGCATTGAAATCGGACGATTTGCAGCGACTGAAACTTCGGTAAAACTTAAAAATGATGGCTCCGCCGCTATGGGATGTTTCTTCCTCCGTTTCCGCCGCTCCATGTGACGCATGGCGTAACACACGCCATGACAAAATGGCGGCAGCCGGCGTTGAGCAGGGAGTACAGCCAGTGACGTATTGGGCTTATCTAGCACTGAAATATTAATTTACAGTCCATTTTTAATATGTAAGCACAGTGGACCTTATACTTCTATTTTCCGCAGAAAATCACAGATTGTTGGCCGACCGCGTCATGGTCCCGTTAATTCCATGCATATTCTCTGTATGCGTTGAATCTGCATGTTTGTTTCATTCCTCCCTTTCATATCACGTGCTTGCAGGCGCGTTCCGAAGATCCTCGGCGGAAAAGAGTGGCCGCCTTACACGTCGTCCACTAGAGCAGCCGTGAGAATCGGTCGACACGGCCACGTGGCCGTCTCGATGAGTGGGGATCCATGCAGACACGTGCGTCAGCACGAGAAGGAACCAACTGCAGCCACTACGACTGAGGCGTCCACCTCGCGGGCAGCGTTCGTACAGCCTAGGGTTTGGGTGTCACCCGTCTCACGAGCGAACACTGCGCCGTTGACCCAGCAGCCTACGACAGAACCTGCGCGGCCAGGCGTCTGGTTCGATGAGGATGCCTTCGTGCGGCGTCGTGACCATGCGGTGCTGATTCGAGACGCTGCTGTCGAATTGTCTGACGTTTTGCCGCGAGTGGATCGCACAGCAAGCTACGATGCAAAGCACGCCGACTTCGAAGAGGCATAATCGTGGCACTCTGATGACAGTGCAATTAATATAACTGCTTTGTGCCCGGTGTAGAACATTAGTTATATACACTTTTTTAGGAAATACAATTTATTGGCGATATTACGAATGTGATAACAACGCACGAGCTGCTATTGCGGTTTAGTCGTATCATGCGCATGGGCGTGAGGCAACCTCCACAGCCGCGTTGGAGGGGGTGTTGGTTGGAGGGCACCTCCCAGGGAGTCGCGCGCAGCGTTGCGCGGATATGTCACTGGAAGAGTTTTAGGGGCGAAAAAGGGAAGTTTATTGCAAACTGGTAACAACATTTCAGGTGAGTACAACTGTCTGGTGTAACAAAATCACTTCAGTGGCGTGTACAAACAAGAGAACATAGACAGGATGTAACACACAGCACTTCAATATTCTCACAGATCACGAATCACTCAAGAAAACAAAGAGAAAAGAAACGCAAAAAAGCAGTTAATTGGAACAGATTCACATATTACGTGCAACGAAAAGCAATTTTTTTCTCCGAGTTAAAACGGCAGTAAAGGAAGTTCAATATTCCCGTTCCGAACTCCAAAAAAACGTGTATGCCACCTTCTGATAAATGCTTCTTCACCCTGAGTTTCCATTTGTTCGGTAAGGTACCGAACCATGATCATTCTAATCTTCTGTAACGCTGGGTATGCAGCTCGTTGGGGTCGATGCCGTGCTTCGGCCATACAGCAGCGACGCCACAAGACAAACATTGTGGCGTACAGTACGAGTTGTTCAAATAAGCCCCTTCTGCGCTGTTGGCTCGAAGGAATTGACACTGCGAATTGACGACGCACGACGTGCCACACGCCTTTGGCCGCTACGCATTCAAACAACGTGTGGCGGATCGTTTCTCTTTTCCCGCAGTTGGGGCAGTGGTCATTGGGAACGACGCCCCACTTTAACAGTCTGTGATGAGTAGGCAACGCGTCCCATTGCCAAAGCCAATCAAATTCTCTAACTATTTGCGGTACGTGGTTGTTGCGCCATTTCTTCCACTTGCTGGGCCTCCATCTCTGTTTTTCCTTGTCAGTAATCGAGTGACTGATTAACATTTCGCTAATGCGTGCGGGTGCGAGCTTTGCAAAGTATCCTTCGGTGGCGTCGCCGTCAACCGAACGCTTGAGGCCCTCTGCTGCCTTATAAAAGGCATGTGGGTGTTATGCTTGAGGTCCCCGGTACCTTTCCGACGTGAATGCGGCTCCAAGAGTTCCGGTCCGATATAGCAATAAGCTACGGCCAGGATAGCCATTGTCCAGAAACAATTTGTGAACTGTTTTAGCTGCAAGTGCCTTTGTAAATGTCGCAACATTTGGCAGACTGAGTCCTCCACAATTTTTTGGGAGCTTCAGGAACTTTTGTTGAACTTTTGGTGTCTTCCCGTCCCACAGGAAGGCTCCAACCAATGACGCAAGGCGACTCGCAAAAAGTTTGGGTATAAGGGCAATGTGCCCGATATCAAAAATCATATGCGTATGCTTTGATTTTCGCCACCGTCGCTTTGGCGTCAAGTGAAAAATTAAATTCAGTGGCATACGCGAAGACCTGCGTGGCTTGATGTACGGCGTTCTCCCAATTTCTTTTGGCCATCTCCCCATCTTGAAAGTATACCCCGAGGACTTTTACGGCTTCCACGTATTGAATACCACCCGGCAAAGAGCTGTGGAAGCTACCGAAACGGAGGGCTTTCTTTTCTCCGCATTCAGGAAAGCACCCGATAAACTGGCATACTCTTCGAACAGCTCCAAGAAAGCGCGGTAACTGGCTTGGTTTCGCACAAACACAGAGATGTCATGTGCATAAGCGGTGATGCTAACTGACTCCAGACCTGTCATTGGAAAGCCCTGAATATTAGGGCACTTTTCCACTTTCCTAAGGAGAGGATCTATGGAAAGAACAAAGAGCACCGGTTCGATTGGGCATCCCTGGCGAACACTTATCGTTACTGGAAAGCTTGCTGTCACCACGCTGTTGAGGAGAAGTCGGCTGGTCATGTTGGTGTATAGAAGCTTTCTACAGCGAACGTACTGCTCAGGCAAACCAAACTTTCTAAGTACGCAGTATAGGTAGTCATGTTCGACCCTGTCAAAGGCCTCAGCTTGATCCAATGACACGAAAGCACCGATAACGTTTTTGGCGTTGGCATACAACAAATCTCTTATCAGAGTAAGTGTTTGAAAAATTGGCATACCCGGCACTGCACACGTTTGCGTGGGTGAGACTATATCGGGCAGAAAAGGTTTTAGCCTCAAGCCAAGGATCATTGCTACGAGTTTGTAGTCCTGTTAAGGAGGGTAATCGGCCTCCATGACAGTGGATCGTCAGGATCCATGCCCTCCTTTGGCAGCAAGACTGCAAGAGGAAGCTGCGGATTTCCTCACGAACAACCTCGCGAATACGCTCACGCAGAGAACCGTCACAGCCGGCCGTCAGAGCAGAGACGCTGATTGAGGAACCGTTTAGTCGGTCGTAATAGCGACACCGTTGCTGCAGTGCGCGCTCGATAGCTGTAGCCTCTTTGACGAATTCCGCAACGGTCGTCAGTGGATGGCGGAGAAGGCCGGCAAAAAGCTGTTCTTTGACGCCTCGCATCAAATGACGGAGTTTCCTGGCTTCAGGCATATCAGGGTCAGCCCGTCCAAATAGGCGCGTCATGTCATCCGCAAACATTGCGACACTCTCATTCGGTTTCTGGACCCGAGACTCGATGAGTTGCTGAGCGAAGTCACGGCGGTCGTTGTTTGTGAAGCTGCTCATAATTTGCTGCCGAAATTCATCCCATGAAGACAGCGTTTCCTCGTGGTTCTAATACCACGTACGAGCGCTGTCCGCTAAAGCGAAGTAGGCGCGTGAAAGCTTTAGCTCGGTGGTCCAGCGGTTTGCCTTAGCGACTCGCTCCTACTGGGCTAACCAGTCCTCAACGTCGTCATACGCCTCACCATGGAATGTCTCCGGAATCTTAGGCTGCTCAAACGTCAGCTGGGAAGCACCTGCAGTTGCTATTTCTCCAGGCGGAGTGCTATGCTGGGAAGTTCCTGGGGAATCGCCTCAGGACTGAGGCCTTGCTGTCGGGGATTGTAACGGTGGACAGGGGTATCCACTGAAGGAACGGGTTGCGGTGTCGGACTTGAAGTGCCGGACCGCGGAGGAGTCTCGAGCATCAGTCGTAGAAGTCCAGCACTTCCCCCAGTGTCGCAACGTGCAAAGAACAGGACACAAGGCTTCCTTTCGACGTTAACAGCAAGGCTCTATTGGCACACAAAAACAAAGCGCAGGAGCAGACACGCAACGTCGTCTTCCTCGAAAACGCCAGAGACTGCCACACGTGATGCTGGCTTCTTCCTACTTTTGTGCTTACGGCTAATAACCGTGACAATATGATTATGAGAGACGCCGTAGTGGAGAGCTCTGAAAATTTCGACCACTTGAGGTTCTTATCGTGCACCCAAATCTGAGTAGACGGGCCTTCAACATTTCCGCCTCTATCGGAAATGCAGCCGCCACAGCCGGGATTCAATTCCGCGACCTGTGGGTCAGTAGCCGAGTACCTTAGCCACTAGACCACCGAGGCGGGGCTTGCTCATATAAAGCACATGCATACAAAGGTTTCCCGTTGCTTTCTTTGTGTCGAAGGTATTGCGAGCACTCTCTCAATAGTGGCTAATTACCATCCCAGTCCTGCAAGAGAATGCATGATGCAGAAGGAAACGATCATTTTTGTTTCTGTAGAAGCACTTATAACATGCAAACGAGTTGCAGCAGTAAACCGAATCGTCAGGATGCAAAACGAGGGATTTTATTTTCTAAATTATTACATGTATAGATAGAAGGATGTAGAAGCTTTAGCCAGTTGTACTCTTTTCTAGAATATTCGTGTTTGGCATATCCGGATAAGAGAAGATACGTACGTCTAAGCATATTTAAGTACAATGCAATCCAACCTGCTTTCTGGCACCCACCGTTCACGAAAGTTCAAATGCTCAAGGGCGCATTTTTTTCTTAGGTACGGTACTCAACACTTCGTGATTTTCAGCAGTTGTCGGACGAACGCTAACAGAAAGTACGGACGTTATCAGGGTTGGTCAGTTGAGCCATAACGCGCACTGCCGTGCGTACAGAAGGGACAGGAGGGAAGGAAGGGCACAGCAGTCTTTTGCGGACGAAAGGAAACGCTCTCGCTTACTTAATTTAAACGCACCTTGATTAGCCCAAGGCGGCAAGAATTAAGTAGCATTACCTTGCCACTTCATGCCCAATCATCACATTTCGGTCATGACTTCTAAAACCAGATCTATATTTATTCCTTTTATTTCCATGCACCAGCCCCTCTGCGCTGCGATCCAGCGTTGCCCACAATGACTCCTGGGGCCAAACTTTTCCACATGCGCTGATTGAATGACACTAAGGTGTAAAAAATATATAAATAAAATAAAAATAAGTGAGACGAAGCTTTACAAACGTGATCACACAGGGCACCAGAGACGAAGAACAGCGGCTCGATGAAATTGGTTTTGTGCGAGATTGAAACAACAAAGGAAGAGAACCCGCTTTTGCAGAATGCTTTCGAGAAACTAAGCTGTTGAGAACGCCCATCATGCGTGGGTGCTCAGATGAAAAAAAAAATAGCAACACAGCTAAAACGTTCAAAAAAGGGCGATTGGTAGAGTGGAAAAAAGCTCCTTTCGTTATAGTTGTATTGTGAAAAACACTGACCAATGCTTGGTGTTTCTTGCCGTACTTAGAGTAGCTATGTTTTATAACATGTCACCTTTGAAGAAAAGAAGATAAGCAGACTGGAAATTTGCCGGCATCGTTTCGGTGTGCTTTATTTTAAAATAATGACGGTCAGCACACAAAATGACACTAAATACAAAAAAGCACATGACGCAAGGGCTTGTGTTGTATACTTTCTGGTATTTTAAGCGATTTCGTGCCCCGACCTACATCAGTATGTTCCTACGAGCTCAATTCGCTGCATAAGATCAGTTAATCCAAACCACGACTCTTCAGTGCAAGCGATGAATCATTTAGTTCTTTTTTCTTCTTTTTTTCCTGTCTCGGGATGACAGTGACCGCTCTTGCGATCAGGTTCCTTAAAAATATTGCCAACTTGGTTGACATCCAGCAGCTTCCACGAGCAACGGATTCATTGTGAAACACTGACAACGATTTTAGTGTACAATGTAGACAATGCATTTGCATTTGACGACGTACTTTCGCACTCACCTCGTAATTTCACACTCCGTGGCGCCATTCCACTTCCACCAGAAGCCACCTTTCCCGCTTCGCACTTTTGTACACCCACCTCCCACATCTCACACCCGCGTCAACATATTTTACGCCCAGATTTTACATACACGGAGTGTTGAAATCAAAAGGTATGAAACATGCTATGAACAGAGAGAGAGAGAGAAGCAAATGAAAGGCGGGGAGGTTAACCACGTTGCACCCTATTAGATAACCAACACGGGAGAAGAGAAAAAGAATTGAGCAGTAAAAAAGTAAAAAAAAAGTGCCAGGATTGCGCGCAAGGTGCAGCACACTCACAGCACGAGCTATAGAAGAGCGGCCTTTCAGAGCCTTTTCAAAACACTCCTTGGGTAACCACTGTAAGGACAATTGCTTGATACTCACTAAGGCATTAATAATAAACTTTTGCGTAGGAGTCCGGCATTCGCTATGCTATTTTTCACCATTCTTCTGAGAAGCGTGGTATCCGCTAAACACTTGCAAGGAATTTCATGCCAATTGTTCGTGCAGTGGCAGACGACGATGAGGAATTATGGCTGAAGTGGGCATGCGCCACAATTGATAGAGAAACAAGAACAAGCTTTTTGTAGTAGGTTGGAGCATTGGATGGCCCACTGGTTACGCTATTCACATAGTGTGACAACTGGTTGTTCTTTCGCTCTTTTAAAACTCTTCATAAGCCGTATTGACACGATTGGTTTCCCGACATCAACCCTGTCTAAGGCAAGTTTGCCAACAAGTCACAAGCGCCAGCGTAGCTCAGTGTTAGAATACTGGGCTTGCACCCAGTGGAACCGTGTTTGAGCCCCACTGTGTCTTTGGTGCTGGGTTTGCCGACAAGTCAGAAGCACCGGCATAGCTCAGTGGGAGTATACGGGGCTGGCACCCAGCAGACCCAGGTTTTGAGCCCCACTGTGTCTCTGGTGCTATTTTTTTTCTAATTTCACGTGATGTGGATATGGACACCAGCGGCGGTGGCGGACAACTGCGCATGACCCGTTTTGTGATCTCATTACAGCTTTTGCTGTGAAAGAAGCAATGTATTACGATTGCACGCGTAGCACAGCGTGGGCCCCGCGCGCGAACAGTGCGAGAATACAGATCGACTTCGACCGTCTTAGATGAAGTGCACTGCAATTCTCGATGTTAAAGGAGGCTTGCGTCCACCATTTCCAAGGTATTCAGAACTTGCAGTGCACTTCGAGCTGACGAAATTGTTAACCCTTTCGGCCCTAGCGGCGTCCATTGATACCATCGCACAACATTTGATGATTGATATGCGGGGTTTGACGTCCCAAAACCACCATATTATTATGAGAGACGCCGTAGAGAAGGGCTCCGAAAATTTCGACCACCTGGGGTTCTTTAACGTGCACCCAAATCTGAGCACACGCGCCTACAACATTTCCGCCTTCATCGGAAATGCAGCCGCCGCCGCTGGGATCTGAACCTGCGACCTGTGGGTCAGCAGCCGAGTACCTTAGCCACTAGACCACCGCGGCGGGGCCTGTTAGCCTTATGACCATTAACATAGAGAAAGAGAATAAATTCAGAGAAACGACCATCAACATAGATGCCTATGCCGCTATAGAAGAACGTAGTGAGACATATAAGGATGCGACTGGAGTCTCTGCCATGAATCGAATCAATCGGCAGAACCCGCGTATGCAGGAGGGAGCAGGTGCTCTTGCGGAAAGCGCCGTCCAATTGACGTGGCAGTGGGTGTGAGGACAGGATGGCATTCGCATCACAAAGTTTGGCGATTAAGAAGTCGTGACGCGTTATTCGTTTTCTCACAGCGAAAGGTGTTAAAGATACAACCGCTCATCGCATGTAGTTTCCGTGTGTCTGGTTCCCACCCTTTGCCTCCCCCCCCCCCCCCCAAAAAAAAGAAACCACGAATCGTCCAGAAGTGGATGATGAGTGGACCAGGCAAGGTTCTAAGATCCATAATGTGTATACGTTGAAGTCGCGTTCAGTGCCTAGCCACCATGCCATCTTATTTGGAGCTAAAAACGAAATGCGGAAGCATGCCATCGACCGCAATGCTTCAGTATTGTGGTAAGCGGTTCATATTTCGCAAGACTTTACTGACATAGTCCTTTCTCATTAAGTGACAGCGTTAAAGAGATTGTTTCGTGGAAGTCACAGTGTGGCTATCGGTGCCAGAGCCGGCGTAGGCATCATTGGTTGTGAGCTAAATATTTTTCCAGGACAAAAAAGTCGAAAAGATGCAAATAAAGTGATAAAAAAGGTTTTGCCCCATTGATAACCACACCCAGGCCGCCTGCGTGGCAAAGCGGTCTACCACAGAGCCACGCTATTCTTTGGAGCTGCTTCAAAAAACAAAAACTACATATGAATGTCACGTAACAGAATAAGTTTCTCTAGTACACAAGATATTGCGTGGCAGAGGCGTATAGAATCATGCTAGGCGTGGAAATAGGTCAACTGCACAACGAACGGGAGTTATAAAGGCCGACTTATTACAAAGCGCTTACACATGTTGAGCGAGCATCTGCGTCGGTTCGCGTGTTGCCTAGGAATGCGTAGTGGAGGGTTACAAATGCAGCAGGCATTCTACATGATACCTGAAAACATTCAATGTTGGACGTTCAGTCGTTCGTTTTCTTAGAGTATGGTTGTTGCTTGCACAGAGAACTGAAACCAGGCTAGCCATATAGTTAAGGCGAGGCATACGGGTAATGATTATCCTATCGCATAATACTCTTGAAGGAGAGCCTCAAGGGTCCTTCAAGTATTTCGTTATTCTATAGCTTCCTCTCTCACTTAAGGCCTTAAACGAATACTGAACAAAAATTTTGCCGCCAATATTTTCAACCAAATCGGTAGATTCGATCCTGGAATTGCCAGAGACAACCTTAATTCTAACCAGAAACTACGGGAAAATAATTAATTTAATGCGTTTTTCATGAAACGTCGCGTCTAGCGGCAGAGTCGTGAACTAGAGCATGTGACGTTGGGTGACTTCAAACTCACTGGAAACTGGCAAGCCAATAATGCCAGCCATCGCCCGAGCCTCTTGGCTCCCTCATCTTTCACTTCGGTTCCCTGAACCAGTATGAACAGCAACAGCAGCGAACAATGCTTCCGGCTGGGGCTAAGTGCCAGTGCTTTTGTGGAAGGGAATGAGTGGAGTGGAAGGACAGCTCAAGAAAAGACAGAGAAGAACAAGAACACGTGCACCCTGCAAGTACCTCAGTGAGTTTGACGTCACTGCTCGCACTCGCGAGCAGCCGCCGTGCGCTCACAATCGGTCAAAATTACAACCAACTGTTGAAAATTACGGGAAATAAACTCTGTTTATTAGAACAGTGCCATCTTCCGACTGGAACTTCAAAGTTTTGACAGTTTTTTTTTGTCCAGTATCCCTTTAACATCTGCAATACGCCACTCCACTTTCCATTATTTTTTGAGTAAGTCTCGCCTTGTAAAGCCACCAATATCATTATGCATAACTTCATGGCAATAAAGTTCTCCTGTCCTATCATTACGTTTTTGAACGCCTTGTGTGTATTTCCCCGATTTTCTCTGCATTCCCGCTTTCTGTCTTTTTACCTCGCGCTCACGGCTCTAAATTTCGCGAAACACCTGACTGGCCTCTTGAGATACCCTTCACAAAGCATTAACGCAAAGCTCTGCTTGCTCTCGAGCGCGGCCTCATGTAAACTGACACAGAAGTGTCGAGAAGAAAACTGAGGTTAGCTCTGCATATATTTCTGCCTCCAACCTCTTGCTTTTCCCCTTGGCTCTTGTTATACTTTTTGTCCTCGCATCTTTCCACACGCTCGGGCGCCCATGTCAGAGCTCCTAATTACCCAGTGTGCACTGTCTTATTGCAGTTTATTCGAACATGAAAACTCGACACTAATTATGTTTTCTAATCGTAGCCCCACCTATCAAAACCTACTAAATCTTTCTTATTATACTGCGGATGAACAGTATCCATCAAGAATTTCAATAATTAACACGAATTCCTTCGTATAGCGATCACTTGCCAGATATTCAATAGTTTTGCAACAAGCTATAATATTCTAGAGTAAAATACAGCCCAGATTATTACCGCTGGCATCGCAGAAAGGCCATATAATTAATCAGCAATACGTGTTCGTACTCTTTTTGGCGATTATTTTGCAAGTTCTATTATTATTATAGTCACAAATGACGGCCCCTTGCATAACTGAATTTTGTTTACGCACGTTTCCGTGTGAGTATACGCAGCCAATAATTGTTACAAAAAGCGTTCATTCCATATTACTGACAACAAACGCTCAGTGTGCACTAAAACTGGATGTTTATCTTAGATTCTGCTCAAGATCCGCACGTGCACACGATGTCGTTGGCGAAAGCTAGGGAGGTCTCCAAAACAACATAAAGAGTAAGTTACAGGTCTTGGGAACCTAGAGGTCCAACGCTAACGACAGCACTGGTGAGGAATGCAAACGAGCACGCTGGAGGTACACTAAGCATGCATATCTCACCTTCGGTGTAATTCATTAGCGTACCATCCCAGTTAAGGAGAAAACTGCGGGTTTTTTTGCTGAAGTAGCACTGAAATATGAAATTGCTTTGATGGTGGTGGTGTATATCTACAGTGCCTAGAGTATACATATAGAAAATCTAAGCGAAGGCTTACTTACAATCTTTGTTTGCTTTGCAATGCATTATACATAACTGCTACTTAGGGTGTCGTATATACTCCACCCATGACCTGCTCACCTCGACGCTGATGATTCACGTCATTTCAAGTTTTCCTCGTTTCCTGGTATTGATACAAGCGATAATTCATGGCATCAACGGAGTATGAGGCTGAGTCAATTTTTACAGCCTGTTAGCATAATATCCAACGGGATGTAGTGTAATGTTTCTGTCGGGGGCAATTATGTTTACGCCCACTTTTCGTGTTTCACATTGACATTAAAATTACTTCAATAAGATCCCCTACATCTTCTTTGGTAATATTGTCTCGTAGTTCTCGTTAACATTATGCGTAACAAAGAAAACGAGGGCTTGAGAACACCCCTATACATTTCCGGGCATTATTGTCTTTTTATACTCAATAATATAGCTCCTCAATACCGACGATATTGGGTTATGTAGATTGGGTTATGTGGCCACGATATATAATTCAGGTACTTAGGAACATACTGGAAGAAACTTGTTCGTGCAGCCTTCATCATACTGCCACTTCCGAAAAAGTGCGCTTTTCTCCATTTCAGTTAATTTGCATTTGGCTCTTAAAAAAGTCACATATTTGCTACAAAGGCAAAGCCATGAAAGTGATAGCAACAAATCGGAAGGTCACATGGCGAATGGCAAGCACACCGAAACGTGCCCCACGTTTCTCACGCACAAATTACACACGAAAAATGCTCACAGGTACAGATGAGCGAATAAACGTTTCAGTTGTTACTTCGCTGTGTCTGAAAAGCGCATCCTTTTCGCAAAGGGAGACTGTGTAACGATCGCAATGACCTTTGTGCACCCGGTAACTACAGCAGAATCATTCCGGTGAAATTCGAAGGCCAGTCATGACGTACGATCTTCCTCATCGCAGACAAGGGCGCGAGAGCAAGCGTCCACCTCTCTACTTTCCACGATCAAGTACGCGCGGGAGATGAGAGCGCGCGCCGCCGCGTCGTGACCTCAGTCATGACGATGTGGCGACGCGCAACATTGCGCCATCTCGCTGGTAATGCTGAAAACACAATAGTTCACCCCGAGATGCCCGTTAACAGCGGTGGGTGGTAGATTTAAATAGCTTCCCGTTTGAATGTTGAAGGACGTGCTTCTCCGTGGCTCAGTGGTTAATGCATAACACTCACGTTTCAGAGCTCAAGCTCGTTTCCGCACGCCGGGGTCTTTTTCTGGATTATTCTTCATTCTTGCGTTTTCATATATATAGATATGCGTACGTATACGATGAGTGATGGTGACACCGACGCCAGAGGCAAAAATTCAGCTAAGACTGTCCATATAATTGCTATTGCAATAAAACAAAAAGAAAACGCCAGTCCTGCTCGTAAGGCGCAGCACACTCACAGCGAAAGCGAGAAGAGCGGCCTTTCAAAGCCTTTTCTAACACTTAATGGTCAACTATTGCAAGCACACTTTCTGGGAACCCTCAATGGCAATATTATATATAATTTCTGGGTAGTGGGCTAGCCCTCGCTAAGCTATTCTTCGTCATTCTTCTGAGAAGCGTGGTATCCGCTAAACACTTGCAAGGAATTTTGTGCCAATTGTTCATGGCTGACGATGATGAGGAATTATGCCTGAAGTGGGTGTGCGCCACAGTTAATACGCGATCAAGAACAAGCTTTTGTAAAGGGTTGGAGTATTGGACGACCCACTTGTTACGCTATTCGCAATGTGTGATGGCTGGTTATTCCTTTATCCTTTGCTATTCTATGCATTTCCCGACATTGAGCCTGCCTGAGGCAGCTTTGCGAACAAGTCCGAAGCACTGGTGTGGCTCAATAGTAGAATACTGGGCTGGTACGCAGCGGACCCAAACTCAAGCCCCACTGTGTCCTATAGGTGTGTTTTATTCCCCAAGTTTTCTTTTCCTTTCGATACTGGTTACGGACACTTACGGCGGCGGCGGACAACTACAGCGCCGTGTGCGACCCGTGTTCTGATCTCATAAGAGCTTTCGCTGTAAAAGAAAAAAAAAACGTCCCACACAAGTATATCTCATCACTCGGGCTCCGACTCATCAAAGTTATCTTCAACCGGATTCACCAGGACTCACAAAAAATATTAATTCTCTGTTGTACTCACTCTGGTTAACACTCATCCAAAAACTACTGACCCAGACTCACTCAGACTAAAACTCGTGGCTCGATCTGCGTCCGAGTGAGTGAATGAGTCGACTCAAGAGGGAGTTTCTCGATTTATGAATGCAACTGAACCTCTCGCGCATTCTACCAGTTCTCTAGTCATTAAATATTGATTCGATGAGATAACCACGTCAGCGTATGCAAGGCTATTAACCTTCAAACAAAACAAAAGGAGCTGTCAACACTCAGGGAGGCATTTGCTTGAGCCTTTCTTACGCCGTAGGTGAGTCACCTTTGAGCTGGTGGCCATGTTAACTTGATGTTGGGAAAGTCGAATAAAACCTGGACCTGATGGTTGTCTACTGCAGCGCTCCCTGAGGTGTTCCTATATCTCGTGAAATAGCGTAGCGCTATTGAAACATTACGATTTCCTATGCAACATTAGCAATGCGTAAGCAGACATTCACAAAAAGTGCAGGCCACCTGCAATTGGCAAGCTGGCTGTGCATGACTAGCGTTATTCAAACACACACTTACAAAAATCAATGCTTGTGGGCATTTGGTCATTTTTTTCGTATTATCCACTTGGGTTATGAAGTTTGTGTACGTTCCTAAATGACGTAATCCACGAAATCCAAAAAAAATGCACAGGCACAACAAGGCGGTAATGGTCTTATAAAAGCGTTACTTTCTAACAAAACATCTATTTCAAACTGCTGCTGCAGCTCTCATATATGCGCAAGACAACAAACCCCCTGCTCTGCTATGTAGGTGTGTTGTCACTATGATTCCTTTTGTTTCACTGATCCCCACCAAAAGTAACCCAATGTTGCTAGAGATGTTGTTCACTACACCGTCAAAAGGGCGTGCATAGCAGCCTGCATGCTCCAAACACTCTACGCGCAGAAAAGCCATTTAGAACAAGCTGTTGCCGTATAGCAAAAATGTGGGTGGGAGAAAAATGCTACGCACGTTTGCCTGAAACTTCAATTTCATTTGGGATGTGCCACTGCGTCTGATTCGCAGAAAAAGGAGGCTTCTAAAGGAACGGCTGTCACAGGTTCCTGGTGTCATGTTTCATTACAAATTTTTTTTTTGTTTTTTCTGGAGGCGAGCAAGAAAAAGTAGTTCGAAAATATAAGTACATGACTGGTTCTCTGTAGTAGATACAGACTTTCATATTCAAAAAAAAAATTTTGGTGTACATTTCTATCTTCTGGTGTTTTGCTTCTCTGAGGAAAAAAAAAAACGATGTTACTTTTCTTTCTACTCATCTTGTTGCCGTTCTCGCACTTCACATTAGCTGCAGAAACATCACCCACGATTGACTGTGTTTTTTTTTTGCCGTTCAGCCAGTTGTACGAAGTCACAAACTTTTCATTTGTGAACACCACCAAAACGAGGTTTTTTCGCCAATAACACAGCAACCGAGCTCACCTTGTTGCAGTCTGTGCTTTTTCTTTATTTCCTCCTCTTCGTTTGAAAAGAAAGTCATCAATACGGTCCTAGCGGCGTATCTCTGCTACTGCTGAAAAACAAATAGCGACTTCCCCCTTGCGTTGGTACTGTCACGCTCAAACGACTGATTCATTTTTAGGCTGCTTTTCAAGGAAGGACGTACTTAGCTTGACCTTCCACACCTATCGTGTCGGGTTCATTGTATGGTGTCCAGCTTCTGAAAAGGTGGAGTGCATTTTGTGCAGAAATCAAGATTTCTGTTCTTGGCTTGAACCCTGGACCGGGGCAAACTTTTTATCAACAGGACGCTCTACGTACTTTTAGATTTCCTAGTAGCCTTCTGCTATAAAATCGATGCAAATTTTCACTTTCACAATCATTACTTCCATCATTAAGGATTCCTCTGAAATCAGTTTAAGGAACGAATGACAGGGTGTGACAGAACGCGTATAACGTTCATTTCGCACTTTAGAATGTTGCACTTCCATGGGCAAGCTGTGCATTAACAGCATCTTAAGCAGCTTCCCCAAAGGGCTAATCAAGGCCAATAAATTTGATTCGGATTAGGCCGCCACACGTGCAGCAAGTTACACATGCACAGAAGTACTTATTAATGCCAGAAACTGACAAGTAAATTTAGAATAAAAAATGCAGCATATTCACGGGGTGAATGATGGAGAATGGGGTGAAGCATCCGTCCGTCCATTCGTTCTTGCTTCCGTCTGTCTGTGTGACCGTCCGCGCGTCTGTTCGTGCGTCCGTCTCTGCGTTCGCCCATGCATCAGCCTCTGCGTCCGTCCATGCGTCCATTCATCCGTGCAGCCATCTGTGCGCCCGTCCACGCATCTGTCTGTGTGTCCGTTCGCCCATCTAGTCAACACTCCAAGTACTACCATCTCGCATCTTTTCATCATATATTATGCATATAGAAGCACCACCATCCAGTGGACATTTCAAGGGCTAAACCAGGTGGCACACGCACACTTTCTTACGGCTTGCGCTTCGGGTCCACTTCCCACCTTTAACCACCTCGAGTTCAAGGTATATACTTGTTCACTGTATTCATGGCACTGCGGCCCAACGTTTGCTAAAGCTTTCTAAAACCAAGGAGGTTACGGCCAGCGAGTATAACGTAGCAAAGCTTTTTTTTAGATAGTGCTCAATGTACATGCCAATGGCTGCTAATGGGGAATGCGAGACAGGAGAATTCGGCTTTTGCTTCGTGTCTACTTCCCACCTTTAACCACCTCGAGTTCATGGTATATACTAGTTCACTGTATTCATGCACTGCAGCCTAACACTCGCTAAACCTTTCTAAAACCAAGGAGGTTACGCCCAGCGAGTATAACGTAGCAACCCTTTTCTTCTCAGATTGTGCCCAATGTACATGCCATGGCTGCTAATGGGGAATGAGAGACAGGAGAATGCGGGCTTTTATTTAACACGCAGGCTGCGATTTTTTATTGTTCAACAAAGCACAGGAGAAATCTCCCACCGGCAAGATATTGCAGGTCTAAACGTAAGACTGGTTTCGCACTACGTCTACGACGAGGGACGAACGGGTGCCGCTTTAAGGAGCTTCGCTCCTAAAAAATTATGGCCCGTATCTGCATGTTACACTAAAAATGGCGTCGAAAGGCGGTTGTCTTGCGTCTAGATAGAGTGAACAAAACGTTTATTTGATGTTCTGCGCAAAAAAAAAAAAAAATCGGTGAATGGTATTCTGGAGGCGCTGCGTTAGAGTGTCTCGAGCATGCAGCGGAGGCGAACGAGCACGACAAGTCACTTCACCTCGTGAGACATGAGTGCTATCTGGCAGTTCTCTTGAAAAATGAAGCGCGCGGCGCGCGCGCCTGTCTCAGAGGCGATAAGGTGGAGAACGCTAGGCGATAAGCAGGTGCCACCACCGTGTCGCCTTAGCAAAGCGTTGGAAACAGTTGCCTTTTCGAGCAAGGGTTGCATTGTAAGCGTAGCGTGATAAACGCTACGGTCCTCAGAGTTACTTATGTACGCATTTTCTAGTGAAAGTCACACACATACAAAATATTGACGTGTTGTTATGAAGCCTCAACATGCGCAATAATTGCTTTTAATTGACAATCGCACAAGTATGAACGCTGAATCTTGAGCAATATTGGTGGGCGCTGCGGATGGGGTCGGCCGTTTGGGGTATTTTCAAGGACAGACAGACAGACAGACAGACAGACAGACAGACAGACAGACAGACAGACAGACAGACAGACAGACAGACAGACAGACAGAACAGACAGACCAATATTTTTGCCTCGAAGTCCCCAAGAAAGGTTTTCTCTCAGCTAAGGCAGCCAATCTGGTAAAAGCTGCTAAATTTATCTGTTATGTTAGGCACGAATTCCAGACCTCCTACAGATGCGCCGTCTTTGAAGGTATATAAAAAGTTAACATGGGAGTTAGCAGGTGAGTGCAAAAGGGGTATTTGCCCCATTCATGCTACACTAACACTCCGTCCCACAAGACACATCAATTTTCCGCCCCCTCACCCCACCGTTATGCAACATGAATTTGCATTCCTAGATAAAGTCCTGCCGGCGCATATGTCATTAACCTGTTTATTTAACAAAACTACCATATTGCCATCAGTATATTGCAAGCTGAGGCATTATGGTTCGTGATGATGCTCTATACTGATAATTCAACTGATCTCAAAGACAACAAGTATTGAGCGAATGACTTGTGCAAATCACCTGATTAAAAATTTTGTGCTTCAAACAACACACATTTTTTTCTGCCACTTGAAATACGATGACGTTTTTTTTTCGTATAATTTATTGTAGGCGGGCGATGCTCTGCAGAATAACAGGGAACTGAGCAAGTTGATGAGTCTTCCTCCAGAAGAGTGGGAGTGCAAACACGAACTCAAGAGTTAAGTCACTATGCGGAGTTTGTGGTGTCTTGTGTTCGTGTTAGCACGCCCAAGCTATTCAGCTTTACAGTCCAAGTGTGACCTCACTCTTAAACGAATGACGACCGTCTTTCTTCAGCGCTGCTTTCGAGGCACGCTTCGACTCGATGATGCTCGTCCGGCACTCTTATAAAATTTGCGGCTTCACTTTTAAGCGGAAAATGCAGCGCTCGACATGTCAGAGTGGTTTATTTTTATATTTATGTAGAAATCTTGGTTGCTTGGCCAATATTTACTTTTTCTTCATGTTTTACCGGCACCCTGAGGTCGCCCTAAATGTGACATGATGGCCGTACTTGTCAAGGCGTCCACGTCTTCGTCGTCAAACAACACAACGCCAGCCAGTCTCAGGCCTACTATACCGGATTATCACGCCCGACCTCTCCACGAAAGGGAAAACAAGAGAAAAAACGAACCATTCCAAGATACTTTTATACATTATAAAGATTTCAAGAACATTCCCCTCACCCTTTCGAAATGAAGTGCGACAAAAGCCGTTTATTGTACCGTCCAAAAATGTCCGCAATGCCACGGGTCATTCGTTAGATAAACGGATGCAACGATATTATTTTTGACAAACTGCCAAAATAGCGACGTCAGCCAACCACCACGTATTCGTCATTTCCTTGTTTATATATTTTTCTCTCTAATTATGAAGCCACATGAGTATTTTTGAAAGACTTAAAGACAATAATTCTTCCCGAGCTTGCGATGTTGCGCACGTATCCTTGTCGCTGGACACTTCTTAAACAAATGGAACACCGAGTTTTAGTATTTGTCATGGAACTTGGAACAAATGTTTCATGGTGGTTTTTTTATGTCCTGTGAGATTTCTCCTGAAAGTTTTTTTCACGCAGTCTGATTTACGATAACAAAGTGAACAAACTATGTCACAAAAGTTCAGCGTGGTTCATTCTTTGATTTTCAACTGCCCTAATCATCATCACCTAAAATTTGAAACAGCATTTTTGCAGATGCTGAATGACCTTATTGATTTATATAGTGGTTTAACGTACAAAAACCAATATGATTTTAAGAGAGTCGCAGCAAAGGACTACGGATATTTCGACATCATGGGGTTCTTTAACGTGCACCAAATCAGATCGCATGGACCTGCAGCATTTTCGCCTCTATCGAAAATGCTGCGGCAGATGCTGAATGAAGGCACCAATAGGATATATTACTTCCTGTGTACGTATGCATTCATTCATGCATGCATCACTCTAAAAAATCGAGTATTTGGGAAGTGTTCCTGCTACACAAAAATAATCGTCATCTACTTCGAGTACTTTCCTCGCGCTATCACCATAGTTCCGGTAGGTCGGGTCTTCAACGGCGCGTGCTTTATCGGTGTGACGGAAAGTGGCCATCGCCAGGATTTCAAGGAAGGAAACATGAGTAAGTCAAATGACGATTATTGTTGAGTAGCAGAAGTACTCCCCGGATACTCCATTTTTCTTAGAGTGATGTATGTATGCATGTGTGTATGTATGTATGTATGTATGTATGTATGTATGTATGTATTAGAAGTCTTGGTAGTCTTGGCTGCGACAGCGTTTATTTGAGGAAAGACCTCGCAAAACGAACGGCAGAGCCAGCACACAGACGATGACGATGATGATGAACCAGAGTGGCAATGAGGGCAAAGAGACAAGCGGATGATGGTGATTGTGATTATGCAGGGATGAGGACGATGTAAGTTACAAATGCCCACACTAATTCCCCCCCACTTGAAAGCGGACACCCTGGCCGCCGTAAGTCAAAGTGATGGGGAACGTCGCGTGAAAGGTTTCATGCGACAAACGTGTACAATCTCTGTGCTGCGGTAGCGGCGGTCTGTTGGGGCGACGAGTGGTGTCACACGATAATTAACCGGCGAAGTCTGTTCTAAAACAATGTATGGCCCGATGAAGCGTGGTTGGAATTTGTCACAGAGACCAGGAGTGCGAATAGGTGTCAAAAGCAGCACCTCGTCACCAGGTTGGAAAGACACAACGCGGTGGGATTCGTCATAGATGATCTTCCGCTCGTGCTGTCTCGCTTCAGTATGATGCGAGCCTGATGGCGAGACTGGGCCAGGCGGAAATGTATTCTTCGCTAGAAGACTGACATGAATTCCCATGGCTGCTAAAGAAGGAGACGTCGAGAAAGGTAGTCGGGGTGCGTCCGTACACGAGGTAAAACGGTGAGTAGCAAGTTGTTCGCTGAACGGCGGTGTTGTAAGCGAATGTCAGGAATGGTAAAAGAGTGTCCCAGTTTTGTGGTCGGGTTGGACGTAAACGGCTATCATGTCTGCAAGGGTTCGGTGAAATCTTTCTGTGAGACCATTTGTCTGAGGGTGGTAGCTTGAAGCTGTCTTGTGAGTAGTTCCAGATGCGCGCAGTACTTCATTTACAACTTGTGACAGGAACACTTTGCCGCGGTCACTAAGCAGTACACGAGGAGCCCCATGACGCAATATTATTGCGTGAAGAATAAAGTCTGCAACTTCCACAGCTGAGCCTGTAATAACAGAGGAAGTCTCAGCGTAGCGTGTCAGGTGGTCCACGGCAGTCACTATCCATCGTTTGCCAGCAGATGTGACGGGGAGAGGCCCGTAAAGGTCAACACCTACAACCTCGAACGGCATTGAAGGGCACGGAAGTGGCTGTAGAGGTCCAGCAGGTGCCGACGTGGGGAGTTTATGTATGTATGTATGTATGTATGTATGTATGTATGTATGTATGTATGTATGTATGTATGTATGTATGTGTATGTATGTATGTGTATGTATGTACGTACGTACGTACGTACGTACGTATGTATGTATGCATGTATGTATATGTAGGGGTAAAAATAGGAACATAGGCTGCATTCGAGACGGCTGCCACATCAACATGCTAGTGGTTTCGAAAAAATAATTGGAGAATAAAAAGAAATATATACGCGGGAATTAAGAATCGCTTCAAGCAGTGAGAAGAAAAAGAAAACGTCTAATGAGATACCATTATTCTCGAAATGGTTGATTGCTAGTGTATAGATGTATTACGACATGAAAGCGTTGGGCATGATCTACACCTACCTTAAATGGTAAGGCGGCTCGCGTTACAGTAATAATAAAAACTAACAAACAATACTTCCCAGTCACTTCTCATAAATATTGTCTCTAACAAAAAAAAAACCCTTTAATGCTGCATTTCTATCGTTGAAAGCATCGCAGTGTTGTTGCTGTATTTTTGTGGAATGATGCATGGTGATCCGGGAAATATTGTCATTGAATTCTTTTAGCTTGGCGAACAAAAAAAAGTAACGAACGTACAATAGCAATTAGGTTTTATAGGAAAAATATATAAACCATGGATCTGTATGGGTCATAGTAGGAGCCATAAAGTTTCACGCTCATTACACAAGTTAGCTCCGGCTTTGAAAAGGTGAAGTCATTACCAACGATTCAAAGGAACTGCCCAGTAAGTGCAAAATTATGACTACGCAGCAGGCACAACGGTGTTGAACGGCGGGATGGTTTAAATATTTCATCCTACGCGTAAGCCTTCCACGGCTACTTTAGGATATAGTCGTGCAAAGTCGAGCTTGTAAGGCACAAACAGATATCTTTCTTATGTGAATTGGTCAGACAAACCTATCTTCTAGAGTCGAACTTCGTCTTTGTCTCGTCAAGCTAGAGAAGAGCAGGCCAGAAACTACATTTATTGGAGTTTTCTAAACTAAATCTCCTAATCCAGTGGTCTATGCGTTCCGGTATGGCTGTGCTCTAATGTAGATAATCTTGCGTACACTCCTCGGGTAAAGTGAGATATTAGAGGTCATCCATAATAAAACACACGTTTTGTAGAGTCACGGCCACTGGATCGATGCGCAATATAGCACCTCAGCTCATTTTTTTTATTCATGCATCTATTTCGCTCTTCACTTTCTCATCTCTTCCCCATTCTCCCTTCCCTTAGTGCAGGGTATCAAACCGGATGCTCCAATTCTTTGTTAACCTCACTGCATTACCCTAATTTATTCTCTCTCTCTCTCTGTGCCTGTATGTCTGCTATCTCAGCCTTCATACTGCCCAAGCGTGTGCTTACTCTTCTTTTTTTAGGTGCTTTACACAAATCCTTTCAAACTTCATTTTTATCTGTTTCTTCCAGGCTAGCGATACTTGCGCTTCATGTTCATTTTTATCTATTCCTTAACTCGAGTACACCCACCTCACAAAAAACCCACACTTCCCTAACCAAACTTCAAATCCAGGGATTTAAAAGTTATTAAAAAACGTTCAAGCAGTTTAATCATTTTTCATTTTACGCACATTCGTTGTTTACAAACGACTATTATTTGCGAAGACTGTTAATCTAGAGTGCGTATGACCAAGTAAACAGCAGCCAAAAGCATATTTCCAAGATTACCATAGCAATATTATCTTTAAACATGATACGTATTGTAACACGACCCTGTTATGCGGGCTGCCATACAGAACAGACTTACACCTGTTAGTCAGAGCGTGGATACTGCCATGCCAGCTAGCACAAACGACATTGCGACAATAAAAGTTGCTTGAAACGATAACGTCTCATGAACAAGAAACCTTTACCAGACGGGAAAGGTTGACACATCGTGTGTATGGTATAGTTTCCTCGCCCACCATAGGTCAATCAAGACTACACAAAGGCGTCGCCTTCTATACAGAATATTTGGCACGAGTTCTATAGCTCTCAAGTCCACTGCCTTGTGCCCGGAGTAATCCTTGTTTTAATCTCTAAATCTCCACAGATGCCTCTCCCGAGAAGCTTTTGCACAGACCGCAAATCAACGAGTATGTTCCTCACACGCCGCCACACCACCAACAGCCCCGCTTCTAAGCCCGTGGGAGCTGCTCCTCGTAGCTATTCACTCCCGCAAAGCTTTCGTATTTATTTGAATACCGAGTCCCACCACGGTCTTTCATCCCTTCTGTGTTTTTTCTTTCAGAAATATTCTTGCGGGTTCGCGCCGGTTCCTACCTCAAGAGCGGATCACTTAATCCGGTGACGGCACTGTAATGTCAGCATGTGCACCCTCATCACCTCGTTCAGCAGCTTCTGCGAGGAGAGCGAAATTTGTGCTGACTCGTGGGCACGCGCCTGCCTCACCCTCTTCGGCATCCCTCTGCGATTCAGCCCATAATGCACGTGTTCTTTGAAGAGCTAGCTCCTTTATGGCTCATTGAAATGGTTACCATCCCGCTTCTTTTCCATTCTTCTAGGCCACTCTTTTCATTAGCTCTCGCGTGTGCCTGCAGCGTTACCCAATTCCAGGTGTGAGAAATATTGCCACGCACGTGTCTTCGCAGTCAAAGCGGCCGTTGCTTAAGCAGTATTTAATGGCTGATCAGTAAATTGCACGGAATACTGCTAATTGTTTTTATATTCACTGCACTTGGGGCTTGCCACATCTCCGACAAAAGGTGGCAAATCATCGCGAAAACTAACATTTGGGAGCAGATATGCTGTGTCGACATGAGCGCCCACAATGTGTTAACACTTCAACTTTAACGACGGAGAAGGAAACGTTTCGTACAGTGGCGTCATAGTGCTTGGTAGCTTTATTACTTTATTTTTATTTATTTATTTTTTCAAAATACTGCCAATCCCTCAAAGGGATTATTACAGGGGTGGGAGTTGATTTATACATGAATGTACAGAAGTAATGCGGAGAGCATATTATGCGCTCTGTAATAAATAACATATACACTATAACGAAAAGACACACTCTAATTTACACACAGCAAGAGATTAAAACAAGCATACTACATCCATATCACAATAACAATAACCAGAGTGACATGTCTGTGTCACACAGCTCTCTCCACGAGTTCAGAGAATAATTCTAGCGTAGGCTGAGTAACAGTAATTTCATCTAAGGCATTCCAGTCTCTTACAACTCGTGGAAAAAAGTCACTTAGTAGTGATATCACTACTTAGTAGTGATATCAATTACTTTTCAGTTTGGTTACATCAATAAGTTTTTTACTACGTTGAGCTACCTCCACATGCAAATCACTGCTTTGTAAAGCACTCCGTGATTGCCCCACCACTCTTATTTCCATAAACGTCTGTGTATATTACACCACCAGAATACAATTGTTCCCCTTCCCCCACCATTGCTTTAACTCGGCCAGTAACTTTACTTTTTCTGTGATGTAAATAATTTACAATATTAGCGGAGACAGACATTCTACACTGGGGTATAAGGACCGGGTGGTACGCTGCAAAATTATCTTGTGAGATCTGTAACACGCGGACAGGTAATGAGCAACAACATTTGCACAGATTCCTCAGCTCTATTCTTTAGGATTTCCCTACAAGATAAATGCATGCGTAAATACAAATAACAGTGAGAGTTTGCTAGTTCGCATGATTTGCTGATAAAGGCGTTGTGAAGAAGAAAGCGTCGTTGGCAAGCAACATCGCCACCGCTTGGGTACTGGGTGCTGGGCTTGGCTCGCTCGGCTCGTGCTGATCATCGCCGGCATCTGCTTGACCGTTGCTCTTGCACGATCGTGTTTCTTCGTAGGACCACCGTCGCAACAGTCGTCAATAAACCCTTTTTCAATTGGTGGAGGTGCTGACATTCCCCGTCACCTGAACCTGGGTGCTGCCATTCGCCGTCGCCTGAACCTGGAGCTGCGCAACCGA
>NW_023607095.1:0-40524 GCF_013339725.1 Rhipicephalus microplus | reverse complement strand
GAAGATTTACGAGTCCGCGAAACTGTTTGTTGCAGACCATGACACACAAGACGATGAATTCGGTGCCAAAGTCTCAGCCTTTTGCGAAGGTTTGCCGTCACTAGGTTCGAACGATGGCTTAATATTATATGCAGAAACTGATAAAGACGTATGGTACGCTCTAAAACTAATGAATACGTTTCACGTCAACAGGCCCAGATGGAATACTCACAAAATTTTATGTGCGTTTCTTCAATATCTTGAGAGATGCAGTCACTGATCTCGTGAATATTGTGGTAAGTAATGACCTAAACCGCAGGCCTTCCGCGAAGGAAGAAGGATTCTATTGCTGAAGAGGGTATGGAGCCATCAGATCCGAATCTTGGAACCTATTACCCTTATACAGGCTATAAGTTAGTAGCTACGCTGCTATCACGGCGTCTACGGCCTTTTTTGGAAGAGATTGTGTCACCCTTGCAGTCATGTGCAGTGCCAGGACGTTCCGTCTTCGTACCTCTCATACATCAAAGACATCTTCACATATGCCAAAGAAAAAGGTCTCAGAGTTTTTTATTTCTCTTGATCAGGCCAGAAGATTTCATAGAGAGAACACGGGTATCGTTTCGCTATTTTGCGCACTTTGGCCTCCCGGAGCAGTATGTTGACTGGTAAAATACTTTATCAGGCTCTATCAAACTATCTTTATTTCAACAATAAAGTAACCAGAAGTTTTGCAGTTCAAAAAGGGTTGATAAAAGGGTGTTAGTTGTTTTCGGTATTATTTATTTTGTATCGAGAGCATTTCATTAGAAAGGTTGCAAAGTGCGACAGAACAGTGGGTTTCCCGACGCCAGGCAAGGAAACATTCAAAATGTCACATAGGCCTACGCTATTCAGGTATTTTCCCGTAACCCTTTTAGCACATTTCTTGACATTTTTGCTCTGTCTTCTGATCTGTCCTGGTGCTCTTTTAAACACCACTAAATGTAATTGCGTTTCGATTCTTTGAACACAATCGTTACCTAGCAACCACGCAGCAGGTCCAAATCATCGGGGCAAAGTCGAAGGTCAAACTCAGCCTAGAAAAGTGAAAGCAACTCATCTACGTTCTTGATATTCTTTTTCTCCGAGACATGGCCTTCACGAGCACGCTGATGGCGGCTGGACCATTGAACAAACTTACCCACACTTCCCCGTCACTGCGGGATATCGCGAGCACACGCTGCATTACTGATTCGGGATTCATGAAACTGTACCAGTTGAGAGGAGCGCAGTTCAGCCAGCGCTGATCGCGTAGTTCGATGCGGTTTATCGGTATCCACTCATCGCGGCCTCGGATACAAAGTTCCAGCGTACCAGGCTCGCAGTCGGCTTCAGCGCCAACCTCTCGCAGCCAGCACGAGTGGTCCGTGCTTTTTTTGAGTTCCATTCAGGGGCAGCGGAAAGTACGGGTTGGCCACACTGAAGCTGGCGTCGATGAGGGGCTCGCCCTCGGGGATGTTCACTGTGAGCACCATGTGCTGCTGAATATTCACTGGTGCTTCTCGAGAGATGCCCCAGCGAACGCGTGGCATGTGCAGACGCAGCTGGTAACCCAGAGCTTCTAAAAGATGACCCAACAAGAAGTGGAGTTCGAAGCAGGAGCCACGGCACCCGCGCTCCACTACCTTCGCGAATAGCGAGTTCACATCAAGGGCAATTGGTTGGTCCAGAAAAACGTCAAGGTTCTCGAAGGGAATGCAGGTGTGCCTCGATGAGACTGTGGAGTCAATTCAAATCAGTGGTGAAAGGCTGCTTCTTGAGCACGCCGAGACGTGTCAAGTAAGCGTCTATTTGCTGCGTGGCTAATGGATCTATTTTCGAAGAATGGTGGCCATACTTTACGTAGCCCTTTGTATATACCAAAGCACTTTAATATGACGTTAAAGGGATGACTACACTAAAAAAAATCTGAGCAACAAAAACCACAACAAAAGCCCCAAAGAAAACAGCTTCACAGCTTAAATATGCTTTTCGACGTGGCTCACACTCCACGGAATGCGAAAGCGACCAACAGGTACTGTAGGACAACGTAGACAGCGGCACTACCGCTCAAATTGGGACAGCTGGGGTCTAGACACAAGACTGTAAACAGATTCCGAAGGTAAATATAATTTAATGTTCGATGAAACTTGGCTGCGGAAGATAGGCATTGACCTCGCTATGGGTGTGCGTGGTAGTAGTTTACGATAGGAGTAGAACAGGCACAGCTGCAAATGAATTCAGAATGCTCGCTCACACAGTTCGCAACACCGCTTTTTGCACGGATAATTCAGTGGCTCATCTAAAGTATCGGGTGCACGTTAAAAAACCCTAGGTGGTCGAAATTTCCGGAGCCCTTCACTACGGCGTTTCTCATACTCAAATGGTGGTTTTGGGACGTTAAACCCTACAATCAATCTAAAGTATCACTTAATTCTTACGAATAGCCTGTTACTGCTCATATAAAAGAAGACGCCTCCAGCTCATGCAATCCCCTTGTTGTAGGTGACACTCACCACAAAACACCCAAGTAAGTTGTGTACAAGTGTGACAGCGTCTAAGCTCCAACAGAAAATATTAACTAAGAACAATTATGATAGAACATGACTAGCCTACCTCGTAAAAGAAAATTCTTGAAGCTGAAATATAAATACAGTGGGTCGCTCTTGGCAGTGTCTCCGCACATTGTGACAAATACGTCATGCCACACATTTTCAAACAAATTTTCTGTTTCACCAAGAAAGAATCACATGTATCTTGCCACAGATGGCTACGTTTATTTGCTAATGGACGCGGCATGCATAACCGTAGCGCTTCTTTCTTGAAGGCACATCAATAATGAGACTAGCAGATCGGAATAAAAACAGTGCTATGTATTGTTGCTGACCCGGAGGTGATCATGCATTATGCTTAGTGACTTGATGGTCTAAATGCCTTAGGAATACCCCGAGGAGCGCGATCTGCAACTGTGACAGCTCGATTCCATGTGAGCTATGTTTTTAGGGGGGAGGGGAGGCTGTTAAATTTTTTCTAGGTTCAGTGACATTGTAGAAGTCGCTAACAAACAAAAATAGAGAGCGTCTTTAATTTTGATAATTCCATGATGTGATCCCACTAGAAAGCTGACAGGCTTCATGTAAAAGTGAACAAATCGGCAAGGCTTGCGTATACCTGCTGTGTTGTGTCATCATGTCATCTTTCTTGTGCAGATTTATCCTGAAGTATCGTATAGGGCGAGTGAGTTTCCACGAATTCCTGTTGCAACAAAGTGATTGCAGAAGGGCCAGAAGCTGTACAACACACATTCTGTAGACAAAGCAAGCCTGCGAAAACGAAGTTCGTAAAAGCAGTTGCTGGCCAGTGACTTGACATGTATGAAACTAATAGTCGGCTATGATTGACCATGTCCAGCTAGCTTGCCATACAGCAAGTTCGAGAGGTTGAAAGAACTTTTGAAATCCACCTGTATTTCATTTCATTGTGTCCAAGCACTTTAGTTTCTATACGCCAAATTTCACCTGCTTGCTGCACTACTGCCATTCATCCCCCTGTCGCAGTCACATTTCATTTCCTGATTTACTTCGATTCACTATTGCGGCTCCAACATCTAGTGAAAAGCTACCGCACGTTTTAATTTTTTTTTTGCTTTTTGTTATGACATATGCTTTTACAGCAGGAGTGGCCGTATTAATACGATATGTGCAGGAAGCATGCGCTGAATCAGGGTAAAGGTCTGGCAGCAGGGTAGTGATGTACCCGCTGTCAGATTCAAAACTTTCCGTCGGGAACATGTATCAGCCAGCACTCTCAGTGAACGCAGTTTCAAGCTGGGGATATTTTTCTAATTCAGAAAACTATGTAGTTTTTACAGCCCCTTAAAAAGCCTTCACTCCACATGCAGTGCCATTTCTTAGTCGTGTTTACCAATAGTTGCCCAACTAAGAGAGCCCCGAAATTCTTTTTTTGAGACATAAAAGTGACAAGTGTCTGTTAAACTGAGTGTTCTCTGTTCATGTCACCATTATCACCAGCCTGACTATGCCCACTGCAGGCAAAAGGCCTCTCTCATGATCCGCCAATAAACCTGGCCTAGTGCTTTCGACTCAGAGGTTATACCTGAAATTTTTTCAATCTCAATTGGCCAGCTAACTTTCCGTCTCCTCCTCGTGCGTTTTATTTCTCTAAAAATCCAGTCAGTTACTTTTAATGACCAGCAGTATATATGCGCTACGTGCCCGACCCATGTGCATTTTTCTTCTTTATTTAATATGATAGGTTTAACCCCGATTTGTTCTCTAACCCACTCTGCTCATTTCTTGTCTCTTAAGGTTACGCCTATCATTTTCCTTTTGATCGCTCGCTGCGTCATCCTCAATTTAAGCTGAACACTGTTTGTAAGCGTCCAGGTTTCTGCTCCATAGGTAAGTAACGGCAAGATGCAGCTGTTATATACCATCCTCTTGAAGGCAGTGGTAGATTACGCTTCAAGATGTGAGAATGCTTGTGGAATGTGATCCACACCATCTTTATTCTTCTAGGTATTTTGATCTCCTGGTTCTAGCTCCGCAGTTACGGCTTGTCGTAAGCAGGCATATTCCCTTACAACTTCTAGCGTTTTCTCCTCCTATCGCAAAGCGCTGTTTTCGGCCGAGACTGCTGCGCATTGTTTTCGTATTCTAGAGATTACTTTTCAGACTTTCTCGTCTGCTTTCCGTGTCTACTTCAGTAATAATGAGCTGTAATTCGTGCCCTGAGTTACTCATCAAGGGAATGTCATCATAAAATTGCAGGTTAATAAAATACTCGGCATTATCGATACCTCTTTCCAAACTAGGGCCCTGAAAGCTTCCGGTAAACACTGTTAAGGTCGCAAGAGGAAGTTGCTTGATGATGGCATCCCACCGCTGCCACCAGTTGTTGCGAATGGGGGTCTACCCGGTCTCCTGTGGTAGCGTGGTGTAACCGGGTGGAGGAACTGAACGCTGACAAGAAGAGGATACGAAAACAAACAGGTTTATGGCACTATTTACACATATTTACAGCAAAGAAGGGTTATTGGTTTCACAAACCACGAGCGTGGTGGTTGAACCGTTACATGGTTCAGAGCGACGTCCAGCACTCTGTGGCGTCGTTTTAAGCCCTGTCGGGCTCCTCCTCTCCGAGTGGAAGACCAATCACACACACACAGGTGAGGGGGACAAGCATGCACGGTCCACGTGAACACTGCACTGCAAGGTGGCGCCAGCAGGGCTCTTCCTCGTCGTGTGTGTGCCGCTGGTCGAGAGTTCCCACGATCCTGACAGCGTACATCAAAGGGTCTGCCGCACAGCTCGCCTAATTGGCAAGTTGATTTGCGGTGGCCGCCGCAGTCTCTTCCAGGAAGATGCTGTCTTTGTTGTCCTCCCTCGTTGTGGCGACACGACGTCTCATCCTCCGGCTAGCCGGGACAATGCCTGGCGGGCACAGGCAGCCGGCCGGTCGTCTACTTGATTGGGGATTAAAAGGACGCCACTCTCCTGTCAGCTCTGACGCCGGTCACGCCAGCTTCCCCGTCGCCCGATGAGTCGCCGAGGGCATCAGTCACCGCTTCTGCTCGAAGAGACGACAAAAGGGTCCGCATTCTAAAGACGGGAACTAGAATTGCCGCATGGTCTGGATAATTGCTCAAATCTTCGACAGCGTCTGTCAGACTGGGCGCCGAAGGAATTGAGAGCCTTCCCAGTGGACCGGCTTACGCACAATGGCGTCTGCCCAGACAAATTTCTAGGCCAAACTTAACAACACGTGCTGAATAACATTGAAAAGATCGTGTCTCCCTGCCTTACACCATTGTTTATCGGGATTCTGTCACTTTCTTATTCGAGAACTTAGGTGGTGATGGATCCACTGTGGATTTCATCCGGTATATTTTAGGGGTGAAGCTGCTTAAAGCGGCACCCGTTCGTCCCTCGTCGTAGTGCGTAACCAGTCTAACGCTTTCACCTGCAAGGTGGTGCCGGTGGGAGACTTCTCCTGTGCGTTATTGAACAATAAAAAATTCGCAGCGTACGAGTTAACTAAAAGCCGTATTCTCCTGTCTCTCATTCCCCATTAGCATCCATTGGCATGTAAATTGAGCACTATCTGACAAGAAAGGGTTGCTAGGTTATGCTCGTTGGGCGTAACCTCCTTGGCTTTAAAAAGGTTTAGCGAGCGTTGTGCCGCAGTGCCATGAATACAGTGAACTAGTATATACCATGGACTCGAGGTGGTTAAAGGTGGGAAGTTGACACGAAGCGCGAGAGATAGACAGAGAGATAAAGATACAAGGAAAGGCAGGGAGGTTAACCAGACGCACATCCGGTTTGCTACCCTGCACTGGGGAAGGGATAAAGGGGAGAAAAGAGGTTGCAGAAGATGAGAAGGTACACACAATCACGAGCACACTCGGGGAGCACACACAGTTTACAGGCGGTCGCTCAGGTTTGTTGACTTAAGGTAAAGTAGCAGTGCTTTAGTTGCTTTCTGCGCAACTGAGGCAGATGCCCAAGGTCCTAGTATCTTCTGCACACAAAATGGTCCGGGGTCAAGTCGATTCAAAACCATCCGTAGCTGGCATCGCTGTGTGTCGTAGCAAGCGCAGCTGCACAGGACGTGTTCGATGGTCTCTTCATCTCTGCAGTAGTCGCATGTAGGAGTGTCTGCCATACCAATGCGAAAGGAGTACACCTTTGTGAATGCAACACCCAACCAAAGGCGGCATAACAGTGTCGCATCGGAGCGGGAAAGTTGTGATGGTAGCTTTTGCTTGAGCGAAGGATCCAGTTCATAAAATTGACACCTTTGGAAGCTGGTAGACGACCAGAACGTGCGTGTGAGATCTCGAGCCAGCAGGTAAAGTTGTCTTGCTGCGTCATTCCTTGATAGAGGAATCGGGACTACACGGGTTTCTTCATGGGCTGAGCGGGCTGCATCATCGGCTAATTGATTTCCGGTAATACCGATATGTCCAGGCAGCCATTGATATATAATATCATGCCCTCGTGCTAGAGCTTCATGATGGCAATGTCTTATTTCTTGTACCAGTTGGTCATGGCTCCTCCTACGCATGGCAGACTGCAAACTCTGAAGCGCTGCCTTCGAATCACAGAATATGACCCATTTTCCTGGACGTTCTTGAACGAGATATTGTAAAGCAGCCCTTATAGCAGCAAGCTCTGATGCCGTAGATGTAGTCATATGCGACAACTTAAACTTGATTGTCATTTCTGCAGCCAGAATTACAGCGGCACCTGATGAGCTGCTGGATGAGACGGACCCATCAGTGTATATCTGCGTTCGGTCTAAGTACAACTCATGTAATAATAGCAGTGTTGCTTGCTTCAATGCTACTCTGGAGTGACTGCTTTTCTTTTTGATTCCCGGAATTTCTAGACGTACTTGCGGCTGGTCGAGGCACCACAAAGGGCATGCCGTTCTCGCAGCTGGCGTATATCCTGATGGAATGCTGTTTAGGTGCTTGGCTACGACGTCTGAAACGTAGCACGTGGTCTTCCGGAAGGTAGAAGGGCCAAGTGGTGGTCGGGAACACGGCTAGCATGTCGAATGTGCACTCTGAGGCAATCCACAACTATATATGTCCTGACAGGATGGTCTTTGGCAAGCATGATTGTGGCATAAGTAGAAGCGCATCGGGGCAGTCCTAGGCAGATACGCAGTGCCTGACCCTGCAAACTCTCCAATGAATGAGTATTCGATTTGCAAGTGTTAGTCAGTACCGGCAAGCTGTAGCGCAATACCCAGAAATAGGGCCCTGTACAGCTGTAGCATGGAGGCCACAGAAGTTCCCCATGCTTTACCGCACAAGAATTTCATGATATGCACAATAGATAGCAGTCTCTTCTTCAAGTACGCACAATGTGGGCTCCACGAAAGACTTTTGTCGATTATTATGACCAGCAGTATACATGCGCTACGTGCCCGGCCCATGTGCATTTCTTCTTTTTTATTTAAAGTATGATAGGTTTAACCCCGGTTTGTTCTCTAACCCACACTGATCATTTCTTGTCTCTTAAGGTTACGCCTATCATTTTCCTTTCGATCTCTCGCTGCGTCATCCTAAATTTAAGCTGAACACTGTTTGTAAGCGTCCAGGTTTCTGCTCCATAGGTAAGTAACGGCAAGATGCAGCTGTTATATACCTTCCTCTTGAAGGGTAGTGTTAGATTACGCTTCAAGATGTGAGAATACTTCTGGAATGTGATCCAAACTATCTTTATTCTTCTAGTTATCTTGATCTCTTGGTTCTGGCTCCGCAGTTACGGCTTGTCGTAAGCAGGCATATTTTCTTACAACTTCTAGCGTTTTCTCCACCTAGCGCAAAGCACTGTTTTCGGCCGAGACTGCTGCACATTGCTTTTGTTTTCTGGAGATTACTTTTCAGACTTTCTCGTCTGCTTTCCGTGTCTAGTTCAGTAATAATGAGCATCAAGGGAATGGCATCATAAAATTGCAGGTTAATAAAATACTCTGCATTATCGCTACCTCTTTCCAAACTAGGACACTGAAAGCCTCTGGTAAACACGTGGTGAATAACATTTGAAAAGATCGTGTCTCCCTGCCTTACACCATTGTTTATCGGGATTCTGTCACTTTCTTAATCGAGAACTTTGGTGGCGATGGATCCACTGTGGATTCAACCGGTATATTTTAGGGGTGAAGCTGCTTAAAGCGGCACCCGTTCATCCCTCGTCGTAGTGCGTAACCAGTCTAACCCTTTGACCTGCAAGGTGGTGCCGGCGGGAGACTTCTCCTGTGCGTTGTTGAACAATAAAAAATTCAAAGCGTGCGAGTTAACTAAAAGCCGAATTCTCCTGTCTCTCATTCCCCATTAGCAGCCATTGACATGTATATTGAGCACTATCTGACAAGAAAGGGTTGCTACGTTATGCTCGTTGGGCGTAACCTCCTTAGTTTTAAATAGGTTTAGCGAGCGTTGGGCCACAGCGTCATGAATACAATGAACTAGAATATACAATGAACTCAAGGTGGTTAAAGGTTGGAAGTAGACACGAAGCGCAAGCCGTAAGAAAGTGTGCGTGCGCCACCTCTCGTTTAGTCTTTGAAATGTCCGCTTCCGCTGGATGGCGGTGCTTTTCTGTGCGGAATATATGATGAAGAGATGCGAGATGGTGGTACTTGAAGTTTGACTCGATGGACGAACGGACACACAGAAAGATGCATGGACCGACGCATGGATGGCTGCATGGATGGATAGACGCATGGACGGATGGACGCATGGACGGACGCAGGGGCGGATGCATAGATGAACGCAGGGACGGACGCACGGATGGACATGTGGACGGACGAACAGAAGCACGCATGGATGGGCGGGTGGACACATGGACGGTCACACGATGGACGTATGGATGGACGGAAGCAAGAACGAATGGACGGATGGATGCTTCGCCGCATTCTCCATCATTCAACCCGAGGATATGCTGCTGTTTTTTTTTTTTTTGTGCGGTTCGTCAGTGCCCTGATTCCGTGGTGCGTGCATCACTGCTGATATCTCGACTGAGTCAAACGCCTCCTCGTAATATTTGAAGGCTGTGTGTAGGAATTCGTTGCATCTCACGCAATTATTTCTTGCCTGATAGATAGTAAGAATGTGGTATAATATCAGGTAGCCTATACAAAGTCCTGCTTGGTCCTTTGGTTGATTGAACTGTGATGTCACTGTAATTCTGTTAGCTACTATTTTTGTAAATAGTTTGTAGAGAATGAGCAATGAGTTGATTGGCCCGTTTTTTCCCCCAAGTCCTTGACATTTCCTTCGTCATGAAATAAAGTGATTTTGGCATTTTCGAACATTCAGGTAAACCTCCAGTCACAAAAAACTTCGTATACAAGACATTTCGGTGGCCAGTTTTTCTAACACATTTTCTCCATCATCTTTCAGCAGGTCCGTTGTTACCTTATTGCCACCAGTCGCTCTTCCTTTTTGCATTCCTTCTAAGGCTTTCCTTACTTCCCCGTCGTCATTGGTAGGATGTCGAATTCCTCTGGGCCAATATTGGTTCTTACAATATCACCATGGTTGTTTCGGCTTCTGTACAGCTCTTCGTAGAACTTCCCTACCACCACAACTATGCTAATCATATTGATTATAACGTTGCCTTCTTCGTCCCTTAATACATACATTTGACTTCTACCATCGAGTCATACACTGCTTGAGTCAGTTTGGTGTTTCACCTGTTTGAAATGCTATTGAAACTTTTTCACAATAAGATTCGTATTGATAGAAAAAAAAATACCTATCTCCCTCAGAAACGAGGACCTCGCGTCATAAGCACCCTCAATAACTTCAGGAATGTTGGTACAAAACTGACTGTCTTAAATTCTCCTTTCTTTCCCCGAGTCCTCAGTCTCCCTACCCTTATGACTGCTTGTAATAACGAAGAAAACTTCCTGTCACTCTTTCAAAGTTACCTATGGGATTACCGATTATCTACTGTTTGTATAGTACTAACTTTGTCGTTTTGATGTGTGTAATGACATCATTTTCAGCCTTTAAAGGCATAATAACACATTACAATCGTTTTGTATGGCATACACTACTTTTATCTGTATTATATTTTTATGGCACATTTCTTGTAGCTCTGTGCAAGTACATTTTTGACACTCCCATTTGTGCTAGTTCAATTATGTTGATGTTGAACTTTCTCATATTTCTCGTCTATTGTTATTTCTATATTGTTCACTCTTGCATAAGTCAATTTTATGTATGCTCTTCGTAGAAAAATCCCCACTGGGATTGGCGGTACGTCTAAAATAAAACAAATAAAAAATCAAGTTTAAACCGAACAAGTGAGTGCCCAAATAAGAGATTTCGGCAGCAAGAAGACCTAGAACGCAATAACTGATGGAGTTTAACGAGCAAAGCAAGGAAATGATTTGGAGGTTGCTGCAATAGAAAGTTTCGGAGATTTCTTCCAGTTGGATTTTTTTCAACGCGAACATAAATCTAAGTATATGAACCGCATAAATTTTAGCCTTCATGACGATTATGTGCTCTGCGGTCACAATGTCTCCCCCGCGGGATTCACATGGCAGGCCACTGGTTCACTGAACGAAAAATTCTCTAATGCTGCAAAGATGAAGAGAAAGACAGAAATACAGCTGGCCTATTTTTAACTATTCGAGGGTACAAGGCGTACATGTACGATTTTTCAAAATACAATCTTCTGTAAAACATACTTGAAAAATAATAATTTGGCATTTATAGAATCAACTTCGCGGGAAAAAATTGTCCTTAATAGAGTTTTAATGCTTAAATGAGAAAAACGGATTTGCTATTTGATGTCACGGCATTCTACATTGTGGGCTCCCAAAATAACAGCATTCAGCAGGGAGCCTGATAATCTCTAATTTTCTATCAAACCAGGCTAACAAATTCGCAAGTGCTGTTTGGTGCTTGTCAAGCTCTGACGTGTATGCAGATCTGTGTATTTTTTCCCATGAGGATATATATATATATATATATATATATATATATATATATATATATATATATATATATATACTTTATTTTTTCTGCTAGTGTGGTTAGCTATGTGCTGTAATTCGTGGGCGTCTTAGAAATGTGGAAATCATTAAACAAGAAATTCACTGATTCAAGGTAATAAAGAAGTAAGCTCTTGCATAAAAATTCTCAAAAACCTTTGAAATAGCACTCCAAGTTACCAGTTTTACCAAGACCAACTATATTATAACGAGACTGTTATTTGCCCAATGCGAAAACAATATTAACTGCGACTAAACAGGTGAGCTATCTGGTTTGGAATGTGGTACGTGACAGCTTGCAGGTGAGTGTTCCTGAAATAAAACAATATTTTAACATCAAATTAATTGTTGTTTGTTACTCTTACTGGGAATAAAAGAAAACAGTGATAAGCATTACACTGCTCTAATAGGTAGATGGGGGTATATATTTCTGTGTGCTGTGCGTTACACTGCAGGTCAAGCCCCGCACTAGAGGCCAGACGTGTCAAGGAAGTCGGCAACGACCGTACGATGTACAACATGCCACGTTCAATATCACTGTTGATACAGATGTGACGTCCCTGCTATTCAAAGCAGAAATGAAATGAAGGGCGATTTTTTTTATTTGATGTCACTTTTATGAAGTTTTTCTTTCTCTGCGGCAGCAAACACGAGGCAAATTTATTGAATTGTGTACAGAGCCCCTATTCTTTGTTCTCGTAACAGCCACGTAACGTGTACTGCTATAATAAAAGTGACAGTCTCAGAGAGAGGTGAGCATGAGATGAAAAACCAGATTTTTTTACAACGTACGACGTACTTTTTGTACAGCTGTGCCTTGCCTAATTAGAAGTTCTTGTAAAGTTTCATCTCCCATAACTAGCAATTTTCGTGGCCTTTTAAGTTTTCGAAATAAATGCTAATGTCACTCGCTAGGTACCTGTAAGCGCGCACGAGTGGAAAAAGCACTTGAGCTGATATCTCGCACAGCTGGGTTATCGTATAGCTGCCAATTGCAGTTGTACTCGGCGTTGCCCCAGCTCCGTTGGAAGATGTTAGGAGTAGGCAAAAAACGCATGAGCTGCCACCTACCAGAGCCCGGTGTAGAACGGACGTGTTGCGATGCCCGTGTGTTTCCACGAGGCGGCGCGACTTACCACGTAATTTGCACCGTTCACATGGCCGGACGCCTGATGAGATTTCACGCTTCTACCAAGCTCATGTCGTGCAATGTTACATCGCTTAACGACACGCCTTACTCTCCGTAAATTGTCTGAAAGAGAAGAATGGTTTCGTGGTAGACGCGCTAGTTAGAATACAGCTATACTTTTGACTTTTTATATTTTTCATTGATAGACACTTACAGTAATGAATAATGCCTTTTTTTCACCTCAAAGGCTATAACGACACTAACACTGAATGCCCTGTGGTCTTTTAATCCATTTCGGACGATATTGAAAAGATGTTTTGACTGACTTAGTTGCTCCACGATAAAAACCTCTCAGCCTAATTAAACTACATTATAAATGGGCTTGAAAAATTGCTCCTTTACTATCGTTTTTTCTATCTTACAATACTTGTAAGAAAAAATATGTCCCTGATATGTTGAAAACGCCTTTTTCTATATTTCACAGTGGTTGTAAGTTCCGCTGTGGTGAATGCGCCAAGGCTCTGCGTTCAATGGGTTCAATGTTTGAGTTCAATGTTTGCTCATTATGTCCGTATGTCAATTGTAAGATAAAGCTGCTTTTGTGGATTGTCATTATGACACTATGAGTACGTCTGTTTTACACCACATCTATGTCAATAAAAAAAGCCATTTTATTGATGACGATCGCTTTCGTCCTACTGAGGAATCAGTCAGCTTAACTTTCGCTTCCTCAGTACACGCGAACAAAGTTTAAGAAAAGCTAAAATTTGCGTATGGCCACATCGCCCAAGTGGTGGGCGGACACAAAAGATGGCACGAGCGCTTTCCGCTTGCACGCGAAGTAAGAACTGAGGGCTCCCGCGGTGACCCTCCTTCTCTAGATTTTTCCTCCTTTCTCTCTATTTGTTGGCCTCATCAGTGATGTCATGAAAGAAATGTTTAGTTCTTTAATTTTAGAAGAATGCCCGGCAACCGCCAGTGGTTCAAGTGGTGCTACCGCTTCATATATACTATAGCATGCGAGAACTTTCACATGAGAGCCCCGCCGCGGTGGTATAGTGGCTAAGGTACACGGTTACAGACCCGCAGGTCGCGGGTTCGAGTCCCGGCTGCGGTGGCTGCATTTTCGATGGAGGCGGAAATGCTGTAGGCCCGTGTGCTCAGATTTCGGTGCACGTTAAAGAACCCTAGGTGGTCGAAATTTCCGGAGCCCTCCACTACGGCGTCTCTCATAATCATATGGTGGTTTTGAGACGTTAAACCCCACATATCAACCAACTTTCACATGAGAGGTGTAGGGATTTTCCGCCCCCTGCGAAAACTTAGTGTCGGTTTAGTCATATCTTGCGAAGAGTCAAACGTGGGTTATCACACGACGTATGTGCGAGATATGGTGAATGTAACTTGCACATATGCCCCTGCGATAGCAGCCTGGTTCAAGTGTCCTCCCAGAAGAGAAGCGAGGCTATAGCTTACGTAGTCGGTGTGATCAAAACCTCCGAATATGTTATCACGTTTCGCTTCTGAGATATACTTCAAGGAGGCCCTGCAGAAGTTTTCGATCATGATCGGAAAACACCAACCAAATATTAGAAAGAAAACGCCAACCAAATATTATATCACAGCACTAGGCATGAAATTCACAATATATCCGGACAGCACCAAGCCGCCTACGTCTTTGTGCTGTAGGGATCAACCCCTTCATTTGGGGTAAACCGAAATTAGCATGGATGGGTAAGATAGTTTGAGGAGTACCACTCGCTGGTCATGACATGAATAATATCGCAATCCCATGGAGTACGTTTGAAAACACTTTCTGCCAAACAGTGGCACATACCCGTGGATGTGCCACAGGTGATTGACACTTAGTATCTACTTGGGAACACGAGCGCACCGTTGGATGATTTTAACCATGCAGTGAGCGTGAAGAAAGCGCTAATCGGCAGCGTTAGTGCGATGAGTACTAAGAATAACTGTCAAGGTCCCAGCAAGAAATGAACCCAAGCATTCTGCATGGCAATCAAGTATTTTGCCACAGAGCTACGCCACATCTCGAACTGCTTTTCAAATAGACACTATAATGTTCGGGAAACGTCTGTTCTGGTTGCAGTGCTGGCTATCCAATATTATAGACTATACTTATGCAGTGCTATGATAATGTCGGCTCGTTGATTTAACGTCAAGTGTATTTAGGAGCCATGTGCTAATGTTGATTTATGTGGCCGTTTCCAGAGCTACCTTTCTCGCGAGCACCAGCGCTTTATATCAGCTTAGCGCTTGTGGTGTTGCTATCATCTGTCTTGCTGTTGGCATCATTATGCAACTGTAAACAACTGATTATATAACACTTAGGCGGCTGTTTAAGGTATATCTGCGCATGAAATTTTACACATATTCACTGCCACTTCGTGACCTTACGCCACATTGAAAAACCACAACAAGGTGACCTTCAATCTGCATTGTTCACCTAACATCAATTCTAAAGGTACAAGGGATATGAGGAATATTTAGTGACTACACACGTACTGAACGGATTGAAAATTTTTTGCGTTGGTGTGTTTGTGAGGCAATAAGCTTCGTTATCAAATTTGTTTCATAGCTACTTTTCTCATTGGGCCATTAGAAACTAAATTTTTTTCATTTCGGACATAAATGGATTATAAAATTTTTGCGGTGGTGTGTTTGTGAGGCAATAACTTTAGTGAATCTATTTCCTAGCTACTTTTTTTATTGAGGCTATGAAAATATTTCCGCACAATGGTCCTTCCGTACAAACGTTTTGCAAGAATTGTGAAATATACTAGAGGAGACGCCACAAATGGCTTACAATGGTTAAAATGAAAAAAAAAAAAGTTGTGAACAAAAAGTTGATGACAAGCCAAACGTCAAGCAACACAATCAGAAGGTTACTTCAGCTTCACAACTGCAAATATCTTCCCTTGTATGGTAGCAAATAGCCTAAGAGAAGACTATGCTGTCTATCACGGTTTCGCAACTACGAATTTAATACTGAAGATGTCCACAAAGCCGGTTCATTGGGTGGGTTCGTTGGGATGGGGTGTTTTGAACTTGTAGTACTTCATTAAGAGGCTTTAGTGACTCAGATTGCTCAATAACACTGGAAAATAGTAAGGATAGGTTACGGTCTTTACAAACGTGTTTTTGACATGTTGTAAACAATTTGAATGATTAATTGAACACGTTTTCATTTGACGCAAAGGGTATTCAACGTCAGTTTTTTTTCTATTATAGTTTTTTACCAATGCCCCTTTGCCAGAACCGTGTCCTGACTTGGAGGTGGAATCGCAACTTTGAATTTCGAAGGAACCGTTTCTCCCATTACTGAAGATTGTCGGGATTCAATCGAGGTAGGTCACTGCTGCTCCAGATACTAAACACGTCACTTCCAGCTGTCTTTTGGTCGATCCACTCATACATCCTTCGCACGTGCTCAGGCTTGAAGAACTCCTTCCACCTGCCGCAGATTGGCGTACGCATGAAATCCGAGGCCTCGGTGACCTCCAGTGCCTCAGCGAACACGTTCTTGTAGAACTCGGCCGTTGTGATTCGTTCTTTTCCGATGGCCAGGGCGAGTTCGTCGGCCAGTATGGATCGGATCCCCTGGTGGCAGGTCGTTGTCATGTTGTGGGCGCTGGCGATCTTCAACACGTTCGAGAGAAGAACCGGATTTTCTCGAAGTTCTCTGCCGATGCTCGGGTCGATGAAGTCCGCGATACGAATGACTGAAGTTCTGGGGTCGCTCTTCACGTCCTCGTAGGTGACGAAAAGCACGTTCGTATCACTTCTGTGGTCGTACCTGGGGAGGGGTGAATGGCACAAGAGCGTTCATGGGAACAATGAACGAGTCACTAAAGTACATCAATCCAGAGCTAGTGTGCTAGCCTAACGAACAGCAGCAAATGCAGGTGCTTGAGACCACGCGGCTATATTATTCCAGTAATGAGCAACCATTGACATAACCACGGCAAGAATGTCCTCATAGGGTTGTCATGTGGATATTATGTCTCAGCACTAATGGCTGAGATGAGGGCATTAAAGGCGCTGAGACAATGCTATTGCAAGAACGGCGGTGGTATGCTCAACCACTGCTTGCCATGGCAGAACTAATTATGGGCAAGGTTTTATTATATTACGCTGTTTTCTGAAGTTTCTTTAGGTTATACTTGAACGTCTACCCTTTAGTAGTACAAGCAACGAGTCGCACTCTTGGCTCTCTCCCAAACACTTCCTGTCGAGAACTCGATTTCAACTTTGGAAACATTCAGAAAAAGTGCTGTGAAATGCAGGACTTCGCACTGCGATTCGCGTTAGGGCTGATAAGATTCGCCACAGTGAAGTGTGGGCCTGCGGCTGGTCATGCTGCCCGTCGACTGACGAGTGCAACTTCGAGATGCACGGCTTCCCGAGCAGTACGCAATTTAATCTCTAGAGACGATCAGGCGCAGCTAGGCTATGTACAATAGAGCGGAGGTTGTGCGGGAGTTACTTTAGGAAAAACTAGTTTGTCAGTTGACTCCTCTTGTGTAATCACGGAACAGGCATATGACTCTCTTTAGAGAGGTACTTAACACTTTGGCAGTCATTGTACTTTATTATCAGAGTCATGGGACCCACAAGAGAGTAAAAATGTATCTCCTAATATTCTTATACGTGGAACGTCAGGAGTACCCAGAAAGAGTCAAAGGACTTTTTCTTTCTTAGAGTGTGTCTCCATCGGTTGGCGTAGCTTAGCCACTACGCATGAGCGGCTTGGCCAGGTGATGTGGTATCTGGTCGATAGACGATGCGATGTTTGCTCACTTTTAATCTGCACCGTTTTTCCCTTCCTTTCTACTTCTCTCTCTTTTTCGTTGATTTCATACCCATCTTCTTTTCTCTCTGCATTAACTGTCTATTTCTATCTCACTCTTTCTAGGCTACGCTTTACTAAGTTACCTCCTTTTATATCTCATTCTTTCCCTTATATCGACCCGCCTCGGTGTTCTAGTGGCTAAGCTACTCGGCTGCTCAACCGCAGATCGCGGGTTCAAATCCCGGCTGCGGTGGCTGCATTTTCGTCGAAGGCGAAAGTGCTGTAGGCCCATGTGCTCAGCTTTGAGTGCGCGTTAAAGAACCCCAGGGGGTCGAAATTTCAGGAGTCCTCCAATACGACGTCACTCACATACCTCTGGTGTTTTTGGGACGTTGAACCTCACATATATATCAATTCCCTTATACCGGGTACATACTATAGAACAGTTTTAACGCATACCTATGATACCAAAGGATAAGATTATTTGTAATGATCAGAAGAAATAAAAGTTCAACTGAACGACGTAGTGACAAGCACATTGTTTTTTTTTTTAGTGAGCACCTAAGATAGATGCGCCAGCTGGCGGTTGCGCGCAGTTTACGTTTGGAAAAAGGAAGTAGTCTTTTTGCTCCTCTTGCATAATCCTACGGAACACGCATATGGCCCTCTTTTTAAGGAAGCACTAAACATTTCGGCAGCGATTTTACACTCTTCTCAGAGTCGTGTGACTCACAAAAGAGTCAATATTGCCTCTCCTAATATTTGTATACATGTCACATTAGGACAACCTGGAAGGAGTCCGAGGACATTTTTTTCCTTACAGTGTGTTTCCGTCGGTGGGCGTAGCGTAGCCACTGTGCAAGAACGGCTTGGGCAGGTGTTGTGGTATCTGGTCTCTACACGATGCGATGTTTGCTCTCTTTTAAAGACAATAGTCTTTCTTGGGGACCGTCGACAAAAAAAATTTCGTCTGGGTGTCTGTCTGTACATTTGCTTGTTTGTCCGGCCTTAGCGATACCTCAAATGGCCGACCCCATCGGCAGCACCCGCCAATATTGTTGAAGGTTCAGCGTTCATACTTGTGCGATCGCCAATTAAAAAGCAATTATTGCGCATATATGAAGTACCACAACAACACGCCGATGTTTTATATGTGTGCCTTTACACTATAGAGAATGCACACACAAGTAATTAAGAACCATATCGTCTATCACATTACACTGAGTGCAACGTGATGCTCAAAAAGGCAAGTGTTACCAACGCTTTGCTAAGACGATACAGTGTGGGCACCTGTCCGTCGCTTTGCGATCTAAACCTTATTGCCTTTGAGAATATCACGCATTTTTCTCTGCGTGCGCGAGTGCCTTCCTTCGTTTCGGAAAATAACTGCCAGATGGCGCTCGTGTCTAACGTGCCTCGATGTGCTCGTTCGCTTCCGTTGCACGCTCGAGGCACTCTAACGCAGCGCCTCCAGAATATCATTCTCCGAATTTCTCGCGTAGAACATCAAATAATTGTTTTGTTCACTCTCTCCAGACGCAAGACTATCGTCTTTAGACAACATTTTTATTTATTTATTTATTTATTTATTTATTTATTTATTTATTTATTTATTTACAGTACCTTACAGGGCCTTCGAGGGGCATTGTGTAAGGGGGGTGGTACAGATAATATGTTAGAAAAATATATATACATAATATCAACACATACTTAGGCAAATAATGAATATAATAGAAAATGCAGTTCAACTTATGAACATGTAAGCAAAACACACAATAGAAAAGTGAGTTACAGTATGTGAAGGTGAAATACAAAAAAAGAACTATTATGACAGTAACTACAACCTAGCAATAGTGAAAAATCATCGGCAACAGTCTTATAAACACTGATGATTACGAAAATGCGATAGAGCAGTTTCTGGTGCATAAGTATTTTTTAAGAGTATGATAGAAGTTTGTGTGGACTTGTTCTGACGCAAGATCATCTGGCAAATCATTCCACAAACGAATAGCTCGTGGAAGAGCCGACTGGTTGAAAGCGTTAGTATTGCCGTACATGCGTGATAAGCTAAAGGTGTTGTGTAGTCTGCTCGAAGTTCGATTTGCAGATTAACATGCAGATACGGGGCCAATTTTTATCTCCTTCGTTTTTTCTCTCTGTCTACTTCCTTCTCGCTATCATTGATTTCGTCTTCGTATTTTTTGTTTTTGCCTTTCTTCTCCATTTCTCTAATTCTCTTTTTTTTTTTTTGAGGGTACGCTTTACTAGCTTGCCTCCTCTTATCTTTCATCTTTTCTCTTATATCGGGTACATACTATAGGGACTTTCAACGAATACCTATTATACCGAAACATAAATTCATTTATAATGATCCACACCTAACTTTCATAAGAATGAAAAAAAAAATAACTGAACAACCAAAATTGAAAGCGCATGGTTTCCTCGTGAGCAGCTAAGTTCGATGTTGCACCTGGCGGAGCATATCTGAACCCCACTCTTCCAAGTGGTCTCTTAAATACGCTTTTGTGCTGCGATGAAAGGCTGTTAACCGAAATAGTACACCAGGTCACACAAACACCGAGGTGAATGTCGCTACGAGATATACCCAAGAAAAGTAAGGTCACCTGTGATAATTTTTAAAGCTACGGTCTTCTCAAGCAGCCTCATCAGCATGCGTATCTTGGTTATTGTATTGCTGGGGCCTCAAGAAAGGGCCGTGGACTTATCATTAGCGGCCTGCTGCTCCCAAAGAAGCAAAATGTTTGTAACTTTACAACTTAATACTACGTGTTTACAAGCTTAGTGCGAGTAAAAACTTCTTTTTCATGTCAGCTACAGAGACGAAACTGTCCTGAAGGATATTTTTTTTCAGAAGGCTGTCTTCTAGACGAAATATGTGAGAACATAAACGCGGAAGTAAATCCCTGTATTTTAGAATTGGTGTGCATTTGTCAGAACAAAGATCAGCATCAGACGTTTTATTGAATCCCGATTTCGAGTTCCTCTCAGAAAATATATATAAAAGAGATATTAAAAATGCGTTGTTTGAAATGGAAACATTTGATATTATTTCGTTGTAACCCTTTCTCGCCTTTTTTTATTGAACCATTGCTGTCCCAGTTCTAGTGGTAGTAAAGCTTGTGACTCCAGCACCTTAGCTCGGATCAGTTTGACACCACTGAACCATGGGTTAAGATGGAAGAAGTAGTCCGATTGCTCTGAAGATCACGCAAAAGATGCAGTCAATAAAGTACTTTTCTTGTGAGGAAACTTGCGTTCATAAAACCGAGAAATACTTTATCAAAAGATGACCCGTATCGAGACTCTGTAAACCAACTTTTTTTTGAGCGCGTTATATGGCTTACCATGACAGGACATGGTCGAAGTAGTCACCGTAAATGACCTTTCCCTCGAGGAAGGCATCGAAGAAGGTGTCGAAGCTAGCTGACTCGGGACGGGACAAGGGCATAGTCCTCATATGCGTGTAATAGGAAGCGCAGCAGTCGAAAGGATTTCGAGCCATGTAGATGTACCTGTGCAAGCACGCGCAAGAGTCAAAGCGTGACGACACCATGTAATTGTGTGCTATTTATGATTTATGTCACTCCAAAATCATCTATACACAGGAATAGGCCTATTTAAAAACCGTGAAGAAAATGCAAAGACGCCAAGCGAAAGAAGTGGCTGGAGTTCTTGCGAGCGCCTAAACTATGCTAACGTATTTGTTGTAATGAGCGCAACACCTGTACTGCATTCCCAATTCATGTATTAATACGTTCTGTAATACCCAGGGGCCTGATTCACAAAACTCACTTACGAAAACATTTTTGCGCAAGAGAAATTTCGTTGCGTAAGTCGATTCACGAAACGAAAAAACGTCGTAAGAGGCCATCGTTGTCACATCGGCCGCTGCAAATAAAGTGCGCTGTGACTGCCCGGGAACATGTCAGCGATGGTGACGCAGTTGCTATATTTGCATACGTCACCGAAAAGTGCTCGTAAGTGGATTCACGAAGCGAAATTGTCCGTAAAAACAGCACGGCTGAGAGAAAATACTAAGAGTGGTCCGGACCACTCGTAGGAACATTGTGGCTAGTTAGAACCTGCTGCCGCGGCGGTATACTTTGGTGCCCTGGCTGGTTTTGAGTTAATTCACGCCCATTAAGGGCTGCCTGATGACTGCTGGTGCATTTTTATTTCTTTCGGCGCTTTGAGCTTCGCGTGTTGTTTCCCTTGTACGCAGTGGATGGTGTTGACAACCACCACCGTCCAATAAGTTCGAAGTCGCAGTAATTGAAGAATTCTAATGGGCGTCAATGGCATAAAACTACGCATGTAAAGATTTGTGGTTGGATGAAAACCAATGTGTTACGTGAATGATCCGTGCATTCGAACGCGGCATGGCATAGGATCAACCTTATTTGTTATGTTGTTGTGTTGCCCTCATCCAATTCTCATCCAATCTCATCCAATTAAAAGTGCGACTCGAGATCCTTGCCTCATTGGTGGAAATTACCAAAAAAGAGGTTAATGGGAGCACATGCTTTGCACGCTATTGGAAATAAAAATGAGAGGAAGTTTTCAAGGAGTGGTTCATAAAGTTTGTGCTCTAGTGTACTTTCATTGGCTCTAACTGTCCTATGATTGCGATCTCTGAAATACAGCAGTCGATACACTTTGGGACGATCTGGAACAAAGCGTACTTTGTAAACCAAAGCGTATTAGGGGTGCGCGTGATTACGCATGGAACTACAAACAAATCATGCATCTTCACCTTCACTGTTCAGACACCGATATGGACCATAATAATATGGCAAGCAATCGGAATGAAATGACCCTAGTAACTTTGTATGACACCGAAAATATGCAAACCCTCATGATTCTGGAGCAAACCTTGGCTGAATTCATCCCTACGTCAATTACCAGCCATTTAACTTGGCGCACGAACATCATTCAAAGGTAGAGCGAGCCACTGACATGTATTTTGTGCGACGCAGCGACCACTTGACCTGAGAATAATAGCTTTGCGAAGGCGAATGTCCTATCGCATGCTCTGATCGAAGCAGACGACAAACGCGAGCAGACGACGGCTTGGCCTACGGGCACAGCTTGTGATTGGTTGTGAAGCCATACCCTCTACATCAGCTCACTCCGTGACGTTGCCAAAACACTTCTTTCATCTGGCACGCCTGTCGTGTTCGTCATATCACCCCTCTCGCACATAAGAGCAAATTTTTTCACGCCGTCAAAATAGTTCAAGTACTTTCTAAGAGCTCTCTTATCGTCTTATGTGCTGCGCAGTTGTCGAAAACAACATGGCGTCGTAAACAGCATATCGGTCGGTGCGACTTTCAGCAAACGCTTCTCGCACGAGTTACTTCAGCGTTTGACCGGTTCTGTTGTGATTACAGCAGCTCTTTCGGTGCGTGTAAGCAGTGCGGAAAGCTGTGGCAATGCAATGGTGTACGGTGAAGCGCAGCGAAGCCTGTGCGTCGGTGTGGTTATCAAGCGGGGATCGGCGTCGATGTATCGACGGCAACTAGCACTCGAGAAGCCTGCAATGTGTGTTTGTGTGCCGGTAACAGTTCGTTCGCTTGACTTTCCAGTCTCTCAGTTGGGTGCTGTGCGACATTTCGGATTGCCAGCGTTTTGACACGTTACTTGAGTAACCCCAAGTACGTACGGAAACGTATGAACTACGCGCTCGGTTCTTGCTTCGCCACTAGTTAGCCCGTACGCTTCTAATTACTTGAGAGCAATGTACTGTTCGGGAGTGAAACGATGTTCGTTGTGAACAGTGGTGCTGTATTGACGTTCCAAGACTTGTGAACAAGCTGTGCTCGTGTGACCGAAAATTGAAAGACAGCGTTGATAACTGTTTTGCCCTGCGAAGTTGTGGTGGGGCAGCTTGGCGCTTTTGTTTGTTAAGTCGTCACTTCTCCTTTTTGTGATAACCATAGTCCTAGCGCTGTGATGTGATCAACCAAAACTGCGTAATGCTACCTACTGTTGTGGATCGTGTTACTTTGGAAGCGCGCCTAGACTGTTCTTCGGTAACAACTTGAGAGTTCTATGTGGCAGCGAGAACCCGTGAACGTCAAGCTTCCCTCTGGCCCCGAGAAAAAGCAAAGATTTCACCGGTGCCTTGCTTTGGATGAAGTTGTGGGCCAATATCGTCTAACTACAAGTTTCCGAGTTCGTCTGGCCATTGTTTTGTACGGCACTAGAGCCTTGACAACAGCCGGTCATGGCCAGTTCTTACACTTTATCAATGGACGTGCACGCCTGGCTAGCCCTTCATTGCTGTCATTGGCAGCTTCCAGTCTGCAGATGCCCTTTGCCTGTTGGCCGTACTTGGTTCCTCATGACACCGACGGCTACTAAATGCTGCCATCGGTGAGTTCACCTTGCAGAACTAAATTTCACCGGTACTATAATTCACGCAGTTCTATAACGTGTGCAAGTTTTTAAGCCCATCAGATGTAATGTTTCTCTATGGTAAGTTGAAGCATGAAAAAGTTACTACTACTGTTATATACATACATATATTATGGAGCAAATACATAAGTTTTTTGTGATTTGATACAAGTGAGCTTTTGTTTGATTATTAGGTTGGGCCTGTCGATTGACCACGTTTGATAGTTGGAAAGTTAATGTGAATTTTTTTTCGGGAGCCAGGTTGCACTTAAAAAATTTATGTTATTTTGGAAAATTAGATCTATAGACGATTACCACTGTGGTAGTACTATACTTCAGTAGGACATATATATTGCGGTACGTAAATTTTACATGAGGCTTCAGTTTATTTCAAAGTGATTATAGCAGATTTGGTCACTTGAACGAAGTGATAGCTTCCTCAAACAAGTATTAGAAGTGAGTGCTTTTAATGATTGTTTTTAAATATCTCGTTTTCGGCTCTTCAGAGATCGCAGAGATTGGTTTGTTAAGGTCCTGTGATGCATCGGTTGCACATTCTGACACATCAATCCTCATGATTACTTGGAGCACCTGTACAAAATAGGAAGGACACGTTCTCCCTAACTGTGCAAGCCTATGTCACTGCTGGGACTGTTATCATTCAGCGGATGTGGCGTGGAAGCATGCATGGCAGCCTCATCTGGAAGGACTGCGATCTGCTTGGGAGCTTCGAGGGCACAAAACTGCCTAACGGCTGGCTGCAAAGTTAGTTTTTCTTTAAAACATACGATTACGTGAACACCACTTACTGTGCAGAAATTGAAAACCCAAGCATGGTTGCTTTCAGTGGATACCTGTAATATTCTTACACATAATTCTTATTCAACATTTATAGAACTAAATTGCAAGATAATTGAGAATGTTGAAAGCTGAAAGCCTGCAGCTTATGAGTGAAACTCCAATAATCTGAGACTCAAAAGCTTGTGCTTTCAAACGAGCACAAATACTTTGATTCCTTATTGAGCTCTCGAGCATGTAACTCTCTCTGTGGATCAAGTGCTCTGGAAGGAAATAGCAAGTGGGTGAAAGTTGCCTGGCTGTTCACAACTTGCAAGGAGAAAGACCTATTGAAGAAGCCTCAAATGACATAGGGCCAGTAACTGCATATTTTACCTAATGTAGCTTTTTCTCTCTCAGTGCTGCTGCTTGTGTTTCAGCCGAACATGTTCACCACGATTGCATAGTCATATATATTTTTCTATAAATTGTACCCGACCTAAGTATGCATTGTTGATCTCTAAAGGTAACGTTCAGTGTGTTTCGAAGCCATGGCTTCTCATTTCTCTGTCTGTGGCTAGCCTATTTCAGCAGCAGAGCGATGCAGCTAGAACATACAATCCAAGTCATGGAGCGCTCCTTTGGTGTTCTGTGCAGGACGCAGCATATCCATCCGGCAAGACACTGGTATCAACAATAATGGTGAGTGTTAGTGGCACCTGTAGGAGCCCGTTGTGTTGTTGTGTATGATTATTTCTCCTGATGAAGTGCATTTTTGAAAGGTTTTCTTCATTTAGAATAATAGATGTCAGCAACAAGCACACTCATAATCCACAAGTTCTTTGTGTCTTCTAGACTGCCCATTTGCTCCTATATGCGGTATGGTGAGCTGGCTATGTTAGACAGCCTTAAAGTTATGAACATTGCGCCGTTAAAGTTTAAAGTTGAATGCTGACTCTCATCAACTTTTGTTTGATCAGATGTGTTGTAATGCAGTCTAACTTGTGTTTCTTAGTGAACTTATTTGTGGTCTACTTCTCGCACCTAGTGTAAAGTCGAAATAGAAGAAACTCTATTGGCTTTTTATGCCTGTCAGAAGTTTCATGCCTTCATCTATAACATTGTAGTTTTGCTCTTGTATCATATTAAATATATTTCAGTCTTCACTGTTGTGTGTGTGTGTGTTGAGGCTTGTCATTGGCTTCTGAAAATACAATATCTGTAAATATGACCACATATTTGACAACTATACACTCTTGCATGTAGCATGGTTGTAACAATGACCTGTTTTTTCTAAGTTCCAGCAGTAACGAGGGGTTCGGTTGCTCCACGGTCATGTACAGTGTATCAAGAACAGAGCACACAAGACCAACAAGTATAAAGGGACTGCCAGTGACTGCTCTCCTGCTCAAAGTTTACAACAGCAGAAAGAGCACATTGTGATGTCCGGAGCAGCTGCTGCTTAACTTCTTAGCAGTGCATTGTTCAGCAGTTCATTTGCTTGCATTCGAAATCATTTAAATTTTGCATGGAAGATACCAAACTATGACACTAATTTAAAGGCTGCTGTAGTGTTAGTGGGCAAATATTTTTGAGCTGAAGTTTTTAACATGTGGGTTAAGTGCCTGCGTGCCTCCACATTTACATGCCAGAATTCACAGCATCCATGGTCGCCAATGATAACTGTGTTTGCATTCTTTGTAGTACAAGAAGTAAAGCCATGGATGCAGTAATCATGTACTTAGTCGATGTAATCATTCAGTGTACACTCATTTGTGTAGCACCAATGATGCCATGAGTGTATAAGCTCTGGCAAGTGAATCTATGTGGATTATTTTGTTTGGAAGGAAGAGGATCATCACTACTCCTAGTATATCTTAACAGTAGAATTTTAGTGCTTGGGTATTATCCACTGCCTGTCCGTCCTTCAACAGTCTACTTATCTACTGTGTAACTTTTAGATGCGGAGCATCTAATACTCGAGGCTTGTAGTGCGGCGCCGTCCGCAAGCTTCCTCCTCCTTCTTCCACCATCTGTGCATCCCTTCCTCCTCTACACACCGCGCGCGCTTCACTCCTCCACCATCTGTGCACCCTTCCTCCTCTACACACCGCGTGCGCTTCTCCTCTTCACGAACATTCGCTAGCTGTAAAATGTAGCGCGCAAGCGCCGTAACGCTTCGAGAACATCGGCAGCTGACGCGCGCGCATGCGCCGTCGCGCTTCGAGAACATCGGCAGCTGACGCGCGCGCATGCGCCGTTGCGCTTCTCCCCCTTCTTGAACATTCGACAGCTGACAGTGCATGCGCCGTCGCGCTGTATATATACTCAAGGTCGGCGCTCGCTCGCTCAGTTGCCGCTCGTCGGTTGGTTTGTACGGCGCGTCGACGTCCAGGTCGCGGTGAAATGAATTCCAACGAATCCACAAACGAATGATCGACGTCCCTTCGACCAGCGCCGCCCTTTCGCATACGTGTGTACGTGTTCACTCATTTAACACCCCTCCTACAACCACGTTAACCAATTTAGCCATCGACCCAAGTAAGTCGCTATTTTAACACCCCATTTCACAACCATGTTAACCAATTTAGCCATCGACCCAATTAAGTCGCACTTTAACACCCCGTTAACCAATTATATGCTCCGCATGCTCCTCAGTGTTCCCCGAGGGAAGCTGCGGGCAATGTTTTAAATGTGTACGTTGCTCGGATAGGTTTGTTCATAATGTATTGCAAGTGACTTATCATCTATGCAGCTCTACTCAGACTAGAAATAAAAGTATTTATTTTATATGTAGTTATAGCATGCATTCACTTGTGTTTCTCTAGGTGCCTGTACAATGTTTAGCCCTACAAAAGTGCTAGTATACTCTAATATTGAATCTGGCATCTTAAAATAGTTTGTTAGTGGAAGTAAGAACGTGTTTACAACCAATATTACTATCCTCAGATGTACTGTGAAAACTCTGTGGAAATTTATTTACATTTTTTGAACTTTGTGAAGGCAAATGTTGTTATGTTCATTTATTGTGGTCCCTGTTTCATGCAAATGACACATAATTACTTTGCAGTGCATAGTATTAGTTGTTATTTTACACATATGTGCTGAGCAACATCGCAGCTGAGGCCAGCAGCAAGACATACATCAGTGCACTGGAGCATCACCTCACACAGTGTACAGTCTTTGCCCACCAGTAAACTCAATATTTTTCAAGCAGACTAATAGACAGCTGTATGGTAACTGTGTTGATGTGCAAACTTTGAAGTCTTCTTGAGGAGTGTATTTCATCATTTTTGTCCAAGTGAAGTAGCTACCCAAAGCCACAACTGGTGGGAATGTGGTGGTTTCCTCTCTCCAAAAGCACTCCTACCAGCTGCCTAAATGTTAGCATGGGGTGAATTCACGACTGGAAAATAGTTGAGCTTTGTTTTCTTGGCCGAAAGAGTCACTTCCACCGTTGAGCCACCACGACGTGCCGAATAGAAACTTTTTAGCCAAATAAAGTTGATTCTACTTTTGAGAAGTGTTTTGGGGAAACAAATGGCACCTATAGCTGTCAATATAAACACTGTTTGCACCAAGGAGCTTAGTAGCTTATAATTGTATTATTCAGTATTGTCTAGAATTTACTCGCGCTGTGCCAACTTTCAGCCCAAGTGTCCTAACATGCTTTGTTAGTGGGTTGTGAATGAGCCAAGCTATGTAAATAAACAGAGTGATATTGCAGACATGTACAAAATATTGATGCACAGCCCTTTTCTTTAGCATGACATTGTCAAGGCTTTATTCTTGTGTTTTTTATAAAAACTGCTTGTCACTGGGCAGCAGCGGAAAACTATGCATCAAGCTTTGCGAGATGGTTCGAGAAACACCATGTTCAGACATAACAGTGCCGATGGATTTCGCTCGTAAGTTACTTTCTGTGGTATATTGAAAATGAGTGTATTAGAATTGTTGTTTTATAGCCATCATTTTAATATTTACACCTGAGTGTATGTTTGTATGTATGGGTGTATGTATGTATGTATGTATGTATGTATGTATGTATGTATGTATGTATGTATGTATGTATGTATGTATGTATGTATGTATGTATGTATGTATGTATGTATGTATGTATCTTAAATGGGAATCGTTTATCATTGGTGAGTAAGTTTGGTAATGATTTGGCTGAATTTGTTTCTAGTTATTTCTCTTTTGAGCCATTATACATTTCAGTTGTTTTGTACTGCATAAAAATAAATGTAACCTTACACAGAATATGTGTGTTCGAAGAAGTTGTTTCATTTACCAACCTACAGTCATGGGCAAGAAATTGGGTAAAATGGAACGAACCTGCGAAGATTAGTTTAGAGCATAGCTACTCTACATGGCATATCTCGTACACATTGCGTTGGTTGAATACGTAGATTTCAGCCTTTCAATTTTAATCAGAATATGCAAGCTATCACCCGTGGTTGTATATGTGTGTGATATTTATGCATACTGTGATACCGGTTCGCAATTACAATTAAGGTCACAAACCTAGTCAAGCTGAATACACGAATTTTGTCCATGCACCTTTCATCTGCACTGGAACTGTTGTTAATAAAAAATAAACTTCCGTTTTGAAATTTATTCTAGTCACCAAAAAGCAGGGTATCTCTTTATCACACAAATCAAATTGCCATTGTTTTGTTCCATTCTGGGCAATAGGGGACCCTCTCAGCAGAACTCGATTAACTGCTATAGTTCATTTTAACCATTGACAGCGACATTACACTGAAGCGTGCAGCGTGACAAATAGCGGGAGAGAAGACACAAACTAATCACTCTGTTTGCGTCAGCTCTAACTGTCCGTGCTGTTTGGTCTTGCTGCATGTGATGATGCCCACCCAATTAGCACGAAAGCGTGTCCCTACAAAGGCAGTCAACTTGGCTGCAAGCGGTTAGCTCACTGCATGTGTAGATTGTCTTCAAAACACCGTGAAGACTGATTGCTGGTCGAATATCCAAACACGTCAAAAGTAATATACCAGGTATGATATTGGTATTTCAGCACTGGACACTTTTGCGATAAGAGAGGATGGAGGAGAAAATTATGAACCCTGAATTGTTTAATTTTTGAAGGAGCACAGTACAGCGCTTTTGGGTCAAAAGGGGAGTGAAAGAAGCAAGTGCGAAAGCCTACTCCTCAAAAAATTAGTACCCGCCACAATGCATAATGTCAGGCCGGGCAACCTCTTGAAAAGAAAAAGTGCTCAGTGATTCTGCAAATCGAACCAAGTACCTCCTATATTGTAGTTGAGCGCTGTAACCACTCGTCCACTGCAGCAGTGCTTGCATTCGCCCTATTGCTGATATATCGTCATTCCTTCGAATCAAGCCAAATCCAAAAACGTCCGGTGAAACTTTGTCAAAAATAGATAAAATAGTTAAAATGCGTTTGCCCAAGGTTACCAGGAGATAGAAACCGCCACGTGTGACTGTATAACCGTGCGCTATTTGTTCTTGTACATTACTGTCATGACGTTGGGATAGCCGGCTCTAACGTAGGCTACCTTCTCATAGTTTGCCAAATATAAATAAGAAAATAAAAATATATATCGGCCTGTGACAACGCTAATCAACTATTATGAGTTCACTGTCGCTAGTGTCACTTTCACTAGAAGAATGCTCAGTTTGCTTCCATTATCGTTATTTAGGAAAGTTTTGGCTCATTAACTCAACTCTCCTAATTAGCAATGATTCTCACATCTAAGGACAGTCACACTTCATCTCGCTTTCTGAGTGGCTGTCACTCCCATATAACGCGTACTCCACTTTTCTATGCTCTCCGAGCATCTGACGCTGCTTTGCGGAGACTTTCCCTGACGTCTGCTGGGCCAGAAAATTGTCTTTATTATCTATCAATTTCAAGCTTTCGCGAAGCCGAAACAAGAGTCTCTCTCTCTCGCTCTCTTTTCATCCTTTTCGCACGTGTGATAACGTCTCTCGACCTCAAGACTCGTATACACGTCCCTTGCTTTGTTTGCGCACTCAAACAACGCTGGACGAAATATTTGCACCGTGTTTTGTGAAAGCATTAGCACTGAGACACCTCCCGACGAGTCTCCCTCATTTTACGTAGACATATATCTAAGCGTAAGCGTATGCACGTTCTCGCATTCCGGCTTTATAAAAATGCTGCGGTGCATGGAACCAGCGAAATTGCGCTCGCAATCTTATTTGATTACTGCTGTTATCTATTTCCGCACAATTCGTCTGCAAGCACCTAAGTCGCTCATGTGTCTTGTAATAAGAATATTGCAACAAAGGCTACCTTTGACTATATGTACAAAACACCCTTACGTTCACCACTATACCTTGCTATATTGCACCGAATTAGTTAAGTAGCAGCGCAGCTGCAATGAAATGTAAGGTAACTGGTCGCGTAAAATAGGGGAAGACATTCGAGGCACATTTTCAAACATCGCATGCATCGATTTATGTGTGGTTTCATTTATGTGGTGCACCTGGAGTGTTGTTTACTTGTACTTGGCGAGAACGTACATGGATTGCTCGATGACTTAAGGCCATCGAGCAATTTCGTTTTTAGCTACTGACGTTGATGAAAGGTGAGTGCTTGGCTTTGCACAGCCCGCCAAAACGCCTATTACAACGTACGCGGCATCCTGTAAGCGCTGTAGCAGACGCTCGCGGAACTGAAACATAGATGCAGCAAATCATTGGCTATCATCGTATACTCTCGATGCTAGACGCTTTGCGTGCAACCTTGATATTATCGGCACACACTTCTTTCTTTCCTTGTCGTTTCATCGTCTATCATGTGTCCTCCTTGCCCTCTTAAGTGCCGAATAAGTTAAATTCATACCCGCGCTATAGTAATCCCTCCAGATAAGATAATTTTTGGCTAAGAAAAATGCGAAGCCAAAGAGAAAGCTTTGTGAATTCTGCCCCAGAATCTCATGGGTAACATTAACGTGTACACGAAGTGGCCATGAGACGATCGGCAGCAGTGCCGAATGACACCATGACACACTTTACCCAGTGGTTCTCATACGGCATTCTGCGAAGACATTTCTGGGGTTTCGTGAAGCCTATCCTCGAAAAACAAGGTATAACTTTATTCTCGAAACAGCTTATGGAGTAACGCCCGCTATCACCCTGAGCATGGATCACTCCCAATTTCAGGAACTCTATGGCGGCGACTAACCTCTTGGCACTAGCGACGATGTGTCGCTAGTCTTCCAGCTTCTCGGGGGCAAGATTCGCCGGCCACGTTTCGGCGGCTAAGTGGTCAGCATTTATTTATCCTGTTTCAGGCTCAGTCATCTCCCGTTGCATATAGCGGTTTGTGTGCCACTGGCATTCAAGAAAAAAAAGGGCCAGGATTTTGATTCAGTGCACTGCAGGGTATCACAGATGGTGAATTACTGTTCCGTGTGTGTATGTGCTGCTTCTTCAGACATCTGAATATCGCGCACTCTTGTCAGTCCTGGGCGTGGAGGAGGGTATACACTTGTCGCTCCAGTCTGTAGTGTTGCAGTAGGGATGACTATAGGTGCATTATACAGCTTCCTTTTCTTCAGCCAAGTGTTGGGTAGCAGCCCAATGTAGCAGCTCAACGGACGTGCTCGCGGGAAGTGGCGTGGGCCGTTTTATTTTCCTTCTCATACTAGTGTCCTGGTATCGATATACGCAAGCGTAAGGAAGTGAAGGCTATCGCCGTTTAGAGATATTGAGTGCATCGGCCTAAATGGTGGCCATTTGCATAAATTCTGCAGGCACCTTGCAAATTTGTGATGATCATCGTGGCTCCTATACACGCGGTGCTCGCCAGAACGATTGCTTCTTCTTCCACTACATCTAAATTCTGAATTGAATGTCTTGAGCATAGCCGACGATAACATTCGGCCTCGACAGTCTACGACGCTGCCAGAGTACGCGTTTTACGCTGGTACTTGGCCGCGCCACTGTATATCGCAGCGTTCAAATCTTCCTTGAATTTCCTTCAATAGCATCGGCTCTAGCCTTTCGTCTGCGTTTGTGAAAAATAGGGCGCGTGTTGCGTGGCATAGGCGCGGTTGACAGGGACCCTCTAAAATTCAGTGGAATGCACTTTTTCCACACCGCATTAGCGATGTGCGTTGCGTTGCAATGTAGGTAGTGGAGTATCATTCTACTTGTAAACGTGAGCATGAGCCGTTCCAGCTCGCTGTTTTTACGCGCTTTTCATGCCACGTGTTGTGGACGTCCATCTTAATGGGACGCGTAGTAGCAGCCTTGTGGGTCAAGTGCCAAGGGGCCTTTGGATGTGTTTGTTAAGATAATGTTTTTCTAAATTTTATTTCGCTGGTTTTCAAAGTGAGTTACGGCGTGTCATACGTGATGCAGCTAATGGGGACAGCTTGCATCAGGCTTAGCGTTTCGTATTCACTGAGCCAGTCCGTTCCATTTGTTCATGATGCTTTTGACGAGGTGTCTAACTTGCGGTCGTGTCCACTGTGTGGGGAATCCTTGGGAATGTGAATTGCAAGCAACCAGAGGGTCTGGTTTGGAATTTTGAAAATAATGTCCAATCAATGGTGGCAACGCGTTTATGGAAACGTATTATGCCTTGACAACAGCCCCTTTCAAAAATTAGTAGGCCTCGCTGCCCGCATGACGTTTTATCATTGCGGTGGGGCTTGATTACGCTTCTTTTTTGCATAAGAACGCTTTAAAGCTTTTCTTACAGTGTTCCACGACATATGCACGCGGGCATACATTTTTAAGGCCTGCATACTTGAAGCGCATACACAGCTATAAACGGATTGAATGTGGGTGGAGACCTTACAACTTATTGACAAGCTATTAAGATCGAATTCGCGTGGCGCGTTTGTTTGGCCAAAGAAAAATGAGCCCTTTTCGCGCTGCAAATTACGTTCATATACGATCCTCCCAACGCCCTTTAATGCCACGGTTCCCCACTCACTTCCACTGGCACACAAGGGATACCCGAAACATCCATGGAGGAGAACCACTGCTCCATCGTGTTCAAATAACTGCGGGGTCAAGTGCCAAGGGGGCTTTGGTTGTGTTTGTTAAGATAACGTTTTTCTAAATTTTATTTCGCTGGTTTTCAAAGTGAGTTGCGGCGTGTCATACGTGATGCAGCTAATGGGGACAGCTTGCGTCAGGCTTAGCGTTTCGTATTCACTGAGCCAGTCCGTTCCATTTGTTCATAATGCTTTTGACGAGGTGTCTAACTTGCGGTCGTGTCCACTGTGTGGGGAATCCTTGGGAATGTGAATTGCAAGTAACCAGAGGGTCTGGTTTGGAATTTTGAAAATACTGTCCAATCAATGGTGGCAACGCGTTTTTGGAAACGTATTATGCCTTGACAACAGCCCTTTCGAAAATTAGTAGGCCTCGCTGCCCGCATGACATTTTATCATTGCGGTGCGGCTTGATCACGCTTCTTTTTCGCATTAGAACGCTGTAAAGCTTTTCTTATAGTGTTCCGCGACATATGCACGCGGGCATACATTTTTAAGGCCTGCATACTTGAAGCGAAAACACAACTATAAACGGATTGAATGTGGGAACCTTACAACTTATTGACAAGCTATTGAGATCAAATTCGCGTGGCGCGTTTAACCAAAGAAAAATGAGCCCTTTTCGCGCTGCAGGTTACGTTCATATATGATCTCCAACGCCCTTTAATGCCACGGTTCCCCACTCACTTCACTGGCACACAAGGGATACCCGAAACATCCATGGAGGAGAACACTGCTCATCGTGTTCAAATAACTGCACCTCACTTACGCTCGGCAATTGCGATTTCTTATGCGGTGTGCGTCGCTGTTACTATGACTGAGGTGTGCGGAGAGTTGTATCACTATGATACGTACATAAAATGATCGTTGTCTTCTTGTTGTGACACCCCTGAAATAGGTCAAGTTAACATTCGGGCGGATGACAGGCTGCCATCATACGCAGTGGAGGAGGTTCCGCTCGAGCATTTTGCCCTGTTCCTACAGCGAGCGCCCCAAAGCTGTACTGACAGACAGCAGCCAAAAGCAATCAGCGCATTAATTACTATGTGCACCAAATGAAACGCGAACAGCGCCAAGCAGTAGAAATGGTGTAGTGCGTGCCGTCCAGTCGACCCCATTAATAGACGCGCAGCACTGCGGTTTGGCAGTGCCGTGCTTGTCCATCTTTCAGCCCACAATACTTCTTATTATTCGCAGAAAACGATATACATCCGGAAAACAAACAGATTACAAAGGAAGGCAAAGAGAAAGCCCAACATGTTGCATTGCGAGCTCTTGTTTCTAGACAAAACCTCACTTGAGTTCACTCTCCATTTTTTGTATTTACTGCTCCTCTCGTTTCTTCAGTCTTCCTTTCATTTTCAAGGCCATAAACGTTTCTGAATAATTTCACAATGATATTTATCACCACTCAATCCACTCTTTTTCCTCTCTTCTTCCACTTCTTTGCCTACAAGGCCTAGCCTCTCCGCTTGTCCAAGATGAACTGTACTCACTTGGCATGCGGGCTGTGCGGATTCTTCTCGAAGGGCAGATGAGTCTTGATCGCCCCCGGCCTCCGCATCTCCAGAACCGATTTGATGCCCATCCACTCGAGGTACGGTGCGCGCGCCGCGAAGTCCTCGAAGTCCTTGCTCGGTTCACCTCGATTCAGCACGCCGAACACGAGAAACTGCAGGAGAGCCGAGCCGCACTTTGGGTAGCTGACGGTGAACACGTCGCTGGGACGAGGCTGGTAGGCGAGAGCAGCAAGCAGGGTCTCCTCCACGAGAAAGTTGCGGGCGTTGAGGGCGTCAACCTAGAGAAATGTCACAGAATATTGTGCTATAGGACAAGTCAGGAACAATATTTCCTAAGTCATACAAGTGGCCGCATCATGCCATAGCCCTTACAGTAAACCAGTTGACAACCTTAATGGGTTTTCGCTGTGTCTATAACTAACGCCTGTACACCGAAGGAAAAGAATGTTTTCACGTGTCAGAACACCTATGCCATGGCTGTTTCACATGGTCTAAACACGTTTATCTATGAACACAACAGTGTGTATTGTAAACCAACGCATGCACGGAGCGTTGGTACTACCCAGCATTCAGTGACCTCGCCGTTCAGCACGAAGACAAAGGGGGGGGGGGGTTAATCCTGTTGCTTATAACTGAACGCTGAATATTACATAACAGGAGTAAATTAAATGTAGGTTCTACCTACCACTAAATGATACCTATCTTGTAATCTAAACTCTTATACGGTTCAACGACTCTTTATTCAGCGAGAACCAGTTACCATCAGGTGTTTGGTTGTATATGCCACGGGTGTTTGGATAAACGAAACATCCTTACCTCTGAAGGTTGTTTGGCTAGAAAAACATGAAAAAACGCACTCCTACGGCCTATTGCAAATTTCGGTTGGACAAAGGGGTGTCTTGCTTGCTTGATACTCCTTTAAGGGTGCTAAGTGCCTGAAAGTGCGATTCGGTTTGCCGGGCGTATCAAGCACGGGCGTGCCATGTGCGTTGCTGCGAACAAAGCTTAATAAAACTGATTAAATTAACTTAGTTCCTGACTTGACTAGAAAGCTGATAATGCATACAGCAAGTGAGGTTAGACTCTCTTTACGAAATAGTTCCCTAACTACAAGTTATAAATAAGTGCGACCTCACTTGCTGCATGCAATATTAGCTTTGTAGTCAAGTAAAGAAATAAGTTAATTTATTCAATTTTATTAAGCTCTGTTTGTAGCAACGTTATTCTGAACTTGTAGTTTTAGAACTATTTCGTAAAAAGTAGTTTTAGAACTATTTCGTAAAAAGAGTGGCAGCTTCTTCAAAATACTTTTACGTTAATTTCAAACATCAACGACTCGAGCCCATCGCGTCAACCAGAAACACACGTTTAACCTTCCTATCAGTGCCTGTTTGCAAAATGAATTTGCTCAAAACATTAAGAAGCCTGTAGACGTGAACATTGCAATGTCGATAAAAACAAATACACAGTAAATGTCCCCACACACTTAAAGGTGTAGACATGAACATTAAAACGTCGGTAAAAACAAAATACACAATAAATGTAACAACCTATCCAAATGTCCCATTCAGGGTATGCTTATTTAGGGTATGGTTATTTTCTTCAGAATGCAATGTCCACGGCAGCTCAAAATTCCTTGGCTTCAATGAACCAAACTCAACAAAAAAAAGAACATGCCAATCTTTTAATGGTATAACATCGATCCATCGCTGTTATAATACGCAATACTTTTGTGCCGACTGAGGAGTCTAAGAAGCTCTTGAGCTGCCTACCATAAGATTTATTTGTTTATTTTAATTTATGGAGCGTGTTAGCGCAATTACAGGAGCGCTTCATAAACGTAAATGAACCAGGTAAAGTGATAATGATTGTACAAAGCCTATGTTAAGCAGTAAACACGCAAATCAGTACACCTGGCCACAAAGCAAGGGTACGCCATCTTGAACATTTGTCTGGGATGGCGGATAGAAGCATACGTAATGAACATGAAGGAAACTCAACCCGTTGATGAATATCAACCTTGCGTCAGACGGCTCAATGTCAGCACGGGTATATACAATAATGGCGTCAAATTCAAGTGGTGATGCCGTTTTTATAATTGTGGGACACTCTAGAACAATGGCTTTTTTAGACTGTAACTCAAAAGCTGAAGATGCGGTGCAAGAAATTTTACGATCCGATTCGGCGATGTCCAGATGGTGGTGCTAAATTTTATGATGGAAGCGCAGGAGACTGTAACAAGTCGTAATCGTAACAGTGACAAGCATTTATGATTTTTTTCATTTCTGTCAATTTTTTCTAGTCTTTCTTTCACACTGCTTATTACAGATGAGTAGTGAACAGTAAAAGGTATAATCATAGAAGCCCATACAGTCAGCTCACATCTGAGTGAACTTCAAGGAACCAAAGCAAATTGTTACCTTAACTGCAAGTTCACTAAAAGTGAATATGCACAAGAATACGGAACACCAATCAGAATAAGAGAAATAAAGTCAGGCATGGTAATTGAAAAATATCTCAAAAATAATTCAGCACTTTTCAGTTGTATTGCTGTCTTTTAACGCAAGATTCAAGACTGTCAAGAGAGGCTACGCTATTGGGCACTGTATCAGGCATAACTTGTTGCCACAACGCGAAGTCTGGCAACGTTTTCATATATCCTACAGATTGGCTAGCGATACAAAGTCTCTGATAACATCAGCATGTAACGAGCGTGTGGCACCCAGCCTAGTTCATTTGCATCACCTCACCAAGTTTCGCTGGCAACCTTGGTCGCGCATGGTAAATGAACACTGACGAGCGCTGCTCGGCAGGCAGTAGCTGTTACTCTACCATGCTTGTGGGGTCGTCTTTGTCAGAGAGCAGCGCCTCGGCCCTCCCTCTCGTATACGGTACTTGGACAGATCGTGACACAGCCATTATGACATCTTCGTCGCACTTTTCCGCTTTCGGTTTTGGACGGGCATTGCAAACATTTTAAAAATCTGACAGCTCTGCGCAAGTAAACTGAATCTCGCATTGCCCGTTTCCGTTTTATGCATGGCCGCTTTGCCATGGTGGCGCTGCTGCACGAGCAATATTTCAGCACCGCCGATGTGTGAGTGCTTTGGGGGCGGCACGCACTGGCTACGCCGTTGCCGAAGAGTGCAGAACTGCATTTAACTGATCTCAAACAAGAAAGTTTGTTCGTCTCAGATATTAACTATTATGTTTTACGTTTAACTGAAAGATTTTTCCTATTGGATTCATGAGAAAACCGCTGGAGATATTCTAAAGGCTTCTTATTCTCATGTATTCGTTAAACCGACGCTCGTTAAAGTGACAGTTCAATGTAGTAGTCCTTGAAGAGTAGGTTAGTGCTCGACGAATTCTTAATTGGAAACAGGAGGGGTTGATATGTTATGAAGGACATCGGCATGGTTTACTTTCGTACGAAATGCAAGTCTTCTAAAATATCTGCTGCAACTGGTAGCAATTATTAAAAGAACCAATCACTTCATTTTAAATATAGATTTCACCATAAAGACTGTTTTAAAAATTTTTAGAGGTCATTTATATAGATTTAAAGAAACTTCGATGTGTCCAAGAGCTAGACATGGCGCACATAAGAGGTCACGTCACAATTATAGAAAAGCTGGTTGGGCTGTGAAAGATGAGCTGCTAACCATGTGAAAGAATGCTTTAAATCTATGTTAAAGATGGCAAAGAAAAAAATATTTACATGGGTAGATTTCTAAATAAAGTTTTTTCATTAAATAAAGTTTTTTCATTCCATTTCATGGGTAGATTTCTCCCGTGAATCAAGCTATGGCCTGTTTGTCGAGTCTCAGAGGTTGAACTTTATCTGGAGGCGTCTAGCCTGTACTTATCATGTAATTAAATACTACGCATAAAATTTAAAAGCGATTCACTTTGGCTTCGCTGCCTTATGCCTTCATTAGGTCGCATCTTTAAGATACAGAAGCGCTTAAACATGTCCTCCTGTTTTCTTCTCGATGTCCGTAGGTCTATATGAGAGTATACTTTCTAGCTGCCATCTCGTAAAATAAATCGCGTGCTGCGTTGCTCCTTATGGCAGAAAGATATCGCTTCACACTCGGCCTCGTGGGTATACGAGCGGCTTGGTTAACGCTCCGAGCATTGCACGCTGAGAGTAACTTGAATCGAAAGCGGCTGGCGTCGTAGTTTGTATAATAGAGCATTGGTCGTGTTATCCGAATGCTCTGGGTTTGATTTCTACCGGCGGAAAAGTTTTTGTTCCGTGAATTTTATAGATTGCTATTTTATGCCATAATCGCAACACTACAGGTAAATGCTTGAGAAATATAGCCTATACTTTGCTTAGTTAAGCTGACTTTGTTTGGCAGTCCCAAGATATCAAATATGCGCCAACCTCCGACGGTGGTCCGGGATCAGAGACCGAGCTATCTTCGTTGTGATCCTCCTGGTCCGCTCGCACGGGCGCGAATCGTTCCACGGCGTCGGTTTCATTCCTGGTGCCATCAGCAGAGTCGGGTGCGGTGGTCAGAGGAACAGTGGTGTTGGCGTTGCCACCTTCCAACTCGCTGCTCAGGTCCGACCCTGGTGGGCTTTCGTACTCAGGCTCGCTGACGTTTGCCATGCTCACAATTTTTTCCTTGCGAAAAACAAAAACAAGAACTACTTCAGTGGACTGCTGTCCCATAAGATTAGTGTGTCATGAGGCAATGTATATATCGATCAGACAAATTGATCAAGCAATGTAATATATATTACAGTACATGAACATGCACTGCAATACAGCCAGTGCAACGCAAGAAACACGGATAAGACGTGAGCTTGGGTAAGACATAAGAACATGAAGGCCATCTTGTAGAACTTGCGGAGTATATAGCTAACGACAGCGCCTACGTGAAGGTGCCATCGATGTATACATTCCCTGCGTTTACTGTTAAATGTGCCGAAACAGAATTCCAATGGCTTATACTGCTGACCCTAACCCACACGCAGGAATCAGAAGTATTTTATTACCATATTTATTTTTGATGTATGACTTCTGGACACTATAACCATTCCCGCATGTACTGCCGCAATGAATAGAAATACCAATGCAGGAAAGCGTAGCTTTGGTCACAATCCAACTCTGGCATGCCTAGGTTGACGAGAATCTGTTTTCAGCCAGCATCACTGAGAGGCTTGCATGTTGCTATAGTTGGCGCTATTGCATTGCGTGTGTGTGTGAGTTTCAGGCATCACTGGCAGGTAATAAACACTTTCGGTGCTGTAGTGCCAGCCGAAGCGACGGTCAAGCGCTATAGTGACGCA
>NW_023607094.1:0-38945 GCF_013339725.1 Rhipicephalus microplus | reverse complement strand
CCAGTCACATACCATCGTCATCCAATTAGGTCACGTAAAACCAAATTTCGCATATGTGAAGCTAGCGAAACAGCTGCGAGTGCATCATAAGTGTTGCATGTAGTCATGTTGTTGCATCACACGCATGCCGTGATTATCATGTTTGTATGCATCATTTACCTATGTCGCCCGTTCGCGTAATACCGAGTTTGGTACATGAGAAGCTAGCGAAATGGCCACGAGTGCATCATGAGCGTAGCATGTAGTCATGTTGTTACATGACACGCATCTGCTGTTTATCATGTTTGCACCAGTATCATAGATTTGTCATCCATTCACATCCTGCAATACCAAATTTGGTATAAGTGAAGCTAGCGAGACGGCCGCCAGCGCATCATGTGCGTGGCATGTAGTCATGTTGTTACATGACACGCATGTCATGATTTTCGCGTTCGGGCCTGTTGCTTTATCATACCAGTTTTTGAACATGCCATGTGAACGAAACCACCGCAAGAGTGGTGGTTTCGTTCACATGGCATGTTGCAAAACCATGAAATGTAAGTCATGACATTCATGACATACATATCATGCTTTTCATGCTATTACTAGTCAAATAATTTCTTCATACAGTCATGCTATGCCATGCCAAGTTTGGTATAAATACCATTATCGAAACGGCCAGGAGAGATTAAAGTCGTAGGCGGCTGGATAGATAGATAGATAGATAGATAGATAGATAGATAGATAAATAGATAGATAGATAGATAGATAGATAGATAGATAGATAGATAGATAGATAGTTAGATAGATAGATAGATAGATAGATACGCTCAATGTCGCTGAAGTTCACTAAGACATGCTTCGCTTCGCATTTAAAAAGCAACAATACCGACCAAGTAGGATGTGAAATTTAGGAAATGATTTCCTGGCTTTGGTTGTTTCATCGCCCAGTACTTGCTCGGCCGTACCTTTTTTTTTCTGAAATGAGTCTTAACGCCCAAAAGAAGCTCCGTGTTTTTTCCCTTTAAAAATTACCCTTTTATTTATTCTCTGGCGAAGAAATGTAAGATTTATTGCATAACGGTCCTGCAAAAAAAAATACTTGTTGGATGAGCTTGCGAAACCGAAATCGCACTAAAATGGACTACTTGGCGTAGTAACACATATGCAGAAGCTCCGCCCACGTAGGTTTGGCTGTGCTGCCACAGAAAGTTCTCAGCAGATGGTTTATTTTTTTTTATTAGAATACGCGTAGAAACGTTATCTACGCCGCGATTTAGTACTTTGCTTTCCTCATTTTTGCATACCTGCCACGGTGGTCGAGTGGCTAAGGTTTTTGAATGCTCCTCCGCAGGTCGCGGGATCAAATCCCGGCTGTGGCGGCTGCATTTCTGATGGAGGCGGAAATGTTGTAGGTCCATGTGCTCAGATTCGGGTGCACGCTAAAGAACCCCAGGTGGTCGAAATTTCCAGAGCCCTCCACTACGGCGTCTCTCATAATCATATGGTGGTTTCGGGACGTTGAACCGCACATATCAATCAATCAAATCTCATATTTGCATAAAAGTTGTGAAGTGGCTGTAATGTATCTTGATTATGTTTACCTCGCGTAATGTAAAAGGAGCGACCTATTTAATCACAGGCGAGATAATCAGCGGCACAGCTAGAGAAACAACCATGACTATGCAAATGACTTATGTTGGCAGAATGTAGTTATATTTCGCTCCAACAACAGTATGTACGAGGGCTTATGTCTGGATTTAAACTTCTCGAACAATATTTATATTTCGTCTGAACTCGCCTTTTACTAAGCGAAGTCGTGAAGCTTGCTCTTTACGCACGACGTATCAGCTTTCTTTCACCAACAATACTGTTCCATTTTTCGCAATTTAACAACAAACTGGAAAGAAAAGAAACGGGAGGCCTACCTAGTAGCATGCATAGATTTCTCCACGCTTTTCAACAAATGCTGCAACTTGTCACAATATAGTTATTGTTAAATGTGAACCAATTCTTTGCGACCCGAAGGCACTTTGAGCACCCTCATCGATATCTATCAATACATCTTCTCGCCTACATTTGGAAGCTCTCGTGATCGCCTACTTTGCTTGGTCTAGCCCAAAAATACTTACTGTTTTCATTTAGGCTGTAATATTGACGCCTAAAATATTTGCTGTCGTATGGTGTTTAGCTCTTATTGAATGTCGGAACATTCTCAGCTTGTTTTTTGTTTGTACTTTAAAAACCTTTGAATGGCGTTTCGACTCTTTGATTGCTTTGAATAACGTCATTTAAGGCCCGCGTACGCAGTTTTTTTTCATTAAAAAGATGCATATACATGTTCTTAGGTCAAGTGAAATACCTTGCTATCCTTCTTTCGAGTGGAATTTTAACACAAGGAAAAAAAAAATTGACGGCAGTTCCACGAGGTGAATGATGAGATTGGGTGAAGCTCCTGGAAGGAATACCGTGAATTCTTCTTCCGTTAATTCGCCTGGCAATATGCGCGCTTCCTCGCCGCTTCCCATTGTCGAACGTTTTCAAGATCTGTTTCGCGACGTTTACGTGCTGCCTCGGCCTCTCGTTCCCGTACGGAAGAATCTTGCTGACGCTGACGTGCCGCTGCAGCTACTTGTTCACGTACGGCGAGATCTTGCCGACGCTGCCTTGTTGATCAGGCTTCTCGTTCCCGTACAGCAGGATCTTGCCGACGCTGATGTGCCGCTGCAGCTTCTTGTTCACGTACGGCGGGATCTTGCCGACACTGCCTTGATTCACTCCGTGGATAGAGAGCCACCTGCATAGCGTTCGCCGTAGACACCGCCGTCACCGCTGCGACGCAGCTATAGCGTCGCGAGGAATCACGAAGAACGTGGCACCGTTTTTTCTTCGCGGTGTGCCAACAAGACGCCGGGTGAAGACTTCGAGGGCTCGGCGCCCTACAGGTACGAGGTTCCTCTATCAAAGACTTGGCGAGTACGCGACCACTACGGTGGTTGGTAGCCATCGCCACGAGCCTTATGCTCGTCCAAGGGCGTTAAACCACATGAGTGATACTGCAGGCCACAATGAAAAGCCTGGGGGCTTACAGGTGTGCCCAAGTATCATAAAACCGGCATGTTTGCAAACTCACAACCGCGAAATGGCTCCAGCGAGCACAGCAGCATTGGAGGACGATGAAGTTGAGAGCAAGAAGCTTCGCTTAGAAGAGAATCCTCTCGACGATAAAACGTCAACTTATTACCTAAGTGATGAAGAAGACATGGGCGAAGATGAACCATTTACGTTGGTTACTTATAAAAAGAAACGAGCAGAGGGTATCCTAGTCGTCTTTCGTCCAACAGCTGAAGGTGCTAGCTTCTGGAAAGTGAACCCCAATCGAGTGTGAGCTGAAGTAGTTTCCACTGCTAAAGAAAAAGTGCAGTCATTCAGAACGACCAGAGATGGAAGCTTTAGTCTCAGCGTTGCTTCCTTAAGTTCAGCTAAGCGACTTCTGATGCTTTCAAATGTAGGTGGCCTGGAAGTTAAGCCTTTCATCCAAGAGTCATACACTCGGAACGTTGGGAAAGTAAAACATGTTCCTCTGCAGTATTCAGACGAACAACTCCTAGAGTACTTGAGAGATGCAGGGGTTATATCGGCGCGACGGCAAGTAAAATGCTACCGCCAGGGAGATGGAGGAGTAACGACGCGTCCACTTCACTCAGTGATCCTGACTTTTCGAGATGACCGCCCGATTCCAGGAAGAATCTACTCAGGATTCACCAGTCACCCAGTGGAAGAATATCTTGGTCCAGCACTTCGGTGCTATAACTGCCAGCAATTTGGACACATGGCGAAAAGTTGCCGTAACACACGCCGGTGTGTTACGGCAACTGCTCAGAAGAACACCATCATAAGGAGTGTAAGTCTGTTCTTCAGTCTAAGTGTGCAAACTGTGCAGGTAATCACGCTGCCTCATATTCAGGCTGCCCGCAAAGTAAAGCTGCTGCAAAAATGCGTCGGCATGAGCTCATCCATGGAAGAAAACCGCGCCCCAATGAACCATCTCCAAACCTTGAGATTGTTCATCCTGTACGTGATCCACCTCAGCGGCCACCGCAACAACAGCCGACAAGCACGCCAAGAGAACCGCCAAGAGAGCCGCCAAGAGCACACTCGAGAGACCACTCACGAGAAGTACCTTCAAGTAACCCAACCTACGCGTCAAAGCTACGAACGCCCACGGGACCTCTGCCGGAAAGTAGCAAAACCGACAGTGCCAGTGTTCACCCCAACTACAACATCGAAACGCCACGTCATTCTCAACAGGCCTCAGAAAATGAACCATTCAATGGAGACCGTGCCTCTGCATCATTCATGCAATTGATTCTGCCAATGCTTTTCGCAGCACTTAAGGCAATCCTCTCTGCTCTACCGGAAGCAAACAACCTGCCAGAAGTAAAAGGCCTGCTGCTTCTGGAAGCCCTACTGTGTCAACAGTCCGGGTCAAACCTGCGACAAGTAACATATGAATAAGCGCTACAAAGATGTCTCCATATACCAGTGGAATGCCAATGGTCTTCGAAGGAAGTGTGCTGACTTCCGTAAACTCCTTCTGCAGTATAATTTTCCAATACTTTGCATCCAAGAGGCAGGAATGAATGATGATTTCCGCCTCTTCAACTACGTGATATATAAGTCATCTCGTCGAAGTGGTCCTAGCAGAGTACATTTGTGCGTCAGAAAGGACCTACCTTCTCATCAAGTTAACTCAAGTGATTCGGACTTCCCGGAATTCGTCGCTTGCAAAGTATCCTTTGGTGAGCAGTGCTTTACTGTGATCAATTTTTACCTACAACCTTCAAGCCGCATTTCGGTGGAAGAGCTAACAAATATCTTCAACATTTCTAATTCATATACGCTCATATGCGGAGACTTTAATGCGCACAACATAATCTGGGGTAGTGATCGATGTGATGCACGTGGGAACATTGTTGAGTGTGCCGCAGACAAATGCAATTTGACAATTTTTAATAACGGCTCCCCAACTTTTCTCCGAGGGCATAATTACTCTAGTTGCATCGATGTAACCTTGTGTTCCCAAGATCTAGTAAATGGTGTGGTATGGACAACGGATGTAGAAACACGTGGGAATGACCATTTTCCCATTCTAATAAGTCACCCCTACTTGCGAAAAGACGACACCAGACGCTACAGCAAACTGACGAACTGGAGAGCTTTTCGGCACCACCTAACAAACCAAAATAGTGAACTCACGACAGTTGAAAGGTTTACTGAATTTCTGCAAGATAATGCGAATAAATATACAAAGAAAGTCCCGATTCCAAAAGACTATGCTGCAGTCGATGGAGAGTATGAACATCTAAGAGCCATCAGAGGACGTTCAAAAAGAGCATATCGACGCAGCGGAAGTTTAGAAGCATACAAAAATGCACAGAAAATCCACAGTGTGATGCACAGACGGCTAGACAATTCAGATAAACGACGCTGGCGTGATTTCTGTGGCACGCTCTCTCCCCACACATCTGTTCCAAGAATTTGGCTTGTAATTCGAGCACTTAGTGGCCCTGTATCACAGAGCTTCCCATTTCATGCTCTTGCTGTAGCTTTGTACAAACCGAAAGCTGTGGTAGCAGATGAATTTTGTCAACTTATCAGTAGGCCCGCCGCCTCACAATGTGCCTTATTTGATAATTCTGTCGCATTAGCCAGCCAGAAAATTAATGCTTGCTTTTGGGCCCAGCATCCTCAGCTAGACCCTGTTTTTACGTTAAGGGAGCTGCATTGCGCTTTAGCATCATGTCGTCAAAAAAAAATTGCCCGCAGCTTCTCTCGGGGGAACACTGAGGAGGATGCGGAGCATATAATTGGTTAACGGGGTGTTAAAGTGCGACTTACTTGGGTCGATGGCTAAATTGGTTAACGTGGTTGTGAAATGGGGTGTTAAATTGCGACTTACTTGGGTCGATGGCTAAATTGGTTAACGTGGTTGTAGGAGGGGGTGTTAAATGAGTGAACGCGTACACACGTATGCGAAAGGGCGGCGCTGGTCGAAGGGACGTCGATCATTGTGTTTGTGGATTCGTTGGAATTCATTTCACCGCGACTTTGGACGTCGACGCGCCGTACAAACCAACCGACGAGCGGCAACTGAGCGAGCGAGCGCCGACCTTGAGTATATATACAGCGCGACGGCGCATGCACTGTCAGCTGTCGAATGTTCGAGAAGGGGGAGAAGCGCAACGGCGCATGCGCGCGCGTCAGCTGCCGATGTTCTCGAAACGCGACGGCGCATGCGCGCGCGTCAGCTGCCGATGTTCTCGAAGCGTGACGGCGCATGCGCGCTACATTATACAGCTAGCGAATGTTCGTGAAGAGGAGAAGCACATGCGGTGTGTAGAGGAGGAAGGGTGCACAGATGGTGGAGGAGTGAAGCGCGCGCAGTGTGTAGGGGAGGAAGGGATGCACAGATGGTGGAAGAAGGAGGAGGAAGCTTGCGGACGGCGCCGCACTACAAGCCTCGAGTATTAGATGCTCCGCATCTAAAATCGGCCTCTGGACCGGACGGCATTACGTACAATATGCTAAAGAACCTTGGGCCCACAGGCACAACTATTCTCTTAGATATTTACAATAATCTATGGACGCAAGAAATTGTACACGAGTCTTGGAAGTCTGCTCGCATCATTCCGATCTTAAAACCGGCTAAGACACCCTTGAACCTTGAATCCTTCCGTCCAATCAGTCTGAAAAGCTGTTTATGTAAGGTAATGAAAAAAAATAATTGATGCGCGACTTCAATGGTGGTGCAACAGAATTGGTGTATTCTCCAACTACTTGACAGGTTTTAGGAAACAGAGATGCACAATGGATGCAATACTGGACCTAGTAACGTATGTGGAGCATGAACGCGCCCGTGGTAGTTTGACGGTCGCAGTGTTCTTGGACATCAAAAGGGCATTTGACACAATCAGTCACACTCATGTTCTGCTGAGTATGTTGGAACACGGACTGTCCGGCAGGTCTTTGCGGTGGGTATCCAAATTTTATCAGGTCGTAAAATATTCATTCAGACGAGCGAAGGAAAAAGTGCAGAACGCGACGTCAGACAGGAAGTGCCACAAGGAAGCGTACTCAGCCCTTTTCTTTTCAACTGTGTTATGGCTGATTTAGCTAAAAGACTGCCTTCCAGGTTGAAATACTCCTTATATGCAGATGACGTGTGCATTTGGGCATCTGGCACGGACATACGGTTAATTCAAATTGCATTGCAAGACAGAATAAATATTATCAACAACTTTTTAAAAGAAAGAGGAATGATTCTATCGCACGCAAAGACAGCTGTATTGCCCTTCACCCGTAAGAAGTTAAAGAACTTCAATCTCAGTTTAGAAGAAGAACCACTAATGATTGTGACACAGCATCGATTTCTCGGAGTAATACTTGATAGGCAGCTATCATGGGCACCTCACATAAAGAAACTCGAAAACGAGGTGAATACGCTAGTGATTATACTCCGCAGAATTGCTGGGACATCATGGGGCGGATCTGTATCATCCATGCTCGCTGTTCACAATGCTTTATTACGACAAAAAGTTGCATATTCTGCAGCAGTGTTACACGGCCTTTCCCGCACTTCAGAGGAGCGACTTCAAAAACTATTAGCTAGGGGACTGCGCGTCTGCATAGGTGTTCCACGAGCGACTTCCAGCAGCCTTGTCATAGCAGAGACTCGACAACCACCCTTTCCAGTCATGAGAACAATTGAAACATGCCGCCATTTTTTTCGCTTACAGACGCAACACAGGGACCACCCATTGGCGCTGGAGATTTTACTAAGAGATAAAAGCAATGCTCATAATGAAGTACAGAGTAATGTACATATATTACCCAGACATGAATTTTGGAACTCTGAAATGGACTATCCTCCATGGGTGCTTGTTATACCAAGCATTGAATTCTCAGTGGATGGCATTATTAGAAAGAGAGACATGTTCATCCAAGCTGCTCAACAACTAGCGCTTTATCAGATACACATGCGGTATCCAGGGTACATACATATTTACACAGATGGCTCAAGTACTACAACGTCTTCAACATCGGCATTTATCATACCACAGCTCAATATTCAGGAATCGTTTCAATTATGCCGCACGACGTCATCTACAACATCTGAGCTCTTCGCTATTCTGTATGCTCTAAAGTTTATAAACTCGGTAGCAGACGCTAGAAAATGGGTACTTTTCAGTGACTCACAGGCCGCATTAAGATCACTCTCCAGTACAAACAGGACAGTAATAAGTGATAGTATGACATACGAAACGCTGAAGGAGCTCACTAAAGCAAAGAAGGCGCAACATGAGATCAAATTCCAGTGGATACCTGGCCACTGCAACATTCCTGGAAACACAGCTGCCGATGAAGCAGCACGACAAGCACATCGTAAAGACGGTACTGTTTCTTTACCGATTTCGAAAAATGAATTGCGTAGTATTATAAAGAATACAACTTTCAGAATGAGCAAAACTGCTTGGTTTGACCAAAGTACAAAGAGCTGCGATTTATATCACATCGATCCATTTATTGAATTCAAAATTACGCTGGCATTAGATAGAAGGATGGAAACTCTAATTCACCGATTGAGGCTAGGCACCGTATACACAAAACATTTTTTGCACAGAATCGGCAGAGCTGAAACTCCCGAATGCGATTGCGGATTTATAGATGAAGACGTATGTCACCTTCTCATAGGCTGTCCACATCATGACACGCCAAGACGCCGTCTTAAAAGCGAACTGTTCGCATTGGACCACAGACCATTTAGCACGAAAAAACTTCTGGGCCCGTGGCCAACTGGAGTTTTACAGTCCCACACTTTAAAAGCATTAACACGTTTTTAAGACAGCGGGATTGCTGACAAGTATTAACAAACAACAAGCTTTCATTTGTAACACATGTACTTATTATGTACAGTATCTTGTGACACCCATCACGTGTGTGTTGTGAAATGAATGACGTGTCGACTATTATGTACATACGAGCGAATGCATCTTTATAAGGACCAGACGTGTGCTTTGTTGTTTTGTTGTTGTGTTTTGTGCTTGTTGTTTGTGTTTTGTTGTTTCCAGAGACTTCTTACAATGACTTTCAAACATTTACTGACCATTGTGATATGTACGTATAAGTGTGTCTTTGCATATCTGTGCCTGAGTTTTCTATTTTTCATGCACTGCTTTGTATGTTTTGCTTCAAGATACGTGTTCAAGTTTCAATCAACGGCTAAGGAGTAGCCAGCACCATAATGGTGCGCCAACATCTCCCTATATATCATATCAATAAAAAAAAAGACACTGCCTTGTTGATGTGGCTTCTGGTTCCCCTACAGCAGGATCTTGCCGATGCTGACGTGCCACTGCAGCTTCTTGTTCACGCACGGCGGCATCTTGCCGACGCTGCCTTGTTGATTTGGCTTCTTCTTCCCATACAGCAGGATCTTGCCGACGCTGCCTTGCTGATGTGGCCTCTCGTTCCCGTACGGAAAAATCTTGCCGACGCTGACGTGCCGCTGCAGCTTCTTGTTTACGTACGGCGGGATCTTGCCGACGTTGCCTTGCTGATGTGGCTTCTGGTTCCCGTACAGCAGAATCTTGCCCATGCTGACGTGCCGCTGCAGCTTTTTGTTCACGTACGGTGGGATCTTGCCGACGCTGCCTTGCTGATGTTGCTTCTTGTTCCCGTACAGCAAAATCTTGCCGACGCTGCCTTGCTGTTGTGGCCTATCGTTCCCGTACGGAAGGATCTTGCCGACGCTGACGTGCCGCTGCAGCTTCTTGTTCACGTACGGCGGGATCTTGTCGACGCTGCCTTGTTGATGTGGCTTCTGGTTCCCGTACAGCAGAATCTTACCGATGCTGACGTGCCGCTGCAGCTTGTTGTTCACGTACGGAGGGATCTTGCCGACGCTGCCGCGTTGATGTGGCTTCTGGTTCCCGTACAGCAGAATCTTGCCGATGCTGACGTGTTGCTGCAGGTTCTTGTTCACGTACGGCGGGATCTTGCCGACGCTGCCTTGCTGATGTGGCTTCTTGTTCCCGTACAGCAGAATCTTGCCGATGCTGACGTGCCGCTGCAGCTTCTTGTTCACGTACGGCGAGATCTTGCCGACGCTGCCTTGCTGATGTGGCTTCTTGTTCCCGTACAGCAGGATCTTGCGGACGCTGCCTTGCTGTTGTGGCCTATCGTTCCCGTACGAAAGGATCTTGCCGACGCTGACGTGCCGCTGCAGCTTCTTGTTCACGTATGGCTGGATCTTGCCGACGCTGCGTTGCTGATGTAGCTTCTTGTTCCCGTACAGCAGTATCTTGGCGGCGACGTCGCGCAGGTTCCTGGCGCGCTTCTGCCTTGCCTGCTCTCACTTCAGGGTCCTGTGTGCGAGCGCGCGCCGCCGCATCCTTATTCATACGAGCACACACCGATGGCAACGAGCATCGGCAACTACAAACCTGTATCGATATGGTTTTGATTATAAAGCCTTTGCTTTAGAAAACACGTGGCATCTTTTGTTAAGCAGCTGGCGTCTTCTTTTCGTTTTGCTTTTAGAAAACATCTGGCGTCTTTCGTTGGTTTATTTCATCAATGAACGGCGTTTTGAACAGAAAAATTTGATTGTTTAATCACGCACAGGAGAAATCTCACCAGGCACTACCTTGAAGGTAAACAATGGCTGCTACTGGAAATGAGAAACAGCAGAAGTCGGCTTTTAACACTTCTACTTCTACGTACGTTTCCTACTGGAACAAGCCAATGGCTGTTAATGGGTAATGAGAGAAAGAAAAGTTCGGCTTTTAGTTAACGTGGACGCTGCGATTTTTTTTATTGTTCAACAACGCACAGGAGAAATCTCCCACCGGCACCACCTTGCAGGTCAAAGCGTAAGACTGGTTACACACTACGACTACGACTACGAGGGACGAACAGGTGCCGCTATAAGGAGCTTCGCCCCTTAAAGAAGGTTGCTTTACTCGGCTGAAGCTTCTAGCTGGTAGAATACAAGCGATGTTATTTCTTTTGTTCCCGCTCCACCTACGGGCCTGCATGCCCTAAAAAGCAGCATACTTCACGCCGTTTTCTTGGAAAACTCCAACCGCGCTAAGCCTTAACGAGGAATATTTTCTTAAGGTTTTTACTACACAGGCCCTACAGGAACGCGGGCGAAATAATTGGCACAGTGATATTTGAATCAAATCTAACATCTTTTTTTGTCATTCATCATCTTACATAAATTCCGTGGTTGCAGCGCCGGTACCTTTTTATGTGCACTACAACGAACCATGTTCCCTACCAATTCCAGCCGTCGAATTCATGGGTGCCTCCAGGGTGTCAAGAAGAGGGTTCCCTCAATCCTCCCCTTCCCAATTATTTTGCTACCCCCTCCTTCTGACGGAACTCACTTGCTGTGGGTGGAATCAAAGTAACCGCTGTTGTCCCTGATATCTTTCGCATAAATGAGCGTTCATTGTTTCATTAGGATGAAACAATACTGCTCTGAGCACAATAGTACTTCGATATACTAATGGCACGAAAGGGCCACGCGTTTAGGCGGCGTACCAAAAGTCTGTCCTTACTGATTGTGGCAGTCACCCTAAGCTGCCATTATGTTTAAACACACTAAATTCAATGCAGCCACGCTTCTTTTCAACCAGGTTTGAGCCACGTTGACATCAACGTCGACACGAATATGGCTTAACCAAAGAATCAATGGGAAATAGTGCATCCACCTTTGTGTCAACGTCATATATTACATCGAACACATTATTACGCCCCGAAGAACGACTGCTGTCTTCGCATTTATTTATCATTTATTATCAACAAATCACTCACAAGCGTTCTAGAATCACTGTGTAAGGGTGTCTAATGAAAACATCAAGAGTAGCGTGGGTTGATAGCAGAAACAACCGCAACTACACAGGCTTAGAAACAAAGAAAGTTACGATCAAGAACAATGATTATTATACAAAAGTAGCAACAAAGAAGGTTAACGTTATAGCGGAATAGACGTTAGTACAAAGCTAGTGATATTGGATCTAACCCGGAGCACTGAGATCCATTGGTCTCAGTGAGGTCGTTAGCTTAGTTATCCAGACGCAGTGGTTAGTTCTGGCATTGGCCCCGCCGCGGTGGTCTAGTGGCTAAGGTACTCGGCTGCTGACCCGAAGGTCGCGGGTTCGATTCCCGGCTGCGGCGGCTGCATTTCCGATGGAGGCGGAAATGTTGTAGGCCCATGTACTCAGATTTGGGTGCACGTTAAAGAACCCCTGGTGGTCAAAATTTCCGGAGCCCTCCACTACGGCTTCTCTCATAATCAAATGGTAGTTTTGGGACGTTAAACCCCACAAATCAATCAATCAGTTCTGGCGTTGGTCACCATTCCTAAATGTCGAACAGCCAGTATGCTTCGGTGGTCTTTCATTTCTGCGTTCACGTTGGGTTTCATGAACCTTCGCTTGACAGCGCTAAGATTTTCTGGTTGGAGGCACTGCGAGATCTCGAGCATCGAGGCACTTTATTGTGATTCGACTTCTTTTTCCTCAAATACAAAGTCGCGTCGTCATCATTTGAACATTGATAAAAGACCAAAGAATGAAAAAGCTTCGCAGTCACGTTTGATCTTCTGTCAAGTTTTGTTGTTTCTTCGATAAGCAATCTGGATACTTGTGGGCTTGAACTATGTGGATACTTGCGCACTTCTATTTATTCGCGAGCAACAAATGCACAACTACTTTTGCTAACACACGTTTCATTTTCACCTCTTGATCGATGCGCGCCACAAAGGATTCGGCCCTTCTGTGCTTTTCTTTATAAGCTGACTAACCCCAACTCATTTCGCACTTCCTAACAATGCGCCTTTGTATATATTTAGAACACTTTGTCCCTTCCCGAATAGAAGGAAGACTTTTTACGGTTAATTTCCCGCTTTTTACTCATCTCTCTCTTTTTCTACGTGGGCCAGAGAAGGAGCGTGGTCTTACATCTTGTTTCAGGTACTTTCGGCAACACCGAAAAGACCAGGTTTACAGCTTAGAATATACTACTATTTATTCTGACATTTTACAGTGCCATGCCACTGAGATCAGGCAAAAAAAAAAAAACAGACGCAACTGTTTCCTGGCTAGGCCTATATCCCGGCTTCGAGACACTAACCCAATGTTGTAGTTATTTAAAAAAATGGTTGCCATTACGAAGTAAACATACTTTCCGAAGCATTTAAACGGCCAGTTTTGAAAGTAGGAGAATTCCATTAGTTTCTCGTGCACCTGGAGAGGTTGTTTGAAGCGGGATGCGACGCGAGCGTGTCGTGCTTGCGTTATTTCTCCCGTTTCCCTTGAGGGGAAAAACTCGAGGGAAAGCTTTATTTCTATTAAGGAGCAAATGCATCAGATATAAAATGCTATATTCGAAGAATTGTCACGTATACCGATATTATTCAAGAATAGCCGTTCAAAAAGGCTTGAATCAATCTAATTTTCGTTTAGCATCTTCCACCTGGTGCGTACAGACTCATCTGAGCTAGTGCTAATGGTCATGCGCAAGTGCTCATGGTATGAGCGAATGCTCAGGAAAATGATTTATTCTCTTTGCGATAGCGTGGTAGAGGAGTAACATATTAACCAGCCCATGATGCAGATTGGGTTATGAGTGACCTGTTGAATGACTCTACCCTATTCCGAAGAAATACGAATAATGACGCTATATGTGCATCCCAGCTTCGCAAAGTAAACTACGAAAATCAACATATACACATATGACTAAAAAACAGACGTTATGCCCTTTCAATATTCTATTGACGGGAATTCACTCCTCCACGTTAACCAATTTAAATATTTAGGAGTTACCCGTATTAAAAATTTGGCATGACATACACGCATCGACACTGTGTGCTTGAAAGCAACCCGAGACTAAGTTTTTTAAGGCAAAAACTACATCAGGCTACACGAGAGATAAAACTTGTAGTTTACAATACCTTCGTTAGACCACTATTATAATATGCCTCAGTCGTGTGGAGTCTTCATCAAGACAGCCTGAAAACAAAATTAGAAAAAGTTCAACGCCGTGCCGTCCGCTTCATATGCACGAATTACCACCGGTTAGATTCTGTCACGCAGACGTTGGAGTCCTGTGAACTGGAATTACTTGAGGCGTGAAAACAAAAGAACCGGTTAAAATCTCTTTTCAGGATACTGCAAGGACAACTGAAAATTAACAAAGATTTGTACTTAAAGTGCCAGCAAAAAACTAAGAAATGGATTAATCACGACTGTCCTTTAGTACCGCACTCTTGTCGGAGTGATGTGTTTCGTTATTCTTTTTTTTTTCCAGCTGCGATTGTGCTTTGGAATAGGTTGCCAGGTATTGTAGTAAATGCAAGCGATCTTTGCCAATTCGAAAAATTGTGGGACATGTATGTGAATGATGGAGCTGCCAGATGATTAACCTGCATGTTTCCTTGGTTTGAGTTTGTTTCCTTTCTCCCAGCTGTGTTCATAATGCGTATCCAGGCATTGCTGTAAATGCAGTCAGTGTTTGCCTATTTTAAATGTGTTACACATGTAATATTGATTGCGCTACTACCTGAGATAGATGTATATTGGTTGGTTTGTATTTGGTTGTGCTCTCCCTGTAAGAGCCCTCAAGAGAGGGCTGATAGTATTATGAAATAAAATAAAATAATGATTGGTGACGTTGTGGATACCTCACATGTGTGTTAGCTTCCCCAAGAGTACTCGGAAGAGGTTTTGGAAAGGCCATTCTTCCTGCTTTCGCCTGTATTGTGTGGCAAGTTACGAGCAGGCTTCGCGTTTTTTCACCCTAATTGTAGATTGATTAGGTAACCCTATAAAACAACATTTAGCTGTAGTGTATACTAAAAAAAAGCGGGGTCATACGTTCAGCTGCGGAGCTGAAGCAACGAAATGACAATTTTCCTTAGCACTGATGTGTTTCTAGAAAACAACACAATATTTTGTTTTTGTTTTTACCGAATACAGCAGTAAGTCTGAGATATCATGCTACTCACTGATTATTGATAGAGTGAGTGATTGAGGCTGCGTAACTGCAAAAACGAAATAACAATCGTCCTTAGCACTGATGTGTTTCTGTAAAACGGTACAATTTTTAGTTTTTCTTTGCCGAATACAGCAGTAAGAAGAGCGGCCTTTCAGAGTTAGCCTTTTCAAAACACCAATTAGGTAACTACTGAAAGCACATTTGCTTTGTACCGACTAGCGCAATAATAATAAACTTTTGGTACTAGGCCAGCATTCACTATACTATTTTTGTCATTCTTCTGAGAAGCCTGGTATCCGCTAAACACATGCAAGGAATTTTTTGCCAATTGTTCATGCAGTGGCTGACGACGATGATGAATTATGTCTGAAGTGGATACGCGCAAGTGGTTACGGATGGACGCACGAACAGATGCACGCACGGACGGTCGCACGAATGAACGCACGGACAGAATGATGGACGCTTCGCCCCACTAGCCAACCTTCACTCCGTGGATATGTTCAGATTTTTTTTATAACCATGCTTGGGAGGCAGTACGTCAGCCTTTTCATACAGCCTCTGACCATGGTGAACGGCAGCCGTATTTAGACCAACCATGCTTACGGCTGTCTGTGGGACGGAGGTTCGATTTGCAGAAGAGAAAATTCGGCTATATCTACTCAATGTTCCTAACAAAAAACAATGTTATAACGCTGCCCCCCTCCCTTTTTTGACGCAAAAGTAAACTGCGAAACAAGAAAGTTTAAGAGAGTGCTGTGGAAACGCTGTTCGCTCTGTTAGTGCATATGTGTACATATGTATTCATACATATATATCTGGTGGCTGCACTATTTGTAAATAGATAAATAAATAAATCGTGAAGAAGAAAACGCATCGTTGGCAACATTGCAACCGCTTGAGTACTGGGTTCTGGGCTTCGCTCGCTCGCCTCGTGCTGATCGTCGCCGGCATCTGCTTGACCGTTGCTCCGTCCCGATCGTATTTTTCATCGTAGGGCCACCGTCGCAACACATGTGAATAATTCCCTTTTCAAGTGGTGGAGGGTGCTGACATTCCTCGTCGCCTGAGCCTGGGTGCTGCCATTCGCCATCGCCTAAACCTGGAGCTGCGCAACCGAACGCTACCTCCCATTACGGCTACCAACAACGAGCAACCTGGCTCTTCCACTCCATCCTCCAGCAACCCCGGCGTTCTTCGCTTGCGAGAGCCGAAGGTCTTCAGTGGAGCTGATGAGACTGACGTGGAAGACCGGCTTCTCTAACTACGAACTGGTGAGCGCAAACAAGGGGGATGACGCGTACAAGTTGACTAACGTCATCTTTCACCTCGCTGCCGTGGCCGAATGTGGTATAGCAACCACTGAAACGACATTACGACGTGGTCCATCTTCTGAACGTCGTTTGCTGACGTTTTTGGCTGACCCGCTGTACGCAAGTCCAGAGCCGAGCAACGCTTGCGGACTCGCGCACAGAAGCCGACGGAATCGTTCACCATTTACATCGAAGACATTTTTTGTCTTTGCAACCGTGTGATCAACGCCAAGCCCGAGTCCGAGAAGATTCAGCATATTCTCTAATGGATAAATGACGACGCATTTCAGATGCTCCTGGCCCGTAATCCTGCCACCGTTGCGGAACTTGTCACTTTATGTCAAGGTTTAGACGAGTTGAGGAAGCAGCGTGCCCTCACTCGGACATTTTCCTCACATGCCGACTCGCTCTTCTGTCTTACTTCTGTTCCCGATCCCTCACCGACCCTGCAAGAGATTAAAGACTTTGTGCGTGAAGAAGTAGCTCGGCAACTGTCGTTTACTCTCTTCACGCAGCAGCCACCGTCCTCTCGTCTGCCGTCACCACTCCGCGACGTTATTGCCGAATAGGTAGCTCAGGCTGTTCCCGTCGCTGCCCACCAGCAGCCCGTGGCCATGCCTGTTCCTCAAGCGCCGTGGCCGCACCTCTTGCGTATTCCCAGATGGTATGCAGCAGAGCCCGCCAGCAGCATTTGCCACTCATGTCTTCAGTCGCTCCCCACGCCGCCCCTTTTTCGTTACCTTGGGCCGCACCGCGAATCAGCAATTTCTGGCGCACTTCTGACTATCGACCAATTTGCTACGCTTGCGGTACTCCAGGACACGTGACACGGTATTGTCGCCGTCGCTTCCAACCGCTCCACGACGTTACTCGGCCGTTATCGTATGACCCACAGCCCATGCACCTACCTGCTCCCTATCCCTACCCGCAGTATGGCTACACTAACCTTCCCGAGTCTCAGTCACCACAGCCCCCATCTCCGACTCACTCTCCCCGCTTGCCGTCTCCTCGCAGGCGATCACTGTTTCCAATGCGTTCCCGACCCACTTCCTCCAACCGGGAAAACTGAACGCCGCAGTTCCAGAGGCAAGAACTGTGCCGTCTTCGAAATGCCCAAGTCCTCGCACTTCATCTGACAACGTCGTCGCCATATCGGTCGATGGTGTTTCCACCTTTTCCCTCGTCGACACAGGTGCTGCCGTTTCTGTTATAGCCGCCCAGCTCTGTTGCTCCCTACGCAAAGTGACCACGTCGCTCTCTGAACTATCGCTTCATGCGGCTAGCGCACAACCAGTTCGACCTCTCGGCACCTGTATACGGCCCACATATTCATCCAAGGCTCTATGTACGTTGTCGAGTTCATCGTCCTTTCGTTGTGCTCGCATGACGTTATCCTCGGGTGGGGCTTTCTGTCACATCATCATGCTGTCATCGACTGCGCACGCGCTGAAGTTCAATATTCGCGCTTGTGTGGCGAACCTTTGCACGAAACTCTTGAGCGGTCGCCGAAACTCGTTGTGCGTGAGGACACTGTGATTCCACCAGACTCTCTTGCCATTGTCCCTGTTTGCTGCCATGACCATAACGATGCTACGGTAATGTTTGCACCGTCCGACATTTTCATGAGCCGCAGAGCCGTTTCCTTGCCTTTCGCTACACTAAACGTCATTGCTGGCCGAAGCAATATTTTCGTTCACAGCCCCCTATCTGCACCGCTTACGCTACTTGCCAACGAAAGACTCGGCCGAGTGGAGTACCTTGATTCTTTTTTATTCCTTAACATGCCAGACGAATCACGCAGTAGCGCCTCAACCGAACTTTATTCCATTTCCCCACTGGAATACTCGTTGAGTGACATCTTCTCAAGTTCGATCGCCGACATCTTAAGTGCTCAAGAACGCGCCGAGCTTCTTAATCTCCTCCAGCACTTCGTGAATCTATTCGACGTTTCTTAGCCGCAATTGGGTCGCACTAACGCAGTGCACCACTACATTGACACCGGTTTGCACCAGCCATTGCGTCTAAGACCGTACCGTGTCTCTGCTGCAGAACGTCACGTCATCAACGACTAGGTCAAAGAGATGCTACGCCGTCGCGTAATTCAATCACCGCGCAGTCCTTGGGCATCTCCTGTCATTCTAGTTCGAAAGAAGGATGGATTGATTCAATTTTGCGTCGACTACTGGCGATAAATGAAGGTGACGTGGAAAGACGTCTATCCATTACCGCGCATCAACGACGCCCTTGACAGCCCCCAAAGAGCCGATTTCTTTTCCTCCTTAGACTTACGATCTGTATACTGGCAGGTTCCTATGGCAGAAACTGATCGCCAGAAAACTGCGTTCATTACACAAGATGGCCTGTACGAATTTTACGTAATGCCTTTTGGGCTTTGTAATGCTCCTGCCACGTTTGAACGACTCATGCACAACACACTGCGTGGACTGAAGTGGTCTGTGCGTCTATGCTACCTCGACGACATTGTCGTGTTCTCTCTCGATTTTCCTACACGTCTGCTTCGGCTCCAACTGGTTCTGACGTGTTTAACCAACGCTGGGCTCCAACTGAACCTTAAAAAGTGCCGCTTCGCCGCGCGATAGCTGTCCATCTTAGGGCACATCGAGTCCAAGCATGGTGTTCTACCCAACCCTGCAAATTTGTGAGCAGTCACCGAGTTCCTTAAGCCTACTACACTGAAAGAATTACGCAGTTTCTTCGGACTATGCTCGTACTTCCGGCGCTTCGTTCAAAATTTTGCATCGATCATGTCACCACTGACCAACCTCCTACGCGGTGGCGCAGACCTTTCATCCTGGTCTCCTGACTGCGACGTCGCGTTTGCCATGCTCCGTGGTCTGCTAACATCTCCTCCCATTCTACGGCATTTCGACCCAACAGCTGCAACGGAAGTTCACACAGACGCTAGCGAGGTTGGTCTTGGCGCTGTCCTCGCCTAACGCACGCCGGGCTACTCCCAATACGTCGTTGCTTACGCGAGTACCACGCTCACTAAAGCTGAGGCCAATTACAGCGACACTGAAAAAGAGTGTTTGGCGCTAGTGTGTGGCTTCGCAAGTTCCGCCCTTATTTGTACGGTCGCCCATTCAACCTGGTAATGGACCACCATGCACTTTGTTGGCTCGCCACATTGAAAGATCCTTCTGGCCGCCTAGCTTGGTGGGCACTGCAAATCCAGGAGTACGACATTCGCGTCATCTATCGCAGCGTACGCGAGCATTCTGACGCCGACGCCCTATCCCGTTCGTTTTTACCTCCCGACTCGGCTTGCGGAACCACTGGCACCAACTCTGTCGCATCTCTCGACCTCGAATCCTTTATCAGTGAACACGAGTACCCGTGGATCACTTCCCTTTTTGACTGTCTCTCTGGATCATCAACCACGGCGGTATCACGATCTCTCCGACGTCAAGCTGCCCATTTCGCCATTCGTGATCGGCTGCTACACCGACGAAACTTTACCCCTGAATGTCGTAAGCGGCTCATGGTTGTCCCCCACAGCTTGCGATCCCAAATCACGACGATCCCCAATGTGGCCATGCTGGGGTTTTAAAAACATACGAACACATTCGCCATCGCTTCTACTGGCGCAGAATGTATAATTTTGTTCGAAAATTCGTTATGGGCTGCTGTTCTGACTGTCAACACCACGAATCCCCGCCTTTCCACTCGTCCGGTGCGCTTCAACCGCTTCCGTGCCCTGCCAAACCTTTCGATCGGATCGGAATTGATGTCTATGGCCATCTACCGACAACGTCAGATAAAAATCGGTGAATTATAGTCGCTGTGGACCATTTGACACGCTACGCTGAAACCGCCGCCCTTCCAAGTGCCACTGCGCGCGACCTAGCATCCTTCTTCCTTCATCGCTTCATACTACGACATGGTGCACCTAGAGAACTACTAAGCGACCGAGGTCGAGCCTTCCTATCAGAAGTCGTCACGGCTCTGCTTTCTGAATGTCGTGTTGTCCACCGCAAGACAACGACATACCACCCGCAGACTAACGATCTCACAGAGAGATTTAACCGCACCCTCGGCGATATGCTCGCGATGTATGTGACATCTGATCATACTAACTGGGATCGCATTCTTCCAGTCATCACGTTCACATACAACAACGCAGCACAGTCTACCACTGAATTTTTACCTTTCCTTCTTCTTTATGGACGCGAACAATCCCACACCATCGACACTCTCCTTCCATACCGTTCTCACGCATCCGAATGCCCATCTGTGTCCGAAGCTGCCCGAAATGCGGAAGAGTGCTATGAACTCGCACGCACCTTTACGTCACAAGAAGAGCAGCGTCAGAAAGAAAACAACGCCGACTCTTCACGAAGCCACAGCTATTCCCCGGGATCACCTGTATGGCTGGCTGTTCCTTACCAAACCCTCAGCTTTTCCTCAAAACTGGCCCCAAAGTACGAGGACCCTTACCGCGTTTTGGAGCAAACCTCACCGGTGAATTTTCTCATTAAGCCACATCCCCATCTAACGACATGCGCTGGCGTGGACGTGACATCGTCCACGTCACCCGCCTTAAGCTATACCATAGCCCTCTGCCTCCAGACTCTTAGGCCACCAGGATGGCTCTTTTTCGGCGGGGGCAAATTCTGAAGAAGAAAACGCATCGTTGGCAAGCAACATCGCCACCGCTTGGGTACTGGGTTCTGGGCTTCGTTCGCTCGCCTCGTGCAGATCGTCACCGGCATCTGCTTGACCGTTGCTCTGTCCCGATCGTGGTTTTAATCGTAGGGCCACCGTGGCAACACACGCCGATAAACTCCTTTTCAAATTAAATAAATAAATAAATAGCTAAAATATTTGGTTCACTGACTACAAAAAAAGGCCCGTTTGACCCCAAACCTGCTGTTTTAACTCTGGATAGACAGATCGTTCTTACGAACATTTCTAGGGTGAATTGATTTCTAACGGCGGAGTGTCAAAAAAAAAGCAAGCATGTCTGATGAATCTGACAACACTAGACTCAATGTCCTGTTTAGGCATTACATATCTTATGGCATTGGAGTCGCCACAATGATACAGTGGTTAACGGTTTTCAGCAGCTCTCCAATAGGTCTCCTGCCTCATGACTTTACGTGATTACGAACATAAAACTCCAATTCAATGTCCTGTTTAGGCATTACATATCTTATGGCGTTGGAGTCGCCACATTGATACAGTGGTTAACGGTTTTCAGCAGCTCTCCAACAGGTCTCCTGCCTCATGACTTTACGTGATTACGAACATAAAACTCGAACTTGTTATTATTATATAATAATAATAATAATAATAATAATAATAATAATAATAATAATAATAATAATAATAATAATAATAATAATAATAATAATAATAATAATAATAATAATAATAATAATAATAATAATAATAATAATAATAATACAATAATAATCATCAATATCTATCTATCTATCTATCTATCTATCTATCTATCTATCTATCTATCTATCTAGACGCCTTCCACTATTCACTGTTTTGGCCGTTTCGTTAAATGTATGAATTCCAAAACTCATATGGCATAACATGAGTGTTTGACGAGCATAATTGACTAGTGATAATATGACTATCATGATATGTGTGCCATGAATGTCATGATTTACGTTTCATGGTCTTGCAGTTGTTTCGTTCACATAACATGTTGCAAAATTGGCATGGTATGATATAACTGCATGGCGAACACAAGTGACAGACCATAACGTGGAAATCATGACATACATGTTATGTAAGTCATGACTCATGAGTGTAGACAACGCACCACGCTCATGGTACGCTCGCAGTCGTTTCGCAAGCTTCACATACCAAATTTTATGTTACGGGACGTCAATAGATGACGAAGGTATGCGACTAGTGCAAACATAATAATCCTGAGATCCGTGTCATGTAACAACATGACTACATGCCACACTCATGATGCGCTCGCGGCCGTTTCCCTATCCTCACATCTGCCAAATTTGGTATTACGTCACGTGAATGGATGGCGAAGGTATGTGAGTGGTGCGAACATGATAATCATGAGATGCGCGCCACACTCAAAGTGCCAAAACACTTCGACGTGACTCGATGCGCGAGTGCCGGAGTTCGTTTCGTCGTGTCAAGCCGGCGATGCCACGCCAGGTGCCGATCTGCCTGCCATATACTCGCAAGCGCACGCCGCGCTGCGTAACTATGACGCTTCGCGTTTGAGCGTGCCCGGCGTCCTTCCGTCACGAAGCTAGGCAGACGTGGTGCTGTCTAGGTAACGTCCTCGGCGCGAAATGCTCGCACCGGTGGCCGTCGGGCCTCGCTGACAGACGCGCCTAGCGTCAGCTAAAGTGTTGGCGTTTTCTAGCATAACGTCGCTGCGCCGAGCCTGCGCGCGCGTCCACGTTGCGTGCTCTCACAGCCACTTCGCTAGCTTCACATGTACCATGTTTGGTATTACGGTACCTGAATGGATGATGAAGGTATGTGACACGTCCAAACAGGATAGCAATGATATTTGTGTCGTGTAAAATATGATAGCGTGCTCCCGGCCGTTTCGATAACTGCACATATACCAAATTTAGTATCAGAGGACGTGAATAGGTGACGAGGATAAATGACACGCCCAAACCTGATAATCGTGACATGAAAGTGATGTACGGCATAATTTACCTCCGCGTCCTAGTGTTGTGCGGATTTTAAATTGATATATCAACCTTCCTCATTCGTGCTTCGCATATCAGCGATTCCCACTGTACGTGGTATCTGCCACTTTATTATTATTATTATTAATATTATTATTATTATTATTACTGCGCCACATGACCACGTCGGCTCTTCAATAACTATTCAGCTGATGGGATAGCCCCATGAATCCAGTTCCGGACCATCTGCAGCCAGCTGTACCGTGCTTTCACCATCGGACATCTGCAAAGTTATTCCAACATTAAGCCATCATTCGGACGTAAGTGGAATATTGTGCAACTGACCAAGGGCAGAGTAACCAAGATCACAAAAGGGATACTCTTTCCGTTTATAAGTGTGTGCAATTAATCTCACGATATATAACAACAAATACAATGTCTTCTTAATATATTTGTAGATTTGAGGCCCAACTGGTATCCACTGGAAACGGCAAACGATTTGAAATAGTTTTTTTTACCAGTACTGATATGATTGAACTGCACCGCAGACTTCATTCCAACAGCAGTAGGCTCTGTTACACGTAGTAAAGAGATTATTAAGAACTCAACACTTGGTCACACACACACACACACACACACACACACACACACACACACACACACACACACACACACACACACACACACGCACACGCACACGCACACGCACACGCACACGCACACGCACACACACACGCACACGCCCACGCACACGCACACGCACACACACGCACACGCACACGCACACACACGCACACACACACACGCACACACACACAGTACAAACTGCAAGATCATTGCAATTACAAACTGCTAGATTACTATTAGTTTCAATCTTTTTTTCTTTACTCATGGTTGAAAAACCTTGGTGACAGTCGTTTTTTTTCTTCTGTTTTCATTTTTTGGCTGTGGTATATTCTGTACACACGAATAACGTAACGTATTCTAGGGATGAATCCCCAATGTCAGATACGCAAACATCTTAAGTTGTACACTTTTAACCAGCTTCCTTGGATATAGCCAGGTTGTCTCGAGTTGGGGTTGTAGACAGGATTCTACCAAAAACCTGATAAAAGCTCACGTTGATCCGTTCTGGCCTTAATGGTTTTCTTTATTACATTAGTAGCATAAATTTGAGTTTGGCAAGCCAACCTAATTCTGCGCGATAACATTTCTGGCAAGCTAGTCGTTGATACGTTGTTTTTATATATTACAGCATAAACGCAGCAAGGAAACCAAGGAATGGGACACAGCGCTGACTTCAACAAACATTACATTCAAAGAGCAGTTCTAACATTCATGGTGTCCCATAAATGTGCATATTGACAGAAAAGTATACTCTTAGTTAAAGTCGGCACCATTTCTTGTCTCTTATTTTCCTTGTTGATTTTGTCATCGTGCGCATATGAACTGCACTCTACAGAGCAGCTAAAAACAACTGTGGAGAGATGAAATTTTTAAATTATTTTCATATATACAAGTTTGTGTATAAATTAGGACTGGTGTCCTGATTGCTTCTTTTGCATCGAACTTTCACGCATACTGACGATATCGCTAACTGGTCATGCAAGGTGTTGCTACTAATAGCTTGGAAGAAGCCGTCTGGAGACTTGGCACGGAATGCCAAAATAAGCGTAGGACCAGGAACGAGAGGAGGATGTGACCGCAGTGTGAGATGTGATTAGTCTTAATTTATTCAGCTGCCAAACAGTCTGTTCGAGTGAAGTGAAATTCTTTGATCAGCGTAACAACGCAGCAGGACAGAGACGCAAATAAAAGGTTTTAGATCTGCATGAAGCAAAATACCTTCCGCGACTTCATTTTATTTTCTTTTTATAATCGCCTCGAATAAGCAGAGTTTTTAATCAGTCTATGGCGGCTTCACTGGTGACGACATTATAAGAGATAAACAACTCCTAGAGCTTATCCACGTCTTGAATATCCCACGACGTTTTCTTCTACGACGATTCTCGGTTTTTTGGCTAAGAACTAAGTCTAGGCGTCCAAATAAGCCGATATGTGGACCAAGCACTCTGAATAGTAGAGTACATCGTACTCTAAATTGTTGAACAATTTTTTCTACACATAGCTTTACGGCTTTTTGCTCTCCCATAGTAGAGTGCCAAGTAGTCTAAATCCGTAACTGTTTTCTAAACACCGCATTTCGCTCTCCCATAGTATAGTATCAAGTACTCTAAGTCGTTGACAACTTTCTGTAAGCACACAAGATAGACTGTGTTGCTCCTGTGTTTCTTCATATCTTAACCCTTAAGTTTTTTCGCGTTTGTGGCGATGCCTCTCTGCCATCCCGTAGTAGAGTACCAAGTACTTTGAATTGTTAGCCACTCTTTCTAAGCACAGATATTATTCATGGTCTTCTCATAACCATGAGACAGCTCTCCGCTCTCTCCTAGTAGAGTACAAAGCACGCCAAATTGTGATTTTTTTTCTAAACAAACTGCACCTACTGGGGCATTCTTTTCAGCGTTTTCTCACAGTATAGAGTGTACATCATACTCTAAATCGTGAACCACTTTTTCCCCAAACAAAATTTGTAAAGAAATTTAAACATACGATGACGTAGCTTAAACTGGGAAGGTACTGTCCTATACACTTTTTTTATTTTTACCGTTCACAAAGGGTGGTATGTTGCCTCACGTTTGATTATTTTCGATTGCGCGAAGAGAGATTTTGACGTCATATTAAACAGTGGGACCAGTAAAACATCTTCGGTGCGACTGGAAAATGCAATCTATACTTGGAAAGGTAGCTCTAAAGGACATGGACGAAACGAAGACACACTTACACACAAACGAAAGTGTCAGTGTGCCTTCCTTTCTCCGTGTCCATTAGCGTTACCTTTCCAAGTATGAATTTCTAACTCATCCAAGAAACGTCACTCTTAAACTATAATAATCTCTTCTTTTAGAAAAACAGCTTATATGGGCCTTAATGCGTTCGAATAGTCTTTGAGGGTACAGTTGAACGGCTTTCGGTTAAGCGCTGACATATTCTCAAAGTGAGCTCGTGCAATTCATGACAGCTACTGATTAGTCACAGTAGCCGTGATTAGCCCCGAATGGCCCTTCTTGTTAACGTGCAAGCTTGATAGCAGCGAATAGACGTAAATGAACAAGTTCCGCAAGATCTCGGTATGGCGTAGACGCAAAGGTTTGCTGATGCGAAAGAGAGAGAGAACACAAGGAGAAAAGCAGGGAGGTTAACCAGGGATGAGCCCCGGTAAGCTACCCTGTACTGCGGAAAGGGAGAGGGGAAGGAAAGTTATAGAGGAGGAGAGAAAATGTCACCGACTGGGCCGACGCGTAACAGTTTCACCGTCACAAACGATGAAACAGGCCGGTGTCTTTGAGAAAACGCAACAGTGCTTTCATTGCCTTTCGGAATTCCGATGGGCAGTGCCATGGTCCCAGTACTTTCTCGACAGTGAAATCACTTCTGTCCAGTTGATTTAAAACACTGCGCAGGTGAAGCCTCTCGTTTGTGTATGCCGGGTAGTAACATAAGATGTGTTAAATAGTATCATCAACGGCGCAGTCGTTGCACTCCGTGCTGTCGGCCATCCCTATCTTAAATGAGTAGGCATTGGTGAAGGCTACACCCAGACGCAGACGGCACAACACTGTACCTTCCTCCCTAGAAAGACCAGAGGGTAGCCGCAGTCGTAGAGATGGGTCGAGAGAAAATAGTCGATGAAGTGCGAACTGTGATAACTGCCACTTCTGGAGTGTCATGTCCTGCGCCAGCTTACTTAGGTATCTAGCCGAGTGAATCCTAGCGAAAAACTTCAATGAGGCAATGAGCTGGAAATTGAAAGAAGTCAAACGCGATAGTTCTTCCGTTTGTTCTGGCGTCCATTCTGCCACATGATGCAAGTACGTGGCCTTGGCTTCGATGCCTTGCCGAAAAATATATATTTGAGCAGGGCTGAGTAAAGCAAGTTCACTTAGTAGATTTTCATTCGTAATATATGATTGTGAGTGCAGGAACTAAAATTAAATGAAAAATCCCTATAACATTTTAGCGGATCTGCATAGAAGCGATCAGAAGTGTCTGTTGCAAAATTCTTAGTAACATTACAAATTTTTAAACTATAATAATGCTGCCAGTAGTACTAAGGAGCATATCTCTATCCATCACTAGTATTGACAAGCTCTGACATCCTTTCGTGACCTCTGCGAGCAGCTCAGGCAACAGCTGTCTGGTCTCTCAAGGGGCCTGAGGATTCGATATGACTGGAGAAGTGATGAATAAGTATCAATTGTGACTGCTTTTCCAGAAATATATAATCGGCATACTCTGGAGTTTATAGTCTATATATCAGACAGTATGAAAGACGCGTACACCTAAGGGCTTGTTTTTCTTTGTTAGGTACAATAATAACTACATCTAACAGGCAATCATGGCTAGGAAAGTATAGGAGATGTTATATGTAGTAATTTTCATGCGATATTGAAGAAGAAAAAGTGGATGAAATGATAACTTGCCTTGCGCAGGGAACAAACCTGCGACGTTCGAATAACGCGTCCGATGGTGACTGACAGTCAGCATCGATTAGGGCCATCGGCACACAAAGGCAATTCAAGCCTTAAAACGATAGATGAGCATTCGTTGAAGGCATTGTGACGGGTCAGGAAATGAATGCCAAAAATGCTATCATGTGGACAAGGGGAAAGAAGGGCAAAGAGTGCTGAAGTTCGGCGGCCGACCACAGTTACACGGGCAGTGCACATACCAAAGACTGCTGTTTTCGTTAGCCACACGCACTGTACCAAACACAGTAGTTAAAAGGGCTTTCTTGAGGCGGGATCACATCTTGGAACTGATCACAGATATATAGACACCAGTGTCGATCAGTGCTGTAACAGCAAGGCCATCGATTAAAACATGAAGTAAATTTCGTTTGGAATTAGCAGCCGGTAGAGGGTTTTGGTTCCGAGTCGTCAGTGCAGCGCCACCTCTAGAAGCTGCCCTCGTTAAGTTTTCCGGGAAGGGTCTAGATTAAGACGGCGACTGAGAGTGATGGCGCGGAGGAGACCGTGGTAGGCGAATCTGAGGGGACGGCGAACAGCTGAATAAGTTCCTGTAGGCGACGACGTCCACGTAGGAGGGATCAGATCAAGTAAATGAGCGGCGTGGTCGAAGGTCTTGAAGGCGGTCATTGGGTGAGTGTAGTCGAGAACACTGTCCGCGATCCTGATCGCTGTAACTGGAAAACCTTTGTTGGGACGACTGTTTGTTGCAGCGATGGCGGGAAATGTGGCCAACGCGAGAAAAAGCAAAACAAACCGTTCGATCGGCTCTTGTGCACCACTCGGATGAATTGCGATATCGTAGGGTAAATCGTAGGACCGAAGAGCCAGCAGCAACAAGTGGGGCGGTGCTGTGGTCCGTACGGGCTGGGTCGCCAGGCGAGCGGATGGTGGCGGTAGCATACCCATGTTGGCAAACTTCTGCCGGGTGACGACTTGAATGAGTGCGATAGTTTCCAAGTGGTCTTTCGCTGGGAACGTACAGATATACAGTGGGGGCAATGGCTTCTAGCTTTTGGAAAACAAACCTGATGAACAAGTCCATACACACGGGTCCTGTATACATGTTTCACAATACAACATGAAATATTGCAGTAATAATGCGTGGTACAAGCGCCAATGGCCATCAGATGTCAGAACATGTGGTTACTGTAATGATTTCGTGGCTTGAAGTCAGTTGCCCACTACAAAAGGCACACAAGCAACTGAACCTAATTCTTAAAGGCCGTGTAGTAGTTGCATAGCAAGTTCGAAAAATTGGCAGGTCCCACGTAAAGTGGGAATCAATGATATGTGAAACACGAATGATAAATGTTGATACCTCCCTTTCAAATCAGCACAACGTTACGAGGTGGAGGAAAATGATGCCGTACATGTTTTCCGTGCCATGATTATCATGTTTCGATGTGTCGTTTACCTTCATTATTTCACGTCACGTGATGCCAAATTTAGTATACGTGGAGCCGAAAAAAGGGCCGCAAGCACGCTATCGTGGTATGTTGTCATGTTCTTACATCACACGCGTGTCAGCACTAGCATTCTTGCACCAGTCATATATTTCATCATCCATTGACGTCACGTAACACCAAATTTGGTATATTTGGAGCTAGCAAAAAGGCCTCGAGCACATCATGAAGGACTAAATATACTCCAATGTAGCGTTGGCCCGCGCGCATGCTGGCACAACGATGCAAAGTTAGCAAAACGCCAGCACTCTATAGTGTGACGCCAGGTGCGACCAGCGTCTGTCAGCGCGGCCCGACGGCAACCGGCGCGAAATGCGACGTGCTGCATTCAGCGCCGATGCGTTACCCAGACAGCATTGCGTCTCCCTCTTTTCGTGACGGAATGACGAGCTGGACGCGCTGAAACGCGCATGCGTCAAAGCAACGCAGCGCGGCGCGCGCCTGCGAGTACATGGCAAGACCGGCGCCTGGCGTGGTAACGCCGACTTGACGCGACGAAATGAACGCCGGTGAGCACGCGCACCGCGTCACGTCGAAATGTATTGGCGCCTCGACTGTGGTATGTAGTCATGTTCTCAAATGACACACATATCATGATTATAATGTTCGCGCCAGTGGCATACCTCATATATTCACGTAACGTAATACCAAATATGGCATATGTGAAGCTAGCGAAACAGACGCGAACCCGTCTTTAGTGTGGCATGTAATCATGTTCTTACATGACATGCATGTCGTTATTTTCATGTTTGAATGTGTCATTTAAATATGTCGTCCGTTCGCGTCGCGTAATACCCAGTTTGGTACATGTGAAGCTAGTGAAATGGCTGGGAGCGCATCATGAGGGTAGCATGTAGTCATGTTCTTACAACCAGCATCTCATGTTCATCATGTTTGTTCATCATCTCATGTTCATCATGGCCTTCGCCATGTATTCACGTACTGTAATACTAAATTTGGTATATGCGACGCTAACGAAACGGCCGTGAGCGCATCATGAGCTTGGTTGTAGTCATGTTGTTACATGACACGCATGTCATAATTCGCATGTTAGGGTATGTCGCTTGTGTTCGCCATGCAATCGTGCCGTACCATACCTGTTTTGCAACATGCCATGGGAACGAAACCACCGCAAAAGCTTCAGGACCATGAAATGTAAATCACGACATTCATGACATACATGTCATAATTTTCATGTTATGACTAGTCAAGTATGTTCTTCATGCAGTCATGTTATGCCATACCAAGCTTGGTATCAATACCAATATTGAAACGGCCAGGAGAGCTAAAAGTCGTAGGCACCTCGAACATGCACAGCATTCAGCCGAGCGCAGCGCGCACGTACAGATGAGCCCACGTTGATTGCGGTGGCCTTGTAGCAGCAGCTTCTGTCCTGCTATAACACTTCGGCATGAGTTCCGTGACAAGAAAAGCATGGAACGACTCTGGTTTAGATGCGAAGCAGCTGATCAGCGAGGCCTGTCCTCTGTCGCGCCGTAGCCACCGTTGACGATGATGGCAATCAAAACGAAAAAAAAGCACGTTCCTGACCAAAAAGTCTTTCTGCCATCACGGCTTCACTGTCCCAACGTGGGAGCGGCCCACTGCACGTTGAGTTATGCACCTCAGAACTTAAAATAAAGTTTCGCAACCATTCATCTATCATGCACAGCACATGCAATGTACCCACTTTACGCCATGACGATGACGCTGATGACAATGAATATTACGCAACATATGCCATCTTGATAACATCTACGATGTCTTTAGTACGACTGGGAACAACGAAAAACCTCAAAGAAATGTGCACAGACCTCATTTTTGCCGGCTTAACGCTAAATCCAAGACCACAAAACAGTAATAAAGAACGCAAAATAAAATTCACAACTCAACATATTGTACTATTCATGACCAATAAACATTGTACGCAACTGTACACCACTTTGTTACTCATTTACGTGCGTTGTGGTCAGTGCCATGGGTGATTCACGGTAACACCGAACGCTCCCACTGCTTTTCGCACTCATCATCATCAACTTCGTGGATATGACGTGATTTATTTTTGCTTGTCATGAATAACCAACTCACCTTCGCTCCCTCTCCTGACTTTTCCGTATATTCTTGACTAGCTACTTCTCAGAATCAATCCATGTGATGTGTTCAAATCTTTCCATCGTCAACGCTTCCAGCTGCCTCCACGAGCGCAGAGAGCGATGGTGCTGATTTCGACGGTTGTGGAAGTGGTGACAGCCATGAGGGGTTCGAACGTTTTTGCACGTGGGAGCCCGAGGTTAAGCCCTGCTGGATCACGTCAGACTTGGACCTGTGGAACCGCATCCTTGCCCGCAACTGCATCGAATTGCGAGAGCATAAGTGGGGCGAGTTCTCGCTCAAGGGCTACCAGTGGCCCGAACAGAAACCAGCATTGCGGGACACGCTTCGTGCTTCATTGCTCATCCATATTTTGCTTCGACAACACAGGTATTGTGAACCTGTTTATACTATATATATTTCAGCAAGAGATATCAGAAACCGATAATCATGTTACTGTAGCTGTCGCTGCATTTTGCCGTATTTCGTTGTCACGTGCCTAGAAAAAGTTAGAATAAGCCACCAGATGTAGAGCGGCCTGTACGAGTAAGTCTCCTTTCGCAGAAGTCACTTTGCCAAGTGCGATGCCTCTTTTTCTCTCCTGCTTATTTGACAGGTTTTATTAAGGTCCCAACTTGACGAAAGTGTCAATGCATCCTTATGTGCAACCAACAACGTCGCTGTTGAGAAAAGCCAGATGACTTTCGGCGACATTGGTTCTGGCCTCCCCTTACCACCACACATGTGGTGTCTTGCGTAGATACCTACACACAGCCAAGCTACAAAACGCTACCGCACCCTTAATAAATTACCCAAATGCCCTCTTGGTTGGGTTAAAGAGGCTGTCTGCTGTCACGGTCACTCGTTCTTTATACAGATAGCAATGACCCGTCAGAGCAGGCCGTCTTCATTGCTCTAGCAGCACTGCAGACCAACTAGACCAATGAGAGAATATACTCCTCGTTTATCCAGATATTGCTTGTACTCGAGAACCTATTCAGGAACAAAACAGCTGATTCAGTCTCTTTAGGGCGTGGCTTATAGAACAGAGCCGAACACCTTCAATAAATAATACATTATTATTGTCCAGTCATCCCGAGTCGAGAGCCTCACTGACCTTATCCGCACAATCAACATAGTAAGTCAACGTTTCCTAGTCGACAAGACCCGAGCTGAACAGCGACACCTCGCACTGCTCTAACCTGTGCGTTGGTTTCATTTCCGTGTTTATTGGCTTTGAGCAGTCTCAGGTAAGGCGGCATAGTGTCGATTTTTTCAATACCAGGGCAGGTAGGTTGATAAATCCTGCTTCGACAGTTCGCATAAAAACCCCGCTTTTAAAACATGTTTTAGGGGCGAAGTTCCTTATGGCGTCACCAGTTCGTCTCCCGTTATCGTCTGTAACTACCGGTGGCACATACCTCTTTGTAACCTCCGGTAGCACATACCCGAGAAAGCGGGTATGTGCCAATGGGGATAGACATTTAGGGGTGAAGCTCCTTAAGCCGTGGGTCGTGTGTCCTCCATGTATGTAGTAGGTAGCCACCTCTCGTTTAGTTCTCGGAATGTCCACTAGATGGGGACACTTTTACATCATCAGTATATGATAAAAAGATGCAAGATGGTTGTACTTAGAGCAATCACTAGATGTACGGAAGCATGGACAGACAGATGGATTCATGATTGGACGGAGGGACGGATATACAAATGGACGTGCAGACGCTTCGCCCCACGCAACATCATTCAGTCCATGAATATGCAGTTTATTTTTTCCGAGAGCTGGACGTCGCTTTTCCCTAGTTCAGAGCTATGTAGGGCACTTAGTCAGTACCGATCTTATCATTGATATCATACACCCTTTGAGTCCTGACAAAGCCCTTGATGTTCTACAGGTGCGTGACACACATTTTCTTGGATATGTCGGTAACGACCATCGAGAGGTACATCCTGTGGCACGCAATCAAGACTGGTGCAGGGGGTGTCGCGCGATTTGACTGCCGGCCCAGCTTCACCGATTTCGGCAGCCTGGTAAGCACTGAGGAATGCCGCAAGGCTATCGTTATTTTGCATCGTTATTTCGAGGAGCTGGCTCATTGAGTTTGCTGGTGGGTGGCGTAAATTATCGTCAAGCAAAATACAGGCACCGCGATGCCAGGCTTTATTAGTTTGTCTTTCATTGTTTTACTGAGTTTTATACAGAAAACCGAGTTTGTAATTAAAACGTTTGTGGGGTAGCTGAAATTGAAAATTTCATAGTAAACAGGGGACGCACTGAGAATCGTAGCTGCCTACAAAAAAAATGGTTTTATAGTAATGGTTCCAAAAGGTAACTGACGTTCATTGCAGCGACCTCTTGCATATAAAAAAGAGTTGGCCCCATATCTTCATGTTACAGTGCAAATATCGTCGAAAGACTATAGTCTTGAGCCTGGAGAGAGTGAACAAGATGTTTATTTGATGTTCTGCGCAAAAACAAATCGGTGAATGGTATTTTGGAGACGCTGCGTTAGAGGGCCTCGAGCGTGCAGCGGAGGCACTGTAATGATACTCCATTTGGAGTATCATTTGGAGTACCAAATGATACTACAGACAGACAGACAGACAGACAGACAGACAGACAGACAGACAGACAGAGAGACAGGCAGGCAGGCAGGCAGGCAGGCAGACAGACAGACAGACAGACAGACAGACAGACAGACAGACAGACAGACAGACAGACAGACAGACAGACAGACAGACAGACAGACAGACAGACAGACAGACAGACAGACAGACAGACAGACAGAATAGATAGATAGATCGATAGATAGATACGCTGAAAGTCACCGAAGTTCGCTAAGAAATGCTTCGCATTTAGAAGGCTTCATGCACCAAGTGTTTGAAGTACGCACTAGGGACAGGATATTGCTATCGCGTTGAATTTTAAGGTGAGCCTTATGGGCGCAACTGTTTTTCATATCAGGGCTAGATTTTTAATATTATGGTGGGTGGTGCCCCTCTTCCAGAACCTTACTGGCTGCAGCGGCTCGCGAGGCCTGGTCAAGGGTTACAAGATGGATTCCTATTTCAAGTTCCGCGAGCCGCAACCTCCACAACCAATTCATGGGAGGGCTCAACAGAGGTGAGATGGCAGCCTCTGGACGCGGTGTGGTCAGTTATTCATAACGTGCTCCAATGTCGGTGTTGCTCCGCACCACGAACATGTATCGCTGTGTCTGTGAGGGTACATGCCGCGTAGCCTCTGTAATTGTGTAGAATTGTTTGTTTTCAAGCGGCACCAGTCGTTTGATGACGTCTAGTTATGGCGTCATGGTGACGTAACGAAACTTGGTGCCAGGTGGCGTCATGACGATGGGATATGAAGACGTCATCACGTGGAGAATCGCTTTTTTTTCGCGTTTCTTGTGCTTAGGCCTATGGTGGTCACTCCTCAAGTTTGACGAGCCTTGAAACGCTTTCGCCTCAAAGGCTCATTTTTTCTGCCATTTATCGACGATGTTACACAAAACATAAAGGTACCGCCATTTTAAGCTGTTAAGCGAATGTTAAGCGAAGGCTCTTAAGCGAAATATGGAAAGAACCAATCCGATTATTTTCGTGAGTATTTTTACACCATAGCACTATACTTTCAGTTGTCAAACACACAACGTGGAGAGGTTGGCCGCCCAATATGACGACACCGATACTAATGCGCATTACAGTCTATGGACTGCGCATGCGCTGTTTGTTGCTGCACGCCGCGGTTACTGCACCTGTGGCGGCTCGCAAAAAGGTCTCCAACGAAGTATATAGCTACATGTCGCGACTGTGCATCAAGGAAAAGACTCTAGTTTAACGTGCTTGAGAAACTCATCTACTAAAACAAGAAAAGGGTAATCTTTTTCTGATTCTTCTGTTGGTGCTGAAAATGATCGCATAGAAAATGTGCACTGCCAACAATGTTTGCTACAATTGTTCCCTATTCTTTCAAATATCGCTGGGGGCTTCCAAAGTTTCAAGTCATAACTTATGGTGACATCCAGGGAAGCATTGGAGGACGTGAAATGTAGCTAACGTGCAGCACGAGTCACATTACGTTGACATTTCGTGACTATGACTATTAGTTGTCTGTGCTAGTAGGCAGCGCAAGAGGCCTACGGGACGGCTCTATGCTCTCCCATAGTAGAGTTAGTACTCTAAACCGTTAACCACCTTTTCTAAACACACAATTGTTAGCATTTGGGCTCAATTGAGTGAGAGGCCCCCCGGGACGACTTTCAGTTCTCCCATAGTAGAGTACCCGAGTGCTCTAAATCATTAACCATTTTCTTCTAAGCGTGCTCATCAAGTGCGATGCCCACGGGACAGGTTTATGCTTTCCCATATTAGAGTACGAAGTACTCAAAATCGTTTTCTACTTTTTTTAAACGGCTCTCGTGCTTCTTGTTACCATAAGGAGCCATTTATTGTTTTTCGCTTTGGAAAACGCTCCGTACTTCTCAAGTTTTTGTCGAGAACTCCCAAGAAGGTTTAAAAAAAATTTGTAAACTTTCTTCCAGGACCTAAAGAGTGTGAGGCCCACTGAATGGCTTTATGCTCCCCCATAGTGGAGTTACCAAGTTTATAAACATATTCTCAATGCTAACGTTATTCGACACAAACACTGCCTTTCTACGGCAGACCAGTGCTGGATAGGTGGCGCGCAAAAAAAAGCACCTGGGGAGAGTCGCGACATAACTCAGCGGCTTATGTCCAGACGACCGGCAGCATTGTACCCGGTGAGAGCACGCGCGTGCGCCGCTGCTGTGCTTCGTTTCGGAACGATCAGCTCAGAAAGCCATTATTGCGTCAGTAATAATGCTCTGTGGTTTAGACAAATAACTTTGTCCGGAGGCTACTCGCACATGAAGCATTAAAATAGGAGAGAAGCCCTTCAAAGCGGACTGCGTCTATGCACATGCCATCGAAGGGACAGTGCTGTGCCGCGGTGGCGACTCCCTCGTCCTCATTTTCTGGTTGCGTGCTGAATTTTGGCTAAGGTAGTGCAGGCTGACAAGCCCCATTGATAATTGCGTGCTGCGACGATTATCACGCTGCCCACGTCTGCAGTAACACAAAACAAAGACAGAGGAAGTGATAGCAACGTCATTTTTTTCTGGCATCGTAAGAACGCCTTGTCGGCGGTATGTATGCACAGGGACGTTGACCAGGCAAAAAACCATGGCACGTGTGGGACAGTGGTTCGCTTGATCGCGTGATGTGCCCCACTGCTACTATGCTTGAGGGCGCGAGATAAAGTCCCAACCACGCCAGCGCACTTTGATGGGGGGGTGGAATGCTAAGAACATCCGTGAACAAAGATAAATGTGCGCATTGGAGAACCCCAAGCAGTCACAATTCATCCTGATGCCCCATAATACAGCGTGACTCAAAATGATATCTTGTTTGACAAACGAAAACTGAGCAATTATCGATGTTGAATAATATTTTAAGCCGACACCGGCAAGCGCAAAAATTGAAACTGTGCATTAGGTGAACGAAACGACGAGTAACAATTGAAGATATTTTATGATTTTCTAGCAATGCATACACTCCTATGTTACTATAGCCACGGTAGCCACTGAAAAAGAAGCTTGCCGCATCGGTTGACAATTGAAGGCTAAACTTCGAGTAGTCCACTGCTTCGTTTGTAGCAAAAACCCTGTATTTAGCACAAATTAAGTTAGATAGAGGCATATCAGCATCGAGTCACCGCGAGATTATCTTTTATAACAGTTCAGAGGCGTAAGTGAACGTGCCCCGCACAAATCTTGTGAACAAGGCAGCTTTTTCTTTATGCGTGACTGTTTATAAATAAATTGACTACCTACCTATAGTATCATTAACTTCACGCGGTGGCATCAGATAGAGTTCGCTGATGGTGGTCAGATGGATGGATGCAAGAGAAACTTTGTTAGTCCTGAGGTGCAAGACTTACACTCAGCGGGCTAGATAAAAAATTCATATGTAGTATGCTGCACAATACGCTCGTTTTATTTCGAACAAAACGTCGTTTAAATTCGACTGTGTGGCTCTGGTTTCCACTGGTGGTCGTCTTCACTATTGTATAAATATAGCAGACACGCGTCATTTCATCTACAAACCACCCGGACACCACTAGACATGTGAGCAGAACATATTTTGACCGCTTGCATGCAACGCCGCTTCCTCTCTTGTGGATATGATCAAGGAGGAAAAACGCAGACAGTCACGTCCTCTACCATTACTACATATTGTTTCACTTGACTACGCGGCCATACCGCCAGCGCCCTTTGGTTTTGTTCGGCGATGCGGGCCCACACCACCTCTACCAGCCGCCACTCTCGTGGCGGGAGCAGTTGAGAAGTGTGCGCTTTGACCGCCAGGGTGGCCGTAGAAACTCCAGCGTTGGTTCCGTATAATAGAGCACGACGGCCCTTTTAATAGTTAACGACGCCATTTTAATAGTTAGAAACGGCAAAGATGGTTTTTTTGCTCAGCATTGCACTGAGTGCAATTGTGTGCCCCTTTTTAAGGATACAGCGACGCTGTACAAGCACAAAGATGAGCGCACCCGAGTCATTGTCGAGGCCGCGCAGATGGCACGCGAACAGATGCATTGCATTAGCAAGCCTCCATGTCTCTGTCCTAGAAAGAACTAAGGTTCCTCGAAAGTTTCGGTGCGCGCAAGTAGTTATATTATCTTTACTTTTCTGTTTCGTTTCCTTATAGATTTTTCTTTGCCTCTTTTCTGTGCTTTAGTTTTTCTCTTACTCAGTTCTGCTCTTTGTGCCATATGGTTTTTGTCACATGGTTACTGCCTCCTCTATATATTTTCGCGCTCTGCGCAATAAACTCAGTTGGAAGTTAGCGCTCGTGTCCTTCTTGTCTCTGTGTCGTCGTTTTGTTCTCGCGCTATAACTATTGTCATGCCATACCTACTAGCCCAAGCTGCCACACTTCTAAGTTAACCTTCGGGTTCTAACAACAGTGAAAGTGTTAACTGGGGCAGCGTATTGTGCTCCCTCAGCAGAATCAATATTGGGCATGAGGATGACCCCTGGAACGCACTTCCTATCTGGAGGTGGGTTGTGAAAGCGTCTGGTCCCTACCATTCATCGCGAAAGATATGGCGTACATAAGCATGTGCACTGAATGACGTCAGTGACGGACAGCTAAATATGCGCGCTATTTTCCAGTAAAGGTTGTCGAAGGTTCAGTTCTCATTGCCGGCTTGTGTTCTGTCCATAGTCAGTTCTCAGCGCCGCAGTGCAACAGAAATTGTACCAACAAGCGCGACTCGCCACTTTTATTAGCGGCACCCTTTGCGACACAGCATCTTAATTTAAAGGCACCAATTAATACTTACATTCATGTGCTCTGTTGTGAAGGGGAAAAAAGAACCACAAAGGAGCATGGTGCAGTTCTGTTTTTTTTTTCTTGTTTGAACGAGCATGTCATTTAGCAAGCACAGTTGCGGGAAAACCATGGACGCCTAAAACACAAGAAGAACGAAGAAGTGCCGAGAAAGACCACGAAGAAATTATGATGTGCCAACTAGCCCGGCAGCAAGTACTTCCGAGTGCACTTGCTTTGTGTGTGTGAGACCCACATTGGGGGGATCTGGGCATTTATTCTTAATTTTGTGTGCTTTTGCTCATTTTGTTGTGACGTCAAAAGATACCCTCCTGTTGGCAGATAAAAGATATTGTTTAAAAAGCCCAAATTTAAATCCACACGCTTCGGCTACTAACAGAAATGAGACCGGAACCACACGTGCAAGCACCACAGCTTTGT
>NW_023607093.1:0-53278 GCF_013339725.1 Rhipicephalus microplus | reverse complement strand
ACGGAAGGAGGTTATCTAGAAGGAGGTTATCTGATTGGTGGCTAAAGTCAAGGCACGAGTGAAAATTGAGCCCTTCACTGCAAAGTACTCGTCCAACTTTACTATTTAAAGAAAAAAAGATAAATCTAGTGGTTAGTTTACTAAGTATTACGGCTAGGTGGCGTTAGCCGCCGCCCGATCTAAATGGTACAGTCACATACATCCATCCATCCATTCGGATGTAATTGCCGATGTCACGGGTCCCGTTAATTCGGGAGGTGATCGCCGGGTAATTACCAACTTCTTCGGGTCAGGGTCAGTCACGCTACTGGGTGCTCTAGCAGTCAAGCTGACCCTATTTCGTCGTACACAGTCCCAATCCCTCTTTTTTTCTTAATTCTAAGCCTGTATTTCTCTCTCTTTCTCTCCCATTTCATCAAAAACTCCTGATGTTCTCTGTACTTTTTGCGCTCTGCATCGCGCTCCTCTTCAAGTCTTTTTTGTTCTGTTTGGACAAAATTCTTACCTACAAAACCAAAGTTTTTGTCCCGTTCGATAAGCCTGCCAAACTGCATGTCGTCCATTCCTACAAACTGCTGTCGATCAACAAAACAATGACCGCATGGCTACATGCTTCATGCTCAGAGTTACCCCGTGGTCTACCAGTCCTGTTCGCGGACGTCAGAATACGTAACACACTTCGGGTGAAGCCCCACCAATCTAACAACGGCTTGCGGCAGGCATCGCCGGCTCCCGCTTTACGTTTTAGCCTGCAACGCCTGAAAGACCTTGAAGTGATACTTTTCAAATTTATTTTTTGGCCGGTCGGCTCGTGCGGATTTTTTGGGTTTGACTGACGCACTCGTGAGGAGACACGGACTTTTTGTCAAAAACAAACAAGCTTTCAATTGAAAGCATTCAGTTGAAACAAGAGCGACTGACAGTACTTTAGAAAAATTGACTAATAGGGCAAACACATGAAAAAAAAAACGGATACAAACTACGCTCCAAAAAGAGTACAATAGGTACAGGGAGAACACAACACGCAATTAATAAAATAACGTCATGATGGAAATGAAAAAGAGATACAAGAAGAAATTACAAAAAGTCAGAGTTACTAAGTACGACACAGCGCACACTTAAACGATTATTTAAAAGCGGGAATCATAAAATAACGATTGAAAAAAAAATCACAAAAATTAGCACATCTCACTTACAGTGGGAATCAATGATATGCGAAACAGGAACGAGAAAGGTTGATTTACCACTTTAAATTCAGCACAAAGTTACGAGGCGCATGGATGTAGTACACAATAAACCCAAGTAGAATTTTTTTCACTCAGAACTCAGATATCTAGATAAAATGCAAGTATGTTCATTATAGTCGCGTAACGACAGCGCCACTAACGTTTGCAGTACCAGCACTCGAAGCGGCAAGCGTGTAAGTTATGCCGTACATGACTTCCATGTCATGATTGTCATGTTTGAGCCTGGCATGACACTCATGTCGTGATTACAGGCCAAAGGCCCGTGGTGCGCTCGCGGCCGTTTCGCTAGCTTCACATATACAAAATTTCGTGGTACGTGATGTGAATGAATGACGAAGGTATCTGACTGGTGCAAACATGACAATCATGAGATGGTGTCATGTAAAAACGTGACTACACAGCATGCTCATCATGCGCTCAAGACCGTTATCGCACCACGTCACGTAATACCAAATTTGGTATTACGTGACGTGGTGCGATAAATTCACAAAGTATCCCATAAATTCAAGAAGATAGTAGCCAGGCACGAGTAGAATGTTGTCCTCCCAGCTCCAGCAAGTTGAAAGGAGTGGGAAAAAAAGTAAATGACCCCGAAGTGAAGAAAGAAGAATGCCAAACACTTCAGGCTAATGAATACGTTCAGTGTGAAGTAGGCATCGCATATGCTTTATATCCAACTAACGTGCGGCAACGCTTATATGTTGGGCAATAGGGAAGATGAATCAATGAACGGCTCAAAGAGCCTCGCTATGCATGTAAGCAAACGGCTACCACAAACAACATTTCCATCCACTGCAGCGAGTGTGCGTGCTGCCCAATGTTAGAAAAAAAAAGGACTTAGTTTTGGCCAAATCAAAGAATAAAACTACATGCAAAATTTGGGGAACTTTTCATATATCGGACCACGAAAGCCCTTGCGTCAGTTAAAGCTTCGTTCTACTAACTACGACGGAACTATATTCATCATAACAAATATAACAAATAACAAACAGACATAACAAATGGGAACAACATTCTCGCGAAATAACTTTGAGTCATGGGTACATCTCGTAGTGTTAATCACCCCACCTGTAGCACCTGTAGACAGTTCAGCAAGTTTGCCTCCCCCCCCCCCCTCATCAAAAACCGATCTTTCCTTTTTCCAGAAGCCTTACTTTTTTCAGCTTTTTTTTTCAATAAAAGCATTCAATAGTTTGCGTTAGCATCCAGTTCGTTTCGAGCCTCTTCTCTAACTTCGTATTTCACAGTAACTGTAGCGCAGTACTTAAAACACTTCCACTGCTCTTTTTTTTTTTTTTGCTGTGCATGTGTTTCCCTTGTCTGAACATCTCGAGATGAACTGTTCTTTGCCAACGGGATTTACGGCGCACTGGTAACATTTATGTTGACTCGTCTAGTGGCTAAGGTACTCGGCTGCTGACACGCAGGTCACGGGTTCGAGTCTCGGCTGCGGCGGTTGCATTTCCGATGGAGGCGGAAATGTGGTAGGCCCGTGTGCTCAGATTTGGGTGCACGTTAAAGAACCCCAGGTGGTCGAAATTTCCGGAGCCCTCCACTACGGCGTCTCTCAATTATATGGTGGTTTGGGACGTTAAACCCCACATATCAATCAATCATATAGGTTGACTCAATGTCACTGGGGCAGCATATTGCAACCGAACTCACTAGGTACGCCGTGCTAAAAAAATACATATCGCACGAAGCGGCATTCTTTCATAAACATTATTCTGCGCTTTCAACCAATGCACAAAATACCTTGAATGCACTTCAAAAACGTTTTATATTTCAGATAACTAAAGTCAAACCTGGCCAATGTGTAGAAACCAGCATTCGCTTCAGAACACCGGACTGAGGACGCTCTCAGCTACAACAGTACGCCAACTCCTGCGCTGTTAATGATTCGTAAACCAACGAAAAACCACATCAGCTGTTCACACAGCCTATTCCGTTTGGCAATAGAGTAGACGAAAAAAAAAGGCAATTGCACCTGTGTCATCGAAATCAGTATAACACGAAAGTGAAACGTGTCTGATGACGTTGTCGTGTGACGTAAGCTGTGGTGGCGTCATTGTGACGTCACCATAACAATGTCAAGTTGTTTGACGTGTGACGTCATGATGACATAACATGGGTTCAATGCGTACGTGATTACAATTTCGTCATCATGCTGACGCCAACGCGGGACGCTGATCAATTTTCGTGTTTGATGAGGCATTTACAGGTTTCGCCTAAATATTTCTACGTGTGCCACCTGAAGACATTGTTTCTCCTAGAACGACACCCTCGCAATGAATGAATGAACGACAGACAGGGGATTCAAAGGCTTCGTTTTTCTTCCTTTTTAGACTAACGCTGATGATATTTAAGGGCGAATGCCAAGGAAGTTAGGGTAGGCTGTTTGGTATGCTATGCCAATAGTGAATAAAATATTCACAGCATATCTAAGGAGTGAATGATGATGAGTGGGGCGAAGCATCCGTCGGTCCATCCGTGTGTCCATCCGTCCGTTCGTACATTGATGCGTCTAGGTCGACGGACGGATGGACACTTCGCTCCACTCAGTATCATTCATTCCGTGGATATACTGGGAAAACCACTAACACAATCTAGTTATACTTTTCCCAAGAACATAAACGCGCAACGTTATGTTGAGCGACTCATAAACTAGAGGTGGCTACGAACTACTACTACTACTACTACAGAGTATGGACGACCCACGGCCTAAGGAGCTTCGCCCCTGATAATAATATTTCTTAGGGCTCCAGCACAAGCTACGCTAAGTTCTTTGTTTTGTTGCCGCGTGAAAGCGCTGAACCAAAATTATGGAAATTAGGGGATCTGAACAATCACTATCCGCGTCTATTCTAGTACGTACTTTTTTATTTTTTAGGGTCGAAGCTCCCTAAAGTACCACCCGTTCATCCCTCGTCGTAGTACGTACATGTCTAAACCCTGTTTCACATGCGAGCGATTTTGCTCCAAGAGCGGAGTGGCAGCCGCCACGCCAGGCCAAAACAGGTTTTTACCGCGACGACTAGACGCCCTTGTGAAATTCGCCAGAGTTGGAAAAATTCGCTAGCGGCACAAGCGTCAGAGCGACCAGTGACGTCGTTTGACACGTGATGACGGGGGTGGAGTCGAGAAGTTGACGCGCGCGCTGCGAGGAACTGGTTCCACAGAACAACTCGCTCCGACTGAGTAGCAGACGACATCCGTCCTCTCCCCGGCTCACAAATGTTTCGCACTGCTTTCAACAAGTTGTTGATAGAAGTTGTGAAACGATCTCTTCTTTGGGGCGTCAAGATGGAGGATTTCCGCAAGAACCATAAAAAGAGCATTTTTTGGTGAAGAAATTGCTGAAGTCGCATACTTCCATAAAGTAAACGTCGCGGCTTGAACTGGCCATGTTCACTGGTGAAGTCGAAGTGCAGCTGTTTTCCTTTCGTTGCTCTCGACGATGCTTTCTCCGTGTTGACAATCGCGTGCGGTGCCTTTTTTTATTTCAATAACGTTATTACTGCTTTCTTTGTTCTGTTTTTGCGTTTTCATCGAAAGTGATTCCCACATAGAGGAGCCGCATGGCACGCCGTACTTCTATGTCGCAGCAATTGCTGCTGGTTGAACAAATGATGACATTTGGTGTCGCGGTGCATAGATGAAAGGCTTCACACGAACGAGAGAGCAAGGACGGCTACTACGGTAGTCGACTTGAGAAGTAGCATTCCACACAGGTCACTGAAAAGGAATTTCGTGATGTGACTCAACAAAGAAGGGGCGCGAAGCTTCCTGTCATGGTTCGGGGAAATAATGCACTCATCAGGGGCCTTTATTTTTGTTCTCCCCTTCAACAACACCTCGATTTCTCACTAAAACCCTAGCTGACTTGTCCGCGTTCTCTGCGACGCTTTTCTCGCAATGAGCAATTGCACCGCAGAGCACTCAAGTTTGAAGGCTGTCGACAGGTCCTGCCACACTGGCCAGCTGCTCTCCGTGACATTCAGTGCTGGAATGGGCGGCTGGCTAGGCAAAAATAGATGTTCGGTCGCGAGCACAACATACACTGCGTAGATAACGAAGAACAGCTGTTGATTTCAGGCACCAGGGCAGCATCACATGCCTAGAAACATGCATCTAATTTATTACACGGTCGAATGCTACCAATTGAATGTCACTATGTCCCGACGGCAAAGGTGTGTTGTGTGAAATGATGTGATACTTCGGATTTCCTGCTCACCACCGCAGCATTTATGGACGCAAATGCAAGCTAAAGCAAGAATTGCGGCGTAGTCCCTTACCTGCGCCGCGCACAAGTGTATATACAGCAGTCAAAGAATCGGGACAACGAGCGTATCACGTATATTATGCTACCTGCCATTGACGAAACTCGTCATCCTGGAGTGCTTTACTGAATTATTGAAAAATCTAAGAGGCTTACTCTTTAGCGTGGAAGCATATGAATTCGAGCGCCAGAAGAGATGTAGACCATTCAGAAAACCCTAATGAAGGATGTTTCGCAAGAGCCAAAGGGTGACAACAAACACTGCCGAAGCTTACTACTTAGAGTTTTTATAAAAACTCTTATTTTGACTCGAGTGAACAGGTACAAAAATTTAGGTATAAATTTTGCAAGTTGTGTATACTAGGCTGACAGAAACCTCGTTCAGTGTCCCTATGTTAAATCGCTGAAAGCAAAAGCAATGAATCGGAGAAGCACGTGTTGTGACAGCCAGTGTGAGCCAATCCAAGTGTTATAGCCAGATTATGGCCATATTCTAAACCACAGAGCCGGTCAGTGCTTGCCTTCATGCCGGCATTTTGCAAAACGAAGTCTCGCGCTGTCGCGAACTTGTTCGAGAGCGGCGCGATCACCTCATACGTACGCACGCACGCATCTCATGCGTGCGTACGTAGCGGCTGCGTACGTAATGTGATACGTGCGCGTGGCAGTCTGCGCATGCGCACTACGCAGAACGTGGCGTCCTTACGTACGCAACGCGCCACGTACGCAGCGTACGCAGTACTAAAACTCTCTAGTCACAGGAGGGGTTACCTACAGATTCTACGACCTTCTTGCCGTCTGTAGGTGTGAAGTCCGTACACCAGGCAGTAGCAATAAATATAAGAATCCACAGAATACGCGCGACGCCACTACAAAAAAAAGCTAGTGATGCCTAGCAGCACGACTATACGCCAAACTGATTGACCCCCTCATAGCAGACTGCTTGCATACGCCCCCCATTCTTGGCACAATACAAAAAAAGAAGGTACCAAGAGAGAGACCAGTGATTCAACTGTTTAGCCAAGTGCAATAATTCGTATTGCGAATTGCTGGTGCACTTTTGCATATTTAAAATCAGGAATATGCAAAAAAGTGTTCCATTGATGATGATGATGAACAAACTTTATTTAATTAGCAGGAAGGTCCTCTTTCCCTTTCAGGTGCGAGATGAGAAGGGAGGACCAAACCTAGACGACGGCCATGATCCCATGGGCCCTGGCGGCGTCTTCGGCCTGCCGTATTAAGCGGGCTTCTAATTGAGAGTCAGAGCTGAGGAGCGCGGCATCCCATCCACTCCCGTCTGGAAATTCCCCTCTCATGGGGGCCTGCGGGCATGCCATAAAATGTGGCTCAAGTCCACCTGTTGTGGCAAAATTTACACTTGTCCGAATGAAGTTCCGGCACGCAGCGGTTCATTGTTACCGGACTAGGAAACGTGTGGGTCTGGAGTAGGCGCCATGCCACCGCCTGCCCTTTGTTCAATAACGAGTGTGCGGGAGGATAAATTTTCCTGCTTAGCCTGTAATACTGTGTAATATCTCTGTAAGTGGTCATCCGCTCATATCTCTCATCGTCCTCCCCGTTCGACCAGGGCAATCCAGAGGCTCGGTCTGTAAGTCCTCGAGCTGTCTGGTGTGCAGCCTCATTGCCGGGCAAGGAGGAGTAAGCGGGTGCCCAGACTATTTCTATTGTTCGTTGGTCTTTGCATCCAACCAATATTCTTGAAGCTATTTGGGATATTCGCCCTCGTGCAAAGTTTCTCACAGCCGTCTTCGAGTCGCTAACAATGAGTGAAGTCGAGGTGGATGCTATGGCCATTGCAATAGCTGCTTCCTCCGCCTCTTCTGCAAAGCTCGTTCTCACCGAGCCGCTGACCTTATGATTTTCTTGTAGTCCACTACTGCTATAGTCATGTTGTAATTTCCTTTGTATTTAGCCGCATCTACGTATGTGTTTTCGGTAAATCTTTTACGTTGTTATGTATATTTTTCGCTCTTTCAGCTCTGCTTGCTTTGTGATGTTCGGGGTGCATGTTTTTTGGAATCGGTAAGATTACTAAACATTTCCTGATTCATACGGGATATCCTTTTTGGCGCCAAATTGATTTGCGTAGTTTATACCCAGTTCCTCTAGTATAGCTCTACCTGTTTTACTCTGCGTTAGTCTTTCATATGTGCAATTCTTTGAGCTTCTATAAGCTCTTCTGATGTGTTGTGAAGCCCTAATCGAAGTAATTTATCATTACATGTAGTAATTGAAGTCCGATCGCCTGTTTGAAAACTCGTCTAATGATTCTGTCAATCTTTTCCTCTCTCGGCCACTTGCAGTCTGAGGTACGGAATCACATATACAATACGACTGATTACAAAAAGCCTGTACCAGTCTTATCATATTATTTTCCTTCATATGATAGTGCCGGTTTTCAATTCGTTAAGTAGACGCATAGTTTGCTGCGCACTGGTTTCAAGTATTCTAATCGCCTCTCCGTTGTGCCGTTTGAGCTGATTCGGAGTCCCAGAATCTTATGCTTTCGACCGTAGGTATTTGCGTTTTTCCAACAAAGACCTTTAATGTTAGGTTTTTCCTGGATGCTTTCCGACCCCTACATGTCAGGTTATAGAAGAGAAGTTCCGATTTTTCCGGTGAACATTGTAATCCTGTATGGATGGCATACTCTTCTACAACATTCACTGCTGTTTGTAAAGTTTCCTCTATGTATCCCTCACTACCCTCTGCCACCCAAAGGTAATGTCATCTGCATAGAGGCGATGGTGGAGTCCTGGAATTTCCTTCAGTCTGGTAGGGAGACCTATCATGGCCACGTTAAAAAGAAAGGGGGACAGGACTGAGCCTTGCGGCGTACCTCTGCTTCCCAGACTAAACTCTTGGGATTCTGCTTCGCCTAGTATTATTCTTGCAGTCCGGTCAGTTAAAAAGTCTTTTATATAATCGTATACTCTTTTTCCTACCCCTAACGCTTGAAGATTGGCAAGTATAGCTTTATGGGATGTATTATCGAATGCCCTTTTAAGATCCAGGCCAACTATTACCTTTGTGTCATGTGTATTGTGACCCGAATCAATTATTTGGTGTTTAATCTTAAGCATAATGTCCTGTGTAGACAGTTTCGCTCTGAAGCCTACCATCGTATGAGGAAAGAGCTCATTGTCTTCCATATAATTTGACAGGCGAGTTAGAATGACATGCTCTAATAACTTCCTATGCAGGACGCAGGGAAATAGGCCTAAGATTATCAAGATCTAGTTTCTTGCCTGGCTTGGGAATCATTATGATTGTTGCCGTTTTACATTGCTTGGGTATCTTACCTTTTTCCCAACACTTGTTCATATATTCGGTGAGGGCTGTGATAGATTTGTCGTCTAAGTGTTCCATTGAGTGTATGGCTTTAGTTCTTTGTTGGTTCAGTCGTGAAAAGGGTGTAGGTGTCTGTGGCAGTAGGCATTAGTCCACTTTTCGTTCAAGTTTCGCGACCAGTGTGAAACTGATCTTGGTACAGGCATCGGTTTCGGCATACTAAAGAAAATTAATGCCCTACTTTATTGTCGCGTGTTTGTGAACTTGTGGAAGTAACACGCGTGATACATGCTCGAGCACATAGGCGGCATAGGCATTACTCCATCTCAGCAGTGCAATATCTACGGGATATCAGGAAGTCACACACTCGCACAGCGATGCAAACTCCAGATAAAATTATCTTACAATTATCACGTTTGGAACGTGGGAGCTTGCTTTGTTTCCGTGTTACGTCGCAGCAATTCGTGGCATGTTATTCTTTTCCTCTACGTCGGACACCTTGCATTCTTGCAAATGTCAACGGTAGCCCCGTGGTTACAAAGAAACAGGACAACCCCCGTCAAAACGTCAGGCCACCCACCTCAATTCGAGTATGCTCTTGCCGCTCGACAATTTCGCTGGTAGGAAGGAATAAATCGTGAAAATCAGTCATCGCTTTGTGCCATCTCACGGCGCTGAGCAGAAAGCATCAGTTATGTGTTGCCGTCTCTAGCAGAATCAGATGTTCATCTATGCTAAGCTTAACGCACTGATAATCTGATCATGGTTCTTGAAAACAGCGCAAGAGAACTCACGAATAGGTACATTGCTCTCGAAACGTAGGGAAATCAGCATAAACGAAATACAAGCATAGCGTACGTGCCGCAGAGAAGAGAGTGGGGCAGCGTGTGCCTCTACGATGGACGCCTATGCCCAGGCGGACGCAACGTCCGCATTGATATAACCGAAAAGGGTGTTTGATACGCTTGTATTGATACCTTCACTCCCCCCTCCTCCCTAAAGATGAACGATATCAATACAATGATACCTTCGCCCCCCCTCCCCCTGAAGACGAATGGTATCAATACAAGCGTCAAGGTGGAATTTACAGCTGCATAATTTCCAGGTCAACGAGACCAGCTCTGATGGATGCAGCCAGCTTTCTTCTTCTTTTTGGTTGACGTACATACTTGGTACATACTTAAGAAGGCGGAGGCGTACTTAAGAAAGATTTAACAGCTGTAAAGTGTGGATCACCCACAACGACGCACAGATAAAGCGCTGAACGGAAAACTATTTCACTGCTTCGAACGCAAGGCCTTTTTGTACCACGCATCCAAGCAATGGAAATGGCTTTACATGAAAAGTTCAAATTAAGTTAGAAAGATACCAAAAAAGCTGAAGTTGAAGATGTTGACGGAGAAATCCGAAGCCTTAAATGGTAAAAGCTCGTTATACACAAGCGATTGTAACAAAAATAATGAATATAAATTGTAAAATTGCGTTCGTGAATTTGGAGAATGCGGCCGCTTCGCGGGAGATCCGGCCGCTGGCGTAGTTGCGTATCGCCGCCTGCGAGTCGCCTATTCACCTCGGCGTCCGTGGTGGCTATCGCGAGGGCTATGGCAGCTTCTTCGGCCGCCTCCGTGTCTTCCGTGCCTATCGTCGCACTCGTGACGCAAGTTCCTACATGATCCGTGATCGCGACCGCGAAGCCGCGGTGGCAGTCGTAACGGGCCGCGTCCACGTAAACTGTGTCTTTGCTATTGCCGAATTTCTTTTAAGGTCTTGGGCGCGCCTATTGCGCCGTCGCACTCGTGACGCAAGTTCCTACATGATCCGTGATCGCGACCGCGAAGCCGCGGTGGCAGTCGTAACGGGCCGCGTCCACGTAAACTGTGTCTTTGCTATTGCCGAATTTCTTTTCAAGGTCTTGGGCGCGCCTATTGCGCCGACCGATGTGATGTCGGGTGCATGTTTTTAGGCAACGGCATAACGACGATGCGCTCGCGAATACGTCTGGGTATCCCGACCTTTCGCCGCGCTGCGTATGGTAGTTGATACCCATGTCTCGAGAATGTGTCGACCAGTTCTGGTCTTCGCCAGACTTCGTACTGGGTGATGTTGTGTGCTTTGATTATCTCATCTAGAGTATTGTGCAACCCCAGCTCGACAATTTTTCCGTGCTGGTATTGGCCGGTAATCCGATTGCGCGTTTGTACGCCTTGCGGATGGACAATCTAGTTTGGTGCGTTCAGTCGCCTGCCACTTGAGGTAGGAGGCGACGTACGTTATATGGTTCATAGCGAAAGCATGTACCAGCGAATGGTGTTGCTTTCCTTCATTCCGCTATGCCGATTTGTTATTCGTTTCAGCAACCTAATTGTTTCATTGACCGCGCCCTCTAGTCTGCGAACGGTTTTCGCCGTTGTGGCCGTTGGCGGACAGGCGCAAGCCCAGTTACCCTAATGGTGTTAACTTGTGGGATGACAGCGCCGTCTGATGTGCGTACATTAATTCTCTATATGCGCACTCGAATGCGGAAAAGGCGTTTTTGGGTTTACGGCCCCTGCGCGATGGTCTATAGAGCAGGAGCTCCGATTTAGCTGCGGAACATTCGAGGCCAGTGTCGCGAAGGTAGTCCTGCACCACGTCGACGGCTTCCTGCAGCGTTTGCTCTACGTGGCCGTCATTTCCCTCGGCAACCCAGAGGGTGATATCATCGGCGTACAAGCTATGGTGGAGGCCTTCTATCTCAGCGAGTTTTCGTGGTAATCCGACAAGCACGAGGTTAAAGAGCATGGGTGAGATTACGGAGCCCTGCGGCGTGCCCGTACAACCCATGTATATGTCCTGCGATTCTAGTTCGCCGATCGCTAATCGGGCCCGGCGCCCGTAAGAAAATCCCGTACGTATGGTACGTTCTCTCGCAAAGTCCCAACGCTCGTATACTTTCAAGTATCGCAGCATGGCTATGTTGTCGAACGCCTTTTTGAGGTCGATCGAGTATCGCTTTGGTGGATCGTGTGGGATTGTCTACGATATCGTGCTTGAGTTGAAGCATACGTCCTGTGTGGAAGGTTACGACGGAACCCCGCATCGTGTGTGGGAGCATGTTTCGGTCCTCGAGGTAGTTGGTAAGGCGAGCGAGAACCACATGTTCCATGACCTTACCAACGCAGGACGTCAGGGATATCGGTCGAAGGTTGTCAATCTGTACTCGTTTGCCCGGTTTGGGGATCATAATTATGCGCGCCGTTTTCCACGAGTTCGGTATAGCGCCCGCATTCCAGCACTCGTTCATGTAGCCGTCAGTTGTTCTATCGACTCATCGTCCAAGTTACGTAGCGCTTTGTTGGTTATCCCGTCCGGGCCTGGCGCCGACTTTGTGTTGAGCCTGTGCAGTACCGCCCTCACCTCTGCAACGCTGAAGTCCTCGTCTAGCTCCGCGTTACCCTCACCCTCCCAGTCGTATGCCGAGTGCGCGAGGGGCTACGTGACTGAAAGTAACGGCTTCGCACGTCATCTAGAAAGTCCGCGTGGGTGCCTTGTAGTCGTGCAGCAACTTGTTAAGCTTATGTGCGTGCGATGTTTTCGTCTCCTCTGGATCCAAGAGGTGCCGGAGGAGATGCCACGTCTTGGCCCTCCCAGCTGGTTCTCCATCTCATTGCTGATCTCTTCCCATTGCGTTTTGCATACCTGTAACGCGTGCTCTTCCATGTCCCTGCTTAGCCGTGCTATGCGTCTGCGCAGCGTTCGATTGTGGCGTTGACGCTTCCACCTGTCTTGCAGGCTGCGCTTGGCTTCCACATGTGTAGAGTTTGCTGTCTACCACTTCGAGCTGGGCTTCTGACGGAACCTCCCGCGTCGCCGTTTCTAAATCCCCCTTGAGCGTCGCAGTCCAGCTATCTATCCTCAGTAGCCGCATTGCCACGATTCTGCTCTTTCCGGACTTTGCGAAACGCGTCCCAATCCACCAGCCGATGGTTCTTGCCCTTGGTACCTTCCCGATGAACGCGGTGGGAGTTCAGCGTTGACCTGGATATCGATCACTGAGTGATCGCTACTCAGGTCCTCCTGTGTATTGTGCCATCGCGCGCTAGCAACGTTCTTGGTAAATTGAGGTCGGGTGGGTGTGTCTGCACATACGCTGTTGCCCCTGCGCGTAGGCGCGGAAGGGTCTGTGATGAGCTCGAAAATGTCACCATTCAAGAAATTTTAAAGATTTCGTAGTCACCTGCATAAAGAGCGAGATCCACACTGAAACTTCTGCATCTAGTAAATTTATTTCACAGGTTATAATATATGGTATCTGGGGTAGGTAGCCAAATTCGAAGAAATACCTAAAGGCGGCTTTGCGGCTTCTGAAAATAATGTTGGCCAGGTAACGCCGTTCCAATTTGGCTCCATAGCTGTAGAATGTCGGAATTCACTCCCATAGTAGAGTACCTGGTACTCTAAATCGGTACCCACTTTTTCTAACCCCCCCCCCCCCCGTGTGTATATTGGAATAAATGTCTTTACTGCAATGTACTGGTGTTGGTCGTGATACATAAATGTACCGAAGTGTGCATGCCCTGTTACTGAAATGTATGAAGCCTTTGTTCTGTACATACCGTAAATAATTTTTTTTTTCTAAACAGCGTGATCAGTTGGCTTTCTCAGTAAAAAAAACTCTTGTGATGCCTATTGGACGGCTCTATGCTCTCCCACAATAGAATACCAAGTACTCAAAATCGTTAATCACTTTTTAAATGCGAAGCATTTCTTAGGGAACTTCGGCGACTTTGAGCGTATCTATCTATCTATCTATCTATCTATCTATCTATCTATCTATCTATCTATCTATCTATCTATCTATCTATCTATCTATCTATCTATCTATCTATCTATCTGCCTATGAATTTGAGCTCTCCGGCCGTTTCGATAATGGTATCGATATTAAACTTCGTATGGCGTAACGTCACTGCATAACGAGCATAATTGACTAGTCGTAAAATAAATGTAATGACATGTATGTTATGAATGTTATGATTTCACGGTACTGCTGATCTTCCGTGGTTTCGTTTACATGACATGGTCCCAAACTGGTATGATGTGACATGATTGCATGGTGAAACAAGCGACAGACCCTAACATGAATTTCATGACATGCGTGTCATGTAACAACATGATTGCCAGACACGCTCATGATGCACTCGCGGCCGTTTCGCTAGCGTCACATCTACCAAGTGTGGTATTACGGTACGTGAATGGATGACGAAGGTATGTGACTAGTCTAAACATGATTTAAACACGACATGTCTGTCATGTAAGAACATGACTACATGCCACACTCATGAAGCGCTCGCGGCCGTTTTCCTAGCTTCACATATGCCAAATTTGGTATCACGTGACGTCAATGGATGACGAAAGTATGTGACTGGTGCAACCATGATAATAACGAGATGCGTGTCATGTGAGAACATGACTACATGCCACAGTCAAGGCGCCAATACAATTCGACGTGACCCGGTGCGCGTGCGTGCCGGCATTGGTTTCGTCGCGTCACGCCAGGCGCCGGTCCTTCCGTGTGCTCGGAGGCGCGCGCCGAGCTGCGTTGCTTTCACGCATGCGCGTTTCTGCGCGTCCAGCGTCCCACCGTCTCGAAAAGAGGCAGACGCCGTGCTGTCTGGGTAACGCATTGGCGCGAAATGCAGCATATCCCATTTCGCGCCGATTGCCATCGGGCCGAGCCTGCGGACGCTGGTTGTTCCTGGTGTCAGACTATAGAGTGCTCGCGTTTTGCTAACATAGCGTCGCTGTTCCCAGCGTGCACGCGCATCAACGTTACGTTGGAGTATTTCGGACCCTTCATGATGCGCTCGCGGCCATTTTGGTAGCTACACATATACCAAATTTGCTTTTACGTGACGTCATTCGGCCCCGCCATGTTGGTCTAGTGGGTACTCGGCAGCTGACCCGCAGGTCCCGGTATCAAATCCTGGCTGCGGCGGCTGCATTTCCGATGGAGGCGGAAATGCTGTAAGATTTGCGTGCACGTTAAAGAACCCCAGGCAGTCAGAATTTTCGGAGCCCTCCAGTACGGCATCTATAATAATCATATCGTGGTATTCGGACGTTGAACCCCACAAATCAATCAAATCAGTGACGTCAATCGATGACGATGGTATATGACTGGTGCAAACATGATAATCCTGACACGCGTGTCATGTAAGAGCATGACGACATACCCCGCTCATAATGTGCTCGCGGCATTTCGCTAGCTCCACATATACTAAATTTGCTATCGCGTGACGTAAATAGATGACGAAGGTAAAGGACACATCGAAACATGATGATAATGACACGAAAGTCATGTACGAAATAATTTACTTTCATCTCGTAACGTTGTGCTGATTTTAGAGTGATATATCAACATGTCTCATTCGTGGCTCGCATATCATCGACTCCCACTGTACGTGGGATCTGCCAATTATTTTCTGAAATAAATCTCAACGCCTAAAAGAAGCTTTGTGTTCTTTGCCTTAAACAACGAACAGTTATTTTTTCCTCGCAAATAAATCCAAGATTTATTGCATCGTAGTCGGGCAAGAAAAGTACATGTTGGATGCCCTTGCGAAACAGAAATCACTCGAAAACGGACTACTTGGCGTGGTAACACCTGTGCATAATAAGCTCCGCCAGCGTAGCTTTCGCTGTGCTGCCATAGAAAGTTGTCGCCGAGTATAGTCAGTACGAAATGCAAGATGGTCGTGTACTTCTGTCCAGGTGCGTGTTAAAGAACTTTACACTGTCCAACTATGTCCATTTCTTGTTTGTACATCACCGCCTATAGACAAATTCCACCGGTCTTACTTCACGAAAATGCGGTGGCGCTGTTTTGGCGCTCGGCCTACAACAGTTTCTGCTGCGTTTTCAGTGGGGCAAGTGGTCTTCTCAGTAGTAGTAGTAGTAGTAGTAGTAGTAGTAGTAGAAAACTTTATTATATACATAATCCAGACAGGCTTGAACTCCAGTGCCCCGAAGAATACACGGGGTGGAGAGCGAAGTCTGTCCGGCAAGGTGGTGCCCCTATTCCAGAACCCCACTGGCGCGAGCCATCCGTTCAGCTCTTTGGATCAGTCGCAGCTGATCCACTAGGGCAGGGCTAGACAGCAGCGCCTCCCATTCCTCCCACGTGCCAGTGGTGTCGTGCTCTCCGTCATGCTCTGCACACTCCCAAGTGATGTGAAAGAGTGTTGGCGTGGCTCCACACCACGGGCATATATCTCTGTACGCCGTGGGGTAGATCAGGTGAAGAGTGTGCAGATTTATGTAAGTGTTAGTTTGTATTTTTCTTAGCGCTGTTGCCTCCGGAGCGCTGAGCTTGCTGTGAGGACGTGGATACAGCTGCCTATTTTCTCTATAGTACTTTAAAATTGTTGCGAACCAAGGGTCCAGGGGTGTAGGGTCATCACTTGCATTGGCTTGAGTGGCTCGGTGATTTGTGAAGCCTCGAGCCGCCTCATCCGCGCGCAGGTTCCCTGTCACGCCCTCGTGCCCCGGTGCCCAAGTCACAGCCTGTACGTATTTCACTGTGGGGTCCCATCCTGTCCCAACCAATATACGGAAAGCTTGTGCTCCAATTTTGCCCTTTAGATAGTTTCTGCAAATTTTTCGCGAATCTGAAATGATTGTTAATGGAGCGTTTCGCGTCCATCCCTCTTTTATTACGAGTGCTATGGCAACTTCTTCTGCTTGTGTTGTCGACGCCTGATCTATTGAAGCGCAGGCTGTAATTTTCCCTCTATGGTCGGTGGCTGCACACACATATCTCTTTGAATTGGCCTGATAAGGCGCGGCGTCAGTGAATCTAGCCGTGTTCAAAAATCTTGTCTTTTTGTCTATGTAGTCAGCCCTTGCCTTTCTTCTTCGAGCATGCAGAGTAGGATCCATGTTGCTTGGTATTGGCAATATGGTGTACCATTTTCTGAATTCGCTTGGTACTTCTTTAGTTTCTTGGTGTGTTTTTAATAAAGTATCGCGCCCTAGTTTTGTTAGGACTGCTCTGCCCGTTGGGGTCTGGAGAAGGCGATCTTCTTGCGCTAGTAACTGGGCCTCGGATAATTCTTCAATTGTGTTATGAAGACCAAGCGCCAGCAGCTTGTCGTTTGAAGTATTCCGCGGTAATCACAGGGATGTCTTGTAGGCCATTCTAATTATTTGGTTTGCTTTTTCCTTCTCTTCCCTGTTCATTATTTGATACGGAAGCGAGTATGTAATGCGACTGATGACGAGGCTTTTGACCAATTTTAGGGTAACTTGTTCTCTCATGCCTTTATGGTTGTTTGTTATTCGCGAGATCATGCGTGAGATCTGCTGTACTGATGTTTTGAGTTGATTTAGTGTGTGCAGACATCTCTGATTAGCTTGAAGCCACATTCCTAGTAGGCGTACGGTATCTTTCTCCGGAATGACATTTCCGTCGAGCTTGACCTCCAGCTTCAGATTCGGGTCGATCCTCAGTGCTTTTCTCTTCGTGAAGCGCATGAGCTCTGACTTTTCGGCTGAGCACTGAAGACCCCCGTATCCGTCTTCTCAGTCAAGCAACGAGAAAAAAAAATGGCAGCATGTCCACGGAGTGAATGATGGAGAGTGGGGCGCAGCATTCGTCCGTCCATTGGTTCTTGCTTCCATCCGTCCATGCGTCCGTCTGTGTGACCTTCCATGCGTCCATCCGCTCGTCCGTGCGTGCGTCTGTTCGTGCGTCCATCCCTGCGTTCGTCCATGCATCCGCCCCTGCGTCCGTTCATGCGTCCATCCATGTATCTGTCTGTGTGGTCGTTCGTCCATCTATTCAACACTCTACCATCTCGCATCTTTTCATCATGTATTCCTCATATAGAAGCACTGCCATCCAGCGGACATTCCAAGGACTGAACGAGAAGAGGCACACGCACACTTTCTTACGGCTTGCGCTTCATGTCTACTTCCCACCTTCAACCACCTCGAGTTCATGGCATATACTAGTTCCCTGTATTCATGGCACTGCGGCCCAACGCTCGCGAAACCTTCCTAAAACCTAGGAAGTTACACCCAGCGAGTATTACGAAGCAACCCTTTCTTGTCATCCTTGCGTTGTCGAACAATAAAAAATTCGCAGCGAGCGCGTTTTCTGAAAGCCAAATTCTCCTGTTTCTCATTCCCCTTTAGCAGCCATTGGCATGTACATTGAGCACTATCTTTTATTGTTCAACAATGCATAGAATAAATCGCTCACCAGCACCACCTTGGAGGTGAAAATGTGATACTAGTTACACACTACTACAGCCACTAGAAATGAACAGGTGCCGCTATAAGGAGCTCCGCCCCTAAAAAACGGTATGCCGACGTTCTGCGTCGCGGTTGGATGTGAGTCGCGTCTCACAACTTAGTTTTGTTTGTTGGCGCACATAGCAGCCCTCAGCGCTCATGGGGGAAGTTTCGTGTGGACGTCGCTATAATTTTAATTGTAATGTCGACATCGGCCTACGTGTGTTTACAAACATAGAATGGGTCTATAGTTCTACCTTTGCGAACTACCCACAATTTCGTCATTGGAAGCATTCCACTATGCCCCATCACCAGTTCACCACTATACCAACTATAAAACCATTATAATGAAGGGAGCACGGAAGCGACGTATAGCTGCCACTTACGAATAGGAAAATTTCTTGTATAAATATATACAGTGTTTGTCACAACTGTTGACTTTGTGAACACTGGTTGTGAGAGTTTCATTTAAACCCATGCGCCAAGTAGCTCGCGGCTCCCTGCTCAACGTATCAACAACAACTGGGAATCAAAATAATACGTTCCAACCGGAAGCGAGAGTGACGTCACGCTTTTACGGGAAATGGTTTCTATTTTAGACTTTTCTTCAAGTTTTCCACAACCACTCGATTTCATCACTCCGTGACGGTACACCAATGGCGTTCCTTAGAGAAAAGAAAAACGAACAGAAACGATTGGGAAAGGAGACTAGCATTATGAGCCACATAGTGTACACACAGAATCACATTTGTCTGGAATAGGGAAGCACGTGGTAGCGCACGCTGCCTTTGGGCGCAGCTGCTACCTCACGTTAGGTACAAACGTCCCTTAATGGTTTAAATACAGCACAAATACTGAGTATGCAAGTATGGATATGTCAGATATGTGTGAAGGTGTGTCTGTCTTTGCATATGTTTACCGCAAACGGTAGGTAGCTGAAGTGACTCACTTCCCGATCTAGACAAGTGTGATTCCGTCTGTACTTCAAATAGACACTAAGATTATTTTCAATCGAAAAAATTACGATAGAATGTCTCATGAGCCCAACAGTACAATATTTCAAAAACTCACTGGCCCAATCAAAGAAAACCACTGGAGCGAGACACCTGCCTTGAAAGCGTCCCTTTTGCTCACTTACAGTGCACCATTTCTTCATTTAGCGTGCTGTGTTGATCGTGTCAACACGTAATGCCTAGTTCACACTGAAGCATCCGCTTTTTACAGCGACCGAAATTCCCCTGCCGCCGAAATGCAGCGTCGTTCGCACTGGACGCGCCCCGCGCTGCCGAATATGCCATCTACAACGGGGCGAACGGGGCATGGATGCGCTGTCACCCGGTTGTTGTCGCGGCTCGCAAACGCCACTTCGCTATCCGGTGGTGTATACTTCGACGATTTTCGTACGCACGAAGCAAGAAAAGACAGTACTGCTTACTTTGCAGGAAAGTGGCTGCCTTGTAATGCACGAAGAGCAGGAAAACCACCGACGCCAGCGGCGTTGGTGGGTTCGTTTTGCTCTGCAAGACCGCAACAAGGTCGGTCACGCCAACAGCAAGCTCGGTCACCTCTTTCACGAAATACGGATGCGAAGTAGGCACAGAGTAGGTTAAACTCCCGTTGGTTTCAAGATTCAGTTACGTGCACTGCGGCATAACAAGTGAGTAGGGCTTCACCGCCATCTTTCAAAATTCCTTGACTAGTGCTCCTATTGGTCCGCGGTGACCGATTCCGCGGCAGACGCCGCAAGAATCGGTCCGAGAGCGATTGGCGCGGAGAGGGCCCTTTCGGCGGATCTCGCCGCCGCCGAACCGGATTCGGAGCACTTTCAGCGGCCGGAATGCTCAGTGTGAACGCGGCCTAAGGGCCCACCGGCCTTGCGCCGGCGAAAGCAGTCATCAGTAGAGAGTTTTAGTACTGCGGAATGGTGCTACGTACGCATTACGCAAGCGCCTTGCGTTACGTGGCGTCGTTTGCCACTTATGGGCTTTTAGTACGCCGTAGTACCCGCGTACGTAGCGAGCGTGAAGCGTGTTGTGCCATCTGATAGATAAAAATAGAAGCACGTGTTGTTGACAGCCAGTGTGAGCCAATCCAAGTGTTATAGCCAGATTATGGCCATATTCTAAACCACAGAGCCGGTCAGTGCTTGCCTTCAATGCCGGCATTTTGCAAAACGAAGTCTCGCGCTGTCGCGAACTTGTTCGAGAGCGGCGCGATCACCTCATACGTACGCACGCACGCATCTCATGCGTGCGTACGTAGCGGCTGCGTACGTAATGTGATACGTGCGCGTGGCAGTCTGCGCATGCGCACTACGCAGAACGTGGCGTCCTTACGTACGCAACGCCGCCACGTACGCAGCGTACGCAGTACTAAAACTCTCTAGTCACAGGAGGGGTTACCTACAGATTCTACGACCTTCTTTGCCGTCTGTCAGGTGTGAAGTCCGTACACCAGGCAGTAGCAAATAAATATAAGAATCCACCTAGAATACGCGCGACGCCACTACAAAAAAAAAGCTAGTGATGCCTAGCAGCACGACTATACGCCAAACTGATTGACCCCCTCATAGCAGACTGCTTGCATACGCCCCCCATTCTTGGCACAATACAAAAAAAGAGGTACCAAGAGAGAGACCAGTGATTCAACTGTTTAGCCAAGTGCAATAATTCGTATTGCGAATTGCTGGTGCACTTTTGCATATTTAAAATCAGGAATATGCAAAAAAGTGTTCCATTGATGATGATGATGAACAAACTTTATTTAATTAGCAGGAAGGTCCTCTTTCCCTTTCAGGTGCGAGATGAGAAGGGAGGACCAAACCTAGACGACGGCCATGATCCCATGGGCCCTGGCGGCGTCTTCGGCCTGCCGTATTAAGCGGGCTTCTAATTGAGAGTCAGAGCTGAGGAGCGCGGCATCCCATCCACTCCCGTCTGGAAATTCCCCTCTCATGGGGGCCTGCGGGCATGCCCATAAAATGTGGCTCAAGTCCACCCTGTTGTGGCAAAATTTACACTTGTCCGAATGAAGTTCCGGCACGCAGCGGTTCATTGTTACCGGACTAGGAAACGTGTGGGTCTGGAGTAGGCGCCATGCCACCGCCTGCCCTTTGTTCAATAACGAGTGTGCGGGAGGATAAATTTTCCTGCTTAGCCTGTAATACTGTGTAATATCTCTGTAAGTGGTCATCCGCTCATATCTCTCATCGTCCTCCCCGTTCGACCAGGGCAATCCAGAGGCTCGGTCTGTAAGTCCTCGAGCTGTCTGGTGTGCAGCCTCATTGCCGGGCAAGGAGGAGTAAGCGGGTGCCCAGACTATTTCTATTGTTCGTTGGTCTTTGCATCCAACCAATATTCTTGAAGCTATTTGGGATATTCGCCCTCGTGCAAAGTTTCTCACAGCCGTCTTCGAGTCGCTAACAATGAGTGAAGTCGAGGTGGATGCTATGGCCATTGCAATAGCTGCTTCCTCCGCCTCTTCTGCAAAGCTCGTTCTCACCGAGCCGCTGACCTTATGATTTTCTTTGTAGTCCACTACTGCTATAGTCATGTTGTAATTTCCTTTGTATTTAGCCGCATCTACGTATGTTGTTTTCGGTAAATCTTTTACGTTGTTATGTATATTTTTCGCTCTTTCAGCTCTCCTTGCTTTGTGATGTTCGGGGTGCATGTTTTTTGGAATCGGTAAGATTACTAAACATTTCCTGATTTCATACGGGATATCCTTTTTGGCGCCAAATTGATTTGCGTAGTTTATACCCAGTTCCTCTAGTATAGCTCTACCTGTTTTACTCTGCGTTAGTCTTTCATATTGTGCAATTCTTTGAGCTTCTATAAGCTCTTCTGATGTGTTGTGAAGCCCTAATCGAAGTAATTTATCATTACATGTAGTAATTGGAAGTCCGATCGCCTGTTTGAAAACTCGTCTAATGATTCTGTCAATCTTTTCTCTCTCGGCCACTTGCAGTCTGAGGTACGGAATCACATATACAATACGACTGATTACAAAAGCCTGTACCAGTCTTATCATATTATTTTCCTTCATACGATAGTGCCGGTTTTCAATTCGTTTAAGTAGACGCATAGTTTGCTGCGCACTGGTTTCAAGTATTCTAATCGCCTCTCCGTTGTGCCCGTTTGAGCTGATTCGGAGTCCCAGAATTCTTATGCTTTCGACCGTAGGTATTTGCGTTTTTCCAACAAAGACTTTAATGTTAGGTTTTTCCTGGATGCTTTTCCGACCCCTACATGTCAGGTTATAGAAGAGAAGTTCCGATTTTTCCGGTGAACATTGTAATCCTGTATGGATGGCATATTCTTCTACAACATTCACTGCTGTTTGTAAAGTTTCCTCTATGTATCCCTCACTACCCTCTGCCACCCAAAAGGTAATGTCATCTGCATAGAGGCGATGGTGGAGTCCTGGAATTTCCTTCAGTCTGGTAGGGAGACCTATCATGGCCACGTTAAAAAGAAAGGGGGACAGGACTGAGCCTTGCGGCGTACCTCTGCTTCCCAGACTAAACTCTTGGGATTCTGCTTCGCCTAGTATTATTCTTGCAGTCCGGTCAGTTAAAAAGTCTTTTATATAATCGTATACTCTTTTTCCTACCCCTAACGCTTAAAGATTGGCAAGTATAGCTTTATGGGATGTATTATCGAATGCCCTTTTAAGATCCAGGCCAACTATTACCTTTGTGTCATGTGTATTGTGACCCGAATCAATTATTTGGTGTTTAATCTTAAGCATAATGTCCTGTGTAGACAGTTTCGCTCTGAAGCCTACCATCGTATGAGGAAAGAGCTCATTGTCTTCCATATAATTTGACAGGCGAGTTAGAATGACATGCTCTAATAACTTTCCTATGCAGGACGTCAGGGAAATAGGCCTAAGATTATCAAGATCTAGTTTCTTGCCTGGCTTGGGAATCATTATGATTGTTGCCGTTTTACATTGCTTGGGTATCTTACCTTTTTCCCAACACTTGTTCATATATTCGGTGAGGGCTGTGATAGATTTGTCGTCTAAGTGTTCCATTGAGTGTATGGCTTTAGTTCTTTGTTGGTTCAGTCGTGAAAAGGGTGTAGGTGTCTGTGGCAGTAGGCATTAGTCCACTTTTCGTTTCAAGTTTCGCGACCAGTGTGAACTGATCTTGGTACAGGCATCGGTTTCGGCATACTAAAGAAAATTAATGCCCTACTTTATTGTCGCGTGTTTGTGAACTTGTGGAAGTAACACGCGTGATACATGCTCGAGCACATAGGCGGCATAGGCATTTACTCCATCTCAGCAGTGCAATATCTACGGGATATCAGGAAGTCACACACTCGCACAGCGATGCAAAACTCCAGATAAAATTATCTTACAATTATCACGTTTGGAACGTGGGAGCTTGCTTTGTTTCCGTGTTACGTCGCAGCAATTCGTGGCATGTTTATTCTTTTCCTCTACGTCGGACACCTTGCATTCTTGCAAATGTCAACGGTAGCCCCGTGGTTACAAAGAAACAGGACAACCCCCGTCAAAACGTCAGACCACCCACCTCAATTCGAGTATGCTCTTGCCGCTCGACAATTTCGCTGGTAGGAATGAATGAATCGTGAAAATCAGTCATCGCTTTGTGCCATCTCACGGCGCTGAGCAGAAAGCATCAGTTATGTGTTGCCGTCTCTAGCAGAATCAGATGTTCATCTATGCTAAGCTTGACGCACTGATAATCTGATCATGGTTCTCGAAAACAGCGCAAGAGAATCACGAATAGTTACATTGCTCTCGAAACGTAGGGAAATCAGCATAAACGAAATACAAGCATAGCGTTCGTGCCGCAGAGAAGAGAGTGGGGCCGCATGTGCCTCTACGATGGACGCCTATGCCCAGGCGGACGCAACGTCCGCATTGATATAACCGAAAAGGGTGTTTGATACGCTTGTATTGTTACCTTAACTCCCCCCTCCTCCCTAAAGACGAACGATATCAATACATTGATACCTTCGTCCCCCCCCTCCCCCTAAAGACGAATGGTATCAATACAAGCGTCAAGGTGGAATTTACAGCTGCATAATTTCCAGGTCAACGAGACCAGCTCTGATGGATGCAGCCAACTTTCTTCTTCTTTTTGGTTTAGGTACATACTTGGTACATACTTAAGAAGGCGGAGGCGTACTTAAGAAAGATTTTAACAGCTGTAAAGTGTGGATAACCCACAACGACGCACAGATAAAGCGCTGAACGGAAAACTATTTCACTGCTTCGAACGCAAGGCCTTTTTGTACCACGCATCCAAGCAATGGAAATGGCTTTACATGAAAAGTTCAAATTAAGTTAGAAAGATACCACAAAAGCTGAAGTTGAAGAATGTTGACGGAGGAATCCGAAGCCTTAAATGTTAAAAGCTCGTTATACACAAGGCGATTGTAACAAAAATAATGAATATAAATTGTAAAACCAAAAGAGTATGAATGTTCCTATACATGAGATGTATAGCAACAGGTGGTGAACAAACGTTATGACAAAGGTATGCACTCCAGATATTCTACAGTACTCACATATTCTAAGGCGTCACCGTTATGTTTTTTTTATTTTTTAGAATACCTACTGGTACGCGCGATTTCTCGAGATAGCCTTGTGATCTTTAATTGTTTCTAGAGATAATGTTAATCGCCTTCTAGACGCAAATACGTCGATTTGTCCCGAATAAGAGAGTGGAAGTGAGTGTGTGTGTGTGCCTTATCATCATCCTGACTACGCTTGTTACCGGGCAAAGGCCTCTGCCATGTTCCGCCAGTCAACTCGGTCTTATGCTTGCTGCTGTCATTTTATGCCGGAAAACTTGGGCCTTCTACTTAGCTCTGAATTGTCGTTCTGAGCATGCGCTCTATCCTCACGAGAATGCGGGCGAGCGTACACGGGTGTGAGCGTTCCTGACGTGCGAATCGCCTGTCTTTTTTGTGTTTTTGTTTTTATTGTGATAGCAATTTTATGGACACTCTCCGCTGGCTTTTCCCGCTGGCGTCGACGTCGGCGTCACTCACCGTACACACACACACCACACACACACACACACACACACACACCACACACACACACACACACACACACATACACACACACGCACACACACACACACACACACACATATATATATATATATATATATATATATATATATATATTATATATATATATATATATATATATATATATATATATATAATATACGGTGAGTGACGCCGACGTCGACGCCAGCGGGAAAGCCCGCGGAGAGTGTCCGTATAATTGCTATCACAATAAAAACAAAAACACAAAAAGACAGGCGATTCGCACGTCAGGAACGCTCACACCCATGCACACTCGCCCGCATTCTCGTGACGATAGAGCGCATGCTCCGAACGACAATTCAGAGCTAAGTAGAAGGCCCAAGTTTTCCGGCATAAACGCATAAAAGACGGACAGCAGCAAGCATAAGACCGAATATATATGACCGAGTTGACTGGCGGAACATGGCAGAGGCCTTTGCCCGGTAACAAGCGTAGTCAGGATGAAGATAAGGCACACACACACACTCACTTCCAATCTCTCTTATTTGGGACAAATCGACGTATTGGCGTCTAGAAGTCGATTAACATTATCTCTACAAACAATAAAAGATCACAAGGCTATCTCGAGCAATCGCGCGTACCAGTAGGTATTCTAAAAAATTAAAAAAAAATATAACGGTGAGGCCTTAGAATCCGTGAGTACTGTAGAATGTCTGGAGTGCATACCTTTGTCATAACGTTTGTTCACCACCTGTTGCTATACATTTCATGTATAAGAACATTCATGCTCTTTTGGTTTTACAATTTATATTCATTATTTTTGTTACAATCGCCTTGTGTATAACGAGCTTTTACCATTTAAGGCTTCGGATTTCTCCGTCAACATTCTTCAACTTCAGCTTTTTTGGTATCTTTCTAACTTAATTTGAACTTTTCATGTAAAGCCATTTCCATTGCTTGGATGCGTGGTACAAAAAGGCCTTGCGTTCGAAGCAGTGAAATAGTTTTCCGTTCAGCGCTTTATCTGTGCGTCGTTGTGGGTGATCCACACTTTACAGCTGTTAAATCTTTCTTAAGTACGCCTCCGCCTTCTTAAGTATGTACCAAGTATGTACGTCAACCAAAAAGAAGAAGAAAGCTGGCTGCATCCATCAGAGCTGGTCTCGTTGACCTGGAAATTATGCAGCTGTAAATTCCACCTTGACGCTTGTATTGATACCATTCGTCTTCAGGGGGAGGGGGGGCGAAGGTATCATTGTATTGATATCGTTCATCTTTAGGGAGGAGGGGGGAGTGAAGGTATCAATACAAGCGTATCAAACACCCTTTTCGGTTATATCAATGCGGACGTTGCGTCCGCCTGGGCATAGGCGTCCATCGTAGAGGCACACGCTGCCCCACTCTCTTCTCTGCGGCACGTACGCTATGCTTGTATTTCGTTTATGCTGATTTCCCTACGTTTCGAGAGCAATGTACCTATTCGTGATTCTCTTGCGCTGTTTTCAAGAACCATGATCAGATTATCAGTGCGTTAAGCTTAGCATAGATGAACATCTGATTCTGCTAGAGACGGCAACACATAACTGATGCTTTCTGCTCAGCGCCGTGAGATGGCACAAAGCGATGACTGATTTTCACGATTTATTCATTCCTACCAGCGAAATTGTCGAGCGGCAAGAGCATACTCGAATTGAGGTGGGTGGCCTGACGTTTTGACGGGGGTTGTCCTGTTTCTTTGTAACCACGGGGCTACCGTTGACATTTGCAAGAATGCAAGGTGTCCGACGTAGAGGAAAAGAATAAACATGCCACGAATTGCTGCGACGTAACACGGAAACAAAGCAAGCTCCCACGTTCCAAACGTGATAATTGTAAGATAATTTTATCTGGAGTTTTGCATCGCTGTGCGAGTGTGTGACTTCCTGATATCCCGTAGATATTGCACTGCTGAGATGGAGTAAATGCCTATGCCGCCTATGTGCTCGAGCATGTATCACGCGTGTTACTTCCACAAGTTCACAAACACGCGACAATAAAGTAGGGCATTAATTTTCTTTAGTATGCCGAAACCGATGCCTGTACCAAGATCAGTTCACACTGGTCGCGAAACTTGAAACGAAAAGTGGACTAATGCCTACTGCCACAGACACCTACACCCTTTTCACGACTGAACCAACAAAGAACTAAAGCCATACACTCAATGGAACACTTAGACGACAAATCTATCACAGCCCTCACCGAATATATGAACAAGTGTTGGGAAAAAGGTAAGATACCCAAGCAATGTAAAACGGCAACAATCATAATGATTCCCAAGCCAGGCAAGAAACTAGATCTTGATAATCTTAGGCCTATTTCCCTGACGTCCTGCATAGGAAAGTTATTAGAGCATGTCATTCTAACTCGCCTGTCAAATTATATGGAAGACAATGAGCTCTTTCCTCATACGATGGTAGGCTTCAGAGCGAAACTGTCTACACAGGACATTATGCTTAAGATTAAACACCAAATAATTGATTCGGGTCACAATACACATGACACAAAGGTAATAGTTGGCCTGGATCTTAAAAGGGCATTCGATAATACATCCCATAAAGCTATACTTGCCAATCTTCAAGCGTTAGGGGTAGGAAAAAGAGTATACGATTATATAAAGACTTTTTAACTGACCGGACTGCAAGAATAATACTAGGCGAAGCAGAATCCCAAGAGTTTAGTCTGGGAAGCAGAGGTACGCCGCAAGGCTCAGTCCTGTCCCCCTTTCTTTTTAACGTGGCCATGATAGGTCTCCCTACCAGACTGAAGGAAATTCCAGGACTCCACCATCGCCTCTATGCAGATGACATTACCTTTTGGGTGGCAGAGGGTAGTGAGGGATACATAGAGGAAACTTTACAAACAGCAGTGAATGTTGTAGAAGAGTATGCCATCCATACAGGATACAATGTTCACCGGAAAAAATCGGAACTTCTCTTCTATAACCTGACATGTAGGGGTCGGAAAGCATCCAGGAAAAACCTAACATTAAAGTCTTTGTTGGAAAAACGCAAATACCTACGGTCGAAAGCATAAGAATTCTGGGACTCCGAATCAGCTCAAACGGGCACAACGGAGAGGCGATTAGAATACTTGAAACCAGTGCGCAGCAAACTATGCGTCTACTTAACGAATTGAAAACCGGCACTATCATATGAAGGAAAATAATATGATAAGACTGGTACAGGCTTTTGTAATCAGTCGTATTGTATATGTGATTCCGTACCTCAGACTGCAAGTGGCCGAGAGAGAAAGATTGACAGAATCATTAGACGAGTTTTCAAACAGGCGATCGGACTTCCAATTACTACATGTAATGATAAATTACTTCGATTAGGGCTTCACAACACATCAGAAGAGCTTATAGAAGCTCAAGAATTGCACAATATGAAAGACTAACGCAGAGTAAAACAGGTAGAGCTATACTAGAGGAACTGGGTATAAACTACGCAAATCAATTTGGCGCCAAAAAGGATATCCCGTATGAAATCAGGAAATGTTTAGTAATCTTACCGATTCCAAAAAACATGCACCCCGAACATCACAAAGCAAGCAGAGCTGAAAGAGCGAAAAATATACATAACAACGTAAAAGATTTACCGAAAACAACATACGTAGATGCGGCTAAATACAAAGGAAATTACAACATGACTATAGCAGTAGTGGACTACAAAGAAAATCATAAGGTCAGCGGCTCGGTGAGAACGAGCTTTGCAGAAGAGGCGGAGGAAGCAGCTATTGCAATGGCCATAGCATCCACCTCGACTTCACTCATTGTTAGCGACTCGAAGACGGCTGTGAGAAACTTTGCACGAGGGCGAATATCCCAAATAGCTTCAAGAATATTGGTTGGATGCAAAGACCAACGAACAATAGAAATAGTCTGGGCACCCGCTTACTCCTCCTTGCCCGGCAATGAGGCTGCACACCAGACAGCTCGAGGACTTACAGACCGAGCCTCTGGATTGCCCTGGTCGAACGGGGAGGACGATGAGAGATATGAGCGGATGACCACTTACAGAGATATTACACAGTATTACAGGCTAAGCAGGAAAATTTATCCTCCCGCACACTCGTTATTGAACAAAGGGCAGGCGGTGGCATGGCGCCTACTCCAGACCCACACGTTTCCTAGTCCGGTAACAATGAACCGCTGCGTGCCGGAACTTCATTCGGACAAGTGTAAATTTTGCCACAACAGGGTGGACTTGAGCCACATTTTATGGGCATGCCCGCAGGCCCCCATGAGAGGGGAATTTCCAGACGGAGTGGATGGGATGCCGCGCTCCTCAGCTCTGACTCTCAATTAGAAGCCCGCTTTAATACGGCAGGCCGAAGGACGCCGCCAGGGCCCATGGGATCATGGCCGTCGTCTAGGTTTGGTCCTCCCTTCTCATCTCGCACCTGAAAGGGAAAGAGGACCTTCCTGCTAATTAAATAAAGTTTGTTCATCATCATCATCAATGGAACACTTTTTTGCATATTCCTGATTTTAAATATGCAAAAGTGCACCAGCAATTCGCAATACGAATTATTGCACTTGGCTAAACAGTTGAATCACTGGTCTCTCTCTTGTACCTCTTTTTTTGTATTGTGCCAAGAATGGGGGGCGTATGCAAGCAGTCTGCTATGAGGGGGTCAATCAGTTTGGCGTATAGTCGTGCTGCTAGGCATCACTAGCTTTTTTTTTGTAGTGGCGTCGCGCGTATTCTAGGTGGATTCTTATATTTATTTGCTACTGCCTGGTGTACGGACTTCACACCTGACAGACGGCAAAGAAGGTCGTAGAATCTGTAGGTAACCCCTCCTGTGACTAGAGAGTTTTAGTACTGCGTACGCTGCGTACGTGGCGGCGTTGCGTACGTAAGGACGCCACGTTCTGCGTAGTGCGCATGCGCAGACTGCCACGCGCACGTATCACATTACGTACGCAGCCGCTACGTACGCACGCATGAGATGCGTGCGTGCGTACGTATGAGGTGATCGCGCCGCTCTCGAACAAGTTCGCGACAGCGCGAGACTTCGTTTTGCAAAATGCCGGCATTGAAGGCAAGCACTGACCGGCTCTGTGGTTTAGAATATGGCCATAATCTGGCTATAACACTTGGATTGGCTCACACTGGCTGTCAACAACACGTGCTTCTATTTTTATCTATCAGATGGCACAACACGCTTCACGCTCGCTACGTACGCGGGTACTACGGCGTACTAAAAGCCCATAAGTGGCAAACGACGCCACGTAACGCAAGGCGCTTGCGTAATGCGTACGTAGCACCATTCCGCAGTACTAAAACTCTCTACTGATGACTGCTTTCGCCGGCGCAAGGCCGGTGGGCCCTTAGGCCGCGTTCACACTGAGCATTCCGGCCGCTGAAAGTGCTCCGAATCCGGTTCGGCGGCGGCGAGATCCGCCGAAAGGGCCCTCTCCGCGCCAATCGCTCTCGGACCGATTCTTGCGGCGTCTGCCGCGGAATCGGTCACCGCGGACCAATAGGAGCACTAGTCAAGGAATTTTGAAAGATGGCGGTGAAGCCCTACTCACTTGTTATGCCGCAGTGCACGTAACTGAATCTTGAAACCAACGGGAGTTTAACCTACTCTGTGCCTACTTCGCATCCGTATTTCGTGAAAGAGGTGACCGAGCTTGCTGTTGGCGTGACCGACCTTGTTGCGGTCTTGCAGAGCAAAACGAACCCACCAACGCCGCTGGCGTCGGTGGTTTTCCTGCTCTTCGTGCATTACAAGGCAGCCACTTTCCTGCAAAGTAAGCAGTACTGTCTTTTCTTGCTTCGTGCGTACGAAAATCGTCGAAGTATACACCACCGGATAGCGAAGTGGCGTTTGCGAGCCGCGACAACAACCGGGTGACAGCGCATCCATGCCCCGTTCGCCCCGTTGTAGATGGCATATTCGGCAGCGCGGGGCGCGTCCAGTGCGAACGACGCTGCATTTCGGCGGCAGGGGAATTTCGGTCGCTGTAAAAAGCGGATGCTTCAGTGTGAACTAGGCATTACGTGTTGAGACGATCAACACAGCACGCTAAATGAAGAAATGGTGCACTGTAAGTGAGCAAAAGGGACGCTTTTAAGGCAGGTGTCTCGCTCCAGTGGTTTTCTTTGATTGGGCCAGTGAGTTTTTGAAATATTGTACTGTTGGGCTCATGAGACATTCTATCGTAATTTTTTCGATTGAAATAATCTTAGTGTCTATTTGAAGTACAGACGGAATCACACTTGTCTAGATCGGGAAGTGAGTCACTTCAGCTACCTACCGTTTGCGGTAAACATATGCAAAGACAGACACACCTTCACACATATCTGACATATCCATACTTGCATACTCAGTATTTGTGCTGTATTTAAACCATTAAGGGACGTTTGTACCTAACGTGAGGTAGCAGCTGCGCCCAAAGGCAGCGTGCGCTACCACGTGCTTCCCTATTCCAGACAAATGTGATTCTGTGTGTACACTATGTGGCTCATAATGCTAGTCTCCTTTCCCAATCGTTTCTGTTCGTTTTTCTTTTCTCTAAGGAACGCCATTGGTGTACCGTCACGGAGTGATGAAATCGAGTGGTTGTGGAAAACTTGAAGAAAAGTCCTAAAATAGAAACCATTTCCCGTAAAAGCGTGACGTCACTCTCGCTTCCGGTTGGAACGTATTATTTTGATTCCCAGTTGTTGTTGATACGTTGAGCAGGGAGCCGCGAGCTACTTGGCGCATGGGTTTAAATGAAACTCTCACAACCAGTGTTCACAAAGTCAACAGTTGTGACAAACACTGTATATATTTATACAAGAAATTTTCCTATTCGTAAGTGGCAGCTATACGTCGCTTCCGTGCTCCCTTCATTATAATGGTTTTATAGTTGGTATAGTGGTGAACTGGTGATGGGGCATAGTGGAATGCTTCCAATGACGAAATTGTGGGTAGTTCGCAAAGGTAGAACTATAGACCCATTCTATGTTTGTAAACACACGTAGGCCGATGTCGACATTACAATTAAAATTATAGCGACGTCCACACGAAACTTCCCCCATGAGCGCTGAGGGCTGCTATGTGCGCCAACAAACAAAACTAAGTTGTGAGACGCGACTCACATCCAACCGCGACGCAGAACGTCGGCATACCGTTTTTTAGGGGCGGAGCTCCTTATAGCGGCACCTGTTCATTTCTAGTGGCTGTAGTAGTGTGTAACTAGTATCACATTTTCACCTCCAAGGTGGTGCTGGTGAGCGATTTATTCTATGCATTGTTGAACAATAAAAGATAGTGCTCAATGTACATGCCAATGGCTGCTAAAGGGGAATGAGAAACAGGAGAATTTGGCTTTCAGAAAACGCGCTCGCTGCGAATTTTTTATTGTTCGACAACGCAAGGATGACAAGAAAGGGTTGCTTCGTAATACTCGCTGGGTGTAACTTCCTAGGTTTTAGGAAGGTTTTCGCGAGCGTTGGGCCGCAGTGCCATGAATACAGGGAACTAGTATATGCCATGAACTCGAGGTGGTTGAAGGTGGGAAGTAGACATGAAGCGCAAGCCGTAAGAAAGTGTGCGTGTGCCTCTTCTCGTTCAGTCCTTGGAATGTCCGCTGGATGGCAGTGCTTCTATATGAGGAATACATGATGAAAAGATGCGAGATGGTAGAGTGTTGAATAGATGGACGAACGACCACACAGACAGATACATGGATGGACGCATGAACGGACGCAGGGGCGGATGCATGGACGAACGCAGGGATGGACGCACGAACAGACGCACGCACGGACGAGCGGATGGACGCATGGAAGGTCACACAGACGGACGCATGGACGGATGGAAGCAAGAACCAATGGACGGACGAATGCTGCGCCCCACTCTCCATCATTCACTCCGTGGACATGCTGCCATTTTTTTTTCTCGTTGCTTGACTGAGAAGACGGATACGGGGTCTTCAGTGCTCAGCCGAAAAGTCAGAGCTCATGCGCTTCACGAAGAGAAAAGCACTGAGGATCGACCCGAATCTGAAGCTGGAGGTCAAGCTCGACGGAAATGTCATTCCGGAGAAAGATACCGTACGCCTACTAGGAATGTGGCTTCAAGCTAATCAGAGATGTCTGCACACACTAAATCAACTCAAAACATCAGTACAGCAGATCTCACGCATGATCTCGCGAATAACAAACAACCATAAAGGCATGAGAAAACAAGTTACCCTAAAATTGGTCAAAAGCCTCGTCATCAGTCGCATTACATACTCGCTTCCGTATCAAATAATGAACAGGGAAGAGAAGGAAAAAGCAAACCAAATAATTAGAATGGCCTACAAGACATCCCTGTGATTACCGCGGAATACTTCAAACGACAAGCTGCTGGCGCTTGGTCTTCATAACACAATTGAAGAATTATCCGAGGCCCAGTTACTAGCGCAAGAAGATCGCCTTCTCCAGACCCCAACGGGCAGAGCAGTCCTAACAAAACTAGGGCGCGATACTTTATTAAAAACACACCAAGAAACTAAAGAAGTACCAAGCGAATTCAGAAAATGGTACACCATATTGCCAATACCAAGCAACATGGATCCTACTCTGCATGCTCGAAGAAGAAAGGCAAGGGCTGACTACATAGACAAAAAGACAAGATTTTGAACACGGCTAGATTCACTGACGCCGCGCCTTATCAGGCCAATTCAAAGAGATATGTGTGTGCAGCCACCGACCATAGAGGGAAAATTACAGCCTGCGCTTCAATAGATCAGGCGTCGACAACACAAGCAGAAGAAGTTGCCATAGCACTCGTAATAAAAGAGGGATGGACGCGAAACGCTCCATTAACAATCATTTCAGATTCGCGAAAAATTTGCAGAAACTATCTAAAGGGCAAAATTGGAGCACAAGCTTCCGTATATTGGTTGGGACAGGATGGGACCCCACAGTGAAATACGTACAGGCTGTGACTTGGGCACCGGGGCACGAGGGCGTGACAGGGAACCTGCGCGCGGATGAGGCGGCTCGAGGCTTCACAATCACCGAGCCACTCAAGCCAATGCAAGTGATGACCCTACACCCCTGGACCCTTGGTTCGCAACAATTTTAAAGTACTATAGAGAAAATAGGCAGCTGTATCCACGTCCTCACAGCAAGCTCAGCGCTCCGGAGGCAACAGCGCTAAGAAAAATACAAACTAACACTTACATAATCTGCACACTCTTCACCTGATCTACCCCACGGCGTACAGAGATATATGCCCGTGGTGTGGAGCCACGCCAACACTCTTTCACATCACTTGGGAGTGTGCAGAGCATGACGGAGAGCACGACACCACTGGCACGTGGGAGGAATGGGAGGCGCTGCTGTCTAGCCCTGCCCTAGTGGATCAGCTGCGACTGATCCAAAGAGCTGAACGGATGGCTCGCGCCAGTGGGGTTCTGGAATAGGGGCACCACCTTGCCGGACAGACTTCGCTCTCCACCCCGTGTATTCTTCGGGGCACTGGAGTTCAAGCCTGTCTGGATTATGTATATAATAAGTTTTCTACTACTACTACTACTACTACTACTACTACTACTGAGAAGACCACTTGCCCCACTGAAAACGCAGCAGAAACTGTTGTAGGCCGAGCGCCAAAACAGCGCCACCGCATTTTCGTGAAGTAAGACCGGTGGAATTTGTCTATAGGCGGTGATGTACAAACAAGAAATGGACATAGTTGGACAGTGTAAAGTTCTTTAACACGCACCTGGACAGAAGTACACGACCATCTTGCATTTCGTACTGACTATACTCGGCGACAACTTTCTATGGCAGCACAGCGAAAGCTACGCTGGCGGAGCTTATTATGCACAGGTGTTACCACGCCAAGTTGTCCGCTATCGAGTGATTTCTGTTTCGCAAGGGCATTCAATATATACTTTTCTTGCACGACTACGATGCAATAAATGTTGAATTTATTTGCGAGGAAATAAATTAAATGTTCGTTGTTTAAGGCAAAGAACACAAAGCTTCTTTTAAACGTTGAGATTTATTTCAGAAAATAATTGGCAGATCCCACGTACAGTGGGAATCGATGATATGCGAGCCACGAATGAGACATGTTGATATATCACTCTAAAATCAGCACAACGTTACGAGATGAAAGTAAATTATTTCGTACATGACTTTCGTGTCATTATCATCATGTTTCGATGTGTCCTTTACCTTCGTCATCTATTTACGTCACGCGATAGCAAATTTAGTATATGTGGAGCTAGCGAAATGCCGCGAGCACATTATGAGCGGGGTATGTCGTCATGCTCTTACATGACACGCGTGTCAGGATTATCATGTTTGCACCAGTCATATACCATCGTCATCGATTGACGTCACTGATTTGATTGATTTGTGGGGTTCAACGTCCGAATACCACGATATGATTATTATAGATGCCGTACTGGAGGGCTCCGAAAATTCTGACTGCCTGGGGTTCTTTAACGTGCACGCAAATCTTACAGCATTTCCGCCTCCATCGGAAATGCAGCCGCCGCAGCCAGGATTTGATACCGGGACCTGCGGGTCAGCTGCGAGTACCCACTAGACCAACATGGCGGGGCCGAATGACGTCACGTAAAAGCAAATTTGGTATATGTGTAGCTACCAAAACGGCCGCGAGCGCATCATGAAGGGTCCGAAATACTCCAACGTAACGTTGATGCGCGTGCACGCTGGGCACAGCGACGCTATGTTAGCAAAACGCGAGCACTCTATAGTCTGACACCAGGAACAACCAGCGTCCGCAGGCTCGGCCCGATGGCAATCGGCGCGAAATGGGATATGCTGCATTTCGCGCCAATGCGTTACCCAGACAGCACGGCGTCTGCCTCTTTTCGAGACGGTGGGACGCTGGACGCGCAGAAACGCGCATGCGTGAAAGCAACGCAGCTCGGCGCGCGCCTCCGAGCACACGGAAGGACCGGCGCCTGGCGTGACGCGACGAAACCAACGCCGGCACGCACGCGCACCGGGTCACGTCGAATTGTATTGGCGCCTTGACTGTGGCATGTAGTCATGTTCTCACATGACACGCATCTCGTTATTATCATGGTTGCACCAGTCACATACTTTCGTCATCCATTGACGTCACGTGATACCAAATTTGGCATATGTGAAGCTAGGAAAACGGCCGCGAGCGCTTCATGAGTGTGGCATGTAGTCATGTTCTTACATGACAGACATGTCGTGTTTAAATCATGTTTAGACTAGTCACATACCTTCGTCATCCATTCACGTACCGTAATACCACACTTGGTAGATGTGACGCTAGCGAAACGGCCGCGAGTGCATCATGAGCGTGTCTGGCAATCATGTTGTTACATGACACGCATGTCATGAAATTCATGTTAGGGTCTGTCGCTTGTTTCTCCATGTAATCATGTCACATCATACCAGTTTGGGACCATGTCATGTAAACGAAACCACCGGAAGATCAGCAGTACCGTGAAATCATAACATTCATAACATACATGTCATTACATTTATTTTACGACTAGTCAATTATGCTCGTTATGCAGTGACGTTACGCCATACGAAGTTTAATATCGATACCATTATCGAAACGGCCCGGAGAGCTCAAATTCATAGGCAGATAGATAGATAGATAGATAGATAGATAGATAGATAGATAGATAGATAGATAGATAGATAGATAGATAGATAGATAGATAGATAGATAGATAGATAGATAGATACGCTCAAAGTCGCCGAAGTTCCCTAAGAAATGCTTCGCATTTAAAAAGTGATTAACGATTTTGAGTACTTGGTATTCTATTGTGGGAGAGCATAGAGCCGTCCAATAGGCATCACAAGAGTTTTTTTTTACTGAGAAAGCCAACTGATCACGCTGTTTAGAAAAAAAAAATTATTTACGGTATGTACAGAACACAAAGGCTTCATAACATTTCAGTAACAGGGCATGCACACTTCGGTACATTTATGTATCACGACCAACACCAGTACATTGCAGTAAAGACATTTATTCCAATATACACACGGGGGGGGGGGGGGTTAGAAAAAGTGGGTACCGATTTAGAGTACCAGGTACTCTACTATGGGAGTGAATTCCGACATTCTACAGCTATGGAGCCAAATTGGAACGGCGTTACCTGGCCAACATTATTTTCAGAAGCCGCAAAGCCGCCTTTAGGTATTTCTTCGAATTTGGCTACCTACCCCAGATACCATATATTATAACCTGTGAAATAAATTTACTAGATGCAGAAGTTTCAGTGTGGATCTCGCTCTTTATGCAGGTGACTACGAAATCTTTAAAATTTCTTGAATGGTGACATTTTCGAGCTCATCACAGACCCTTCCGCGCCTACGCGCAGGGGCAACAGCGTATGTGCAGACACCTCACCCGACCTCACATTTACCAAGAACGTTGCTAGCGCGCGATGGCACAATACACAGGAGGACCTGAGTAGCGATCACTCAGTGATCGATATCCAGGTCAACGCTGAACCTCACCACCGCGTTCATCGGGAAGGTACCAAGGGCAAGAACCATCGGCTGGTGGATTGGGACGCGTTTCGCAAAGTCCGGAAAGAGCAGAATCGTGGCAATGCGGCTACTGAGGATATAGATAGCTGGACTGCGACGCTCAAGGGGGATTTAGAAACGGCGACGCGGGAGGTTCCGTCAGAAGCCCAGCTCGAAGTGGTAGACAGCAAACTCCTACACATGTGGGAAGCCAAGCGCAGCCTGCAAGACAGGTGGAAGCGTCAACGCCACAATCGAACGCTGCGCAGACGCATAGCACGGCTAAGCAGGGACATGGAAGAGCACGCGTTACAGGTATGCAAAACGCAATGGGAAGAGATCAGCAATGAGATGGAGAACCAGCTGGGACGGGCCAAGACGTGGCATCTCCTCCGGCACCTCTTGGATCCAGAGGAGACGAAAACATCGCACGCACATAAGCTTAACAAGTTGCTGCACGACTACAAGGCAACCCACGCGGACTTTCTAGATGACGTGCGAAGCCGTTACTTTCAGTCACGTAGCCCCCTCGCGCACTCGGCATACGACTGGGAGGGTGAGGGTAACGCGGAGCTAGACGAGGACTTCAGCGTTGCAGAGGTGAGGGCGGTACTGCACAGGCTCAACACAAAGTCGGCGCCAGGCCCGGACGGGATAACCAACAAAGCGCTACGTAACTTGGACGATGAGTCGATAGAACAACTGACGGCTTACATGAACGAGTGCTGGAATGCGGGCGCTATACCGAACTCGTGGAAAACGGCGCGCATAATTATGATCCCCAAACCGGGCAAACGAGTACAGATTGACAACCTTCGACCGATATCCCTGACGTCCTGCGTTGGTAAGGTCATGGAACATGTGGTTCTCGCTCGCCTTACCAACTACCTCGAGGACCGAAACATGCTCCCACACACGATGCTGGGGTTCCGTCGTAACCTTTCCACACAGGACGTTATGCTTCAACTCAAGCACGATATCGTAGACAATCCCACACGATCCACCAAAGCGATACTCGACTCGACCTCAAAAAGGCGTTCGACAACATTAGCCATGCTGCGATACTTGAAAGTATACGAGCGTTGGGACTTTGCGAGAGAACGTACCACTACGTACGGGATTTTCTTACGGGCCGCCGGGCCCGATTAGCGATCGGCGAACTAGAATCGCAGGACATATACATGGGTTGTACGGGCACGCCGCAGGGCTCCGTAATCTCACCCATGCTCTTTAACCTCGTGCTTGTCGGATTACCACGAAAACTCGCTGAGATAGAAGGCCTCCACCATAGCTTGTACGCCGATGATATCACCCTCTGGGTTGCCGAGGGAAATGACGGCCACGTAGAGCAAACGCTGCAGGAAGCCGTCGACGTGGTGCAGGACTACCTTCGCGACACTGGCCTCGAATGTTCCGCAGCTAAATCGGAGCTCCTGCTCTATAGACCATCGCGCAGGGGCCGTAAACCCAAAAACGCCTTTTCCGCATTCGAGTGCGCATATAGAGAAATTAATGTACGCACATCAGACGGCGCTGTCATCCCACAAGTTAACACCATTAGGGTACTGGGCTTGCGCCTGTCCGCCAACGGCCACAACGGCGAAACCGTTCGCAGACTAGAGGGCGCGGTCAATGAAACAATTAGGTTGCTGAAACGAATAACAAATCGGCATAGCGGAATGAAGGAAAGCAACACCATTCGCCTGGTACATGCTTTCGCTATGAACCATATAACGTACGTCGCCTCCTACCTCAAGTGGCAGGCGACTGAACGCACCAAACTAGATTGTCTCATCCGCAAGGCGTACAAACGCGCAATCGGATTACCGGCCAATACCAGCACGGAAAAATTTGTCGAGCTGGGGTTGCACAATACTCTAGATGAGATAATCAAAGCACACAACATCACCCAGTACGAACGTCTGGCGAAGACCAGAACTGGTCGACACATTCTCGAGACACTGGGTATCAACTACCATACGCAGCGCGGCGAAAAGGTCGGGATACCCAGACGTATTCGCGAGCGCATCGTCGTTATGCCGTTGCCTAAAAACATGCACCCGACACATCACATCGGTCGGCGCAATAGGCGCGCCCAAGACCTTGAAAAGAAATTCGGCAATAGCAAAGACACAGTTTACGTGGACGCGGCCCGTTACGACTGCCACCGCGGCTTCGCGGTCGCGATCACGGATCATGTAGGAACTTGCGTCACGAGTGCGACGGCGCAATAGGCGCGCCCAAGACCTTAAAAAGAAATTCGGCAATAGCAAAGACACAGTTTACGTGGACGCGGCCCGTTACGACTGCCACCGCGGCTTCGCGGTCGCGATCACGGATCATGTAGGAACTTGCGTCACGAGTGCGACGATAGGCACGGAAGACACGGAGGCGGCCGAAGAAGCTGCCATAGCCCTCGCGATAGCCACCACGGACGCCGAGGTGATAATAGGCGACTCGCAGGCGGCGATACGCAACTACGCCAGCGGCCGGATCTCCCGCGAAGCGGCCCGCATTCTCCAAATTCACGAACGCAACATCTGCCGCAAAAGGACAGTTTCCTCGTATGGACCCCCGCCCACACGGACCCTCCGCTTGCGGGCAACGCGACTGCCCACGCCGCAGCTCAAGGACTTACACGCCGAGCTGCGACGCCTGCCGACAGTCCCGATGTCTCGCACACTTCGACAGCGATGCGGGAATGGACGTGGGGGGAACGCATGACCACTTTCAGAGACATCACGCAACACTACAGACTGAACAGATGCAAATATCCACCACCCCACGCCAAACTAAACAAGAAACAGCAGGTTGCCTGGAGACAACTACAGACACACACGTACCCGAATCCGGTGATCCTTCGCCTCTGCTACCCAGGCATTTATACGTCCGACGCGTGTAAGGCGTGCGGAGCCAGAGCGACGCTGCAGCACATGCTGTGGAAGTGTACCGATAACGCGCAGCAGTCCCCTACGAACCCGGTAGACATGGCAGTCTCGAACCGCGAGGCGCGATGGGAGGCGGCTCTGCTCAGCCACGACCTTGCTGATCAACTGTGGGCCGTCCGGCAAGCCCAGGATGCCGCCCGGGTCCAAGGACTCGAGGCCGTCACCTAGGCCGGGGTGCTTGTAGCCCCACCCCATCTCAATGACGCCGGACATGTTCAATAAAGTTTTTACTCACTCACTGGTGCCATTTAAATATGGATTACGAAGTCCTGAACCCGCAAGGAGCAGGATCTACTGAAGTGAACATATTCATATATCAACGAAAGAACAAATGAATTGAAAACGATGTAGAAGAATGGCAGATTGGGCTACTTGGTATGTATACTGCGTCATCTCTAGCGTAATAGGGGGAAACAAAAGAATGACAGCATGTCCAAGGGGTGAATGATGAAGAGTGGGGCGAAGCATACGTCCGTCCATTCGTTCTTGCTTCCGTCCATCCATGCATCCGTCTGTGTGTTCGTCCGTGCGCCCATCCGCCCATTCGTGCATGCGTCTCATCGTGCGTCCACACGTCCATCCGTGCGTCTGTCCCTACGTTCGTCCATGCATCCGCCCCGGCGTCCATCCATGTGTCCATCCGTCTGTACAGCCATCCGTGCACCCGTCCATGTAACTGTCTGTGTTTCCATTCGTCCATCTAGACAACACTCCAAGTACCACCATCTCGCGTCTTTTCATCATATATTCCGCATATAGAAGCTCTGCCATCCAGCGGACATTCCAAGGACTAAACGAGAGGAGGCACACGCACACTTTCTTACGGCTTGCGCTTTGTGTACTTCCCACCTTTAACCACCTCGAGTTCATGGTATCGATTAGTTCGCTGTATTCGTGGCACTGCGGCTCAACGCTCGCTAAACCTTCCTAAAACCAAGGAGATTACGCCCACGGAGTATAACAGCAATTTTTTTCTTGTCAAATAGTGCTCAATGTACATGACAATGACTGCTAATGGGAAATGAGGGACAGGAGAATTCGGCTTTGAGTTAACGCGCATGCTGGAAATTTTTTATTGTTCAACAACGCAAAGGAGAAGTCTGCCACTGGCACCACCTTGCAGGTCAACGCGTAGCTCATATAACTGATATAACTGACCATGAATAAGCAAAAAAAGAGTTTGCTTGTATGGTTTTATTATACAGCTGTTCTAGCCAGGTGAATGCTTAAGAACTGCGAGCGCGGTTTGCGCGGCACTTCCCATGTTTCTCCGATTCATTGCTTTTGCTTTCAGCGATTTAACATAGGGACACTGAACGAGGTTTCTGTCAGCCTAGTATACACAACTTGCAAAATTTATACCTCAATTTTTGTACCTGTTCACTCGAGTCAAAATAAGAGTTTTTATAAAAACTCTAAGTAGTAAGCTTCGGCAGTGTTTGTTGTCACCCTTTGGTTCTTGCGAACACATCCTTCATTAGGGTTTTCTGAATGGTCTACATCTCTTCTGGCGCTCGAATTCATATGCTTCCACGCTAAAGAGTAAGCCTCTTAGATTTTTCAATAACACAGTAAAGCACTCTAGGATGACGAGTTTCGTCAATGGCAGGTAGCATAATATACGTGATACGCTCGTTGTCCCGATTCTTTGACTGCTGTATATACACTTGTGCGCGGCGCAGGTAAGGGACTACGCCGCAATTCTTGCTTTAGCTTGCATTTGCGTCCATAAATGCTGCGGTGGTGAGCAGGAAATCCGAAGTATCACATCATTTCACACAACACACCTTTGCCGTCGGGACATAGTGACATTCAATTGGTAGCATTCGACCGTGTAATAAATTAGATGCATGTTTCTAGGCATGTGATGCTGCCCTGGTGCCTGAAATCAACAGCTGTTCTTCGTTATCTACGCAGTGTATGTTGTGCTCGCGACCGAACATCTATTTTTGCCTAGCCAGCCGCCCATTCCAGCACTGAATGTCACGGAGAGCAGCTGGCCAGTGTGGCAGGACCTGTCGACAGCCTGCAAACTTGAGCGCTCTGCGGTGCAGTTTCTCATTGCGAGAAAAGCGTCGCAGAGAACGCGGACAAGTCAGCTAGGGTTTTAGTGAGAAATCGAGGTGTTGTTGAAGGGGAGAACAAAAATAAAGGCCCCTGATGAGTGCATTATTTCCCCGAACCATGACAGGAAGCTTCGCGCCCCTTCTTTGTTGAGTCACATTACGAAATTCCTTTTTAGTGACCTGTGTGGAATGCTACTTCTCAAGTCGACTACCGTAGTAGCCGTCCTTGCTCTCTCGTTCGTGTGAAGCCTTTCATCTATGCACCGCGACACCAAATGTCATCATTTGTTCAACCAGCAGCAATTGCTGCGACATAGAAGTACGGCGTGCCATGCGGCTCCTCTATGTGGGAATCACTTTCGATGAAAACGCAAAAACAGAACAAAGAAAGCAGTAATAACGTTATTGAAATAAAAAAAGGCACCGCACGCGATTGTCAACACGGAGAAAGCATCGTCGAGAGCAACGAAAGGAAAACAGCTGCACTTCGACTTCACCAGTGAACATGGCCAGTTCAAGCCGCGACGTTTACTTTATGGAAGTATGCGACTTCAGCAATTTCTTCCCAAAAATGCTCTTTTTATGGTTCTTGCGGAAATCCTCCATCTTGACGCCCCAAAGAAGAGATCGTTTCACAACTTCTATCAACAACTTGTTGAAAGCAGTGCGAAACATTTGTGAGCCGGGGAGAGGACGGATGTCGTCTGCTACTCAGTCGGAGCGAGTTGTTCTGTGGAACCAGTTCCTCGCAGCGCGCGCGTCAACTTCTCGACTCCACCCCCGTCATCACGTGTCAAACGACGTCACTGGTCGCTTTGCCGCTTGTGCCGCTAGCGAATTTTTCCAACTCTGGCGAATTTCACTAGGGCGTCTAGTCGCCGCGGTAAAAACCTGTTTTGGCCTGGCGTGGCGGCTGCCACTCCGCTCTTGGAGCAAAATCGCTCGTATGTGAAACAGGCTTTTAGACATGTACGTACTACGACGAGGGACGAACGGGTGGCGCTTCAAGGAGCTTCGCCCCTAAAAAATAAAAAAGTACGTATTAGAATAGACGCGGATAGTGATTGTTCAGATCCCCTAATTTCCATAATTTTGGTTCAGCGCTTTCACGCGGCAACAAAACAAAGAACTTAGCGTAGCTTGTGCTGGAGCCCTAAGAAATATTATTATCAGGGGCGAAGCTCCTTAGGCCGTGGGTCGTTCCATACTCTGTAGTAGTAGTAGTAGTAGTTCGTAGCCACCTCTAGTTTATGAGTCGCTCAACATATAACGTTGCGCGTTTATGTTCTTGGGAAAAGTATAACTAGATTGTGTTAGTGGTTTTCCCAGTATATCCACGGAATGAATGATACTGAGTGGAGCGAAGTGTCCATCCGTCCGTCGACCTAGACGCATCAATGTACGAACGGACGGATGGACACACGGATGGACCGACGGATGCTTCGCCCCACTCATCATCATTCACTCCTTAGATATGCTGTGAATATTTTATTCACTATTGGCATAGCATACCAAACAGCATACCCTAACTTCTCTTGGCATTCGCCCTTAAATATCATCAGCGTTATGTCTAAAAAGGAAGAAAAACGAAGCCTTTGAATCCCCTGTCTGTCGTTCATTCATTCATTGCGAGGGTGTCGTTCTAGGAGAAACAATGTCTTCAGGTGGCACACGTAGAAATATTTAGGCGAAACCTGTAAATGCCTCATCAAACACGAAAATTGATCAGCGTCCCGCGTTTGGCGTCAGCATGATGACGAAATTGTAATCACGTACGCATAATGAACCCATGTTATGTCATCATGACGTCACACGTCAAACAACTTGACATTGTTATGGTGACGTCACAATGACGCCACCACAGCTTACGTCACACGACAACGTCATCAGACACGTTTCACTTTCGTGTTATACTGATTTCGATGACACAGGTGCAATTGCCTTTTTTTTTCGTCTACTCTATTGCCAAACGGAATAGGCTGTGTGAACAGCTGATGTGGTTTTTCGTTGGTTTACGAATCATTAACAGCGCAGGAGTTGGCGTACTGTTGTAGCTGAGAGCGTCCTCAGTCCGGTGTTCTGAAGCGAATGCTGGTTTCTACACATTGGCCAGGTTTGACTTTAGTTATCTGAAATATAAACGTTTTGAAGTGCATTCAAGGTATTTTGTGCATTGGTTGAAAGCGCAGAATAATGTTTATGAAAGAATGCCGCTTCGTGCGATATGTATTTTTTTAGCACGGCGTACCTAGTGAGTTCGGTTGCAATATGCTGCCCCAGTGACATTGAGTCAACCTATATGATTGATTGATATGTGGGGTTTAACGTCCCAAAACCACCATATAATTATGAGAGACGCCGTAGTGGAGGGCTCCGGAAATTTCGACCACCTGGGGTTCTTTAACGTGCACCCAAATCTGAGCACACGGGCCTACCACATTTCCGCCTCCATCGGAAATGCAACCGCCGCAGCCGAGACTCGAACCCGTGACCTGCGTGTCAGCAGCCGAGTACCTTAGCCACTAGACGAGTCAACATAAATGTTACCAGTGCGCCGTAAATCCCGTTGGCAAAGAACAGTTCATCTCGAGATGTTCAGACAAGGGAAACACATGCACAGCAAAAAAAAAAAAAAAGAGCAGTGGAAGTGTTTTAAGTACTGCGCTACAGTTACTGTGAAATACGAAGTTAGAGAAGAGGCTCGAAACGAACTGGATGCTAACGCAAACTATTGAATGCTTTTATTGAAAAAAAAAGCTGAAAAAAGTAAGGCTTCTGGAAAAGGAAAGATCGGTTTTTGATGAGGGGGGGGGGGGAGGCAACTTGCTGAACTGTCTACAGGTGCTACAGGTGGGGTGATTAACACTACGAGATGTACCCATGACTCAAGTTATTTCGCGAGAATGTTGTTCCCATTTGTTATGTCTGTTTGTTATTTGTTATATTTGTTATGATGAATATAGTTCCGTCGTAGTTAGTAGAACGAAGCTTTAACTGACGCAAGGGCTTTCGTGGTCCGATATATGAAAGTTCCCCAAATTTTGCATGTAGTTTATTCTTTGATTTGGCCAAAACTAAGTCCTTTTTTTTTCTAACATTGGGCAGCACGCACACTCGCTGCAGTGGATGGAAATGTTGTTTGTGGTAGCCGTTTGCTTACATGCATAGCGAGGCTCTTTGAGCCGTTCATTGATTCATCTTCCCTATTGCCCAACATATAAGCGTTGCCGCACGTTAGTTGGATATAAAGCATATGCGATGCCTACTTCACACTGAACGTATTCATTAGCCTGAAGTGTTTGGCATTCTTCTTTCTTCACTTCGGGGTCATTTACTTTTTTTCCCACTCCTTTCAACTTGCTGGAGCTGGGAGGACAACATTCTACTCGTGCCTGGCTACTATCTTCTTGAATTTATGGGATACTTTGTGAATTTATCGCACCACGTCACGTAATACCAAATTTGGTATTACGTGACGTGGTGCGATAACGGTCTTGAGCGCATGATGAGCATGCTGTGTAGTCACGTTTTTACATGACACACATCTCATGATTGTCATGTTTGCACCAGTCAGATACCTTCGTCATTCATTCACATCACGTACCACGAAATTTTGTATATGTGAAGCTAGCGAAACGGCCGCGAGCGCACCACGGGCCTTTGGCCTGTAATCACGACATGAGTGTCATGCCAGGCTCAAACATGACAATCATGACATGGAAGTCATGTACGGCATAACTTACACGCTTGCCGCTTCGAGTGCTGGTACTGCAACGTTAGTGGCGCTGTCGTTACGCGACTATAATGAACATACTGCATTTTATCTAGATATCTGAGTTCTGAGTGAAAAAATTCTACTTGGGTTTATTGTGTACTACATCCATGCGCCTCGTAACTTTGTGCTGAATTTAAAGTGGTAAATCAACCTTTCATCGTTCCTGTTTCGCATATCATTAATTCCCACTGTACGTGAGATCTGCTAATTTTTGTGATTTTTTTTCAATCGTTATTTTATGATTCCCGCTTTTAAATAATCGTTTAAGTGTGCGCTGTGTCGTACTTAGTAACTCTGACTTTTTTGTAATTTCTTCTTTGTATCTCTTTTTCATTTCCATCATGACGTTATTTTATTAACATTGCGTGTTGTGTTCTCCCTGTACCTATTGTACTCTTTTTGGAGCGTAGTTTGTATCCGTTTTTTTTTTCATGTGTTTGCCCTATTAGTCAATTTTTCTAAAGTACTGTCAGTCGCTCTTGTTTCAACTGAATGCTTTCAATTGAAAGCTTGTTTGTTTTTGACAAAAAGTCCGTGTCTCCTCACGAGTGCGTCAGTCAACCCCAAAAATCCGCACGAGCCGACCGGCCAAAAAATAAATTTGAAAAGTATCACTTCAAGGTCTTTCAGGCGTTGCAGGCTAAAACGTAAAGCGGGAGCCGGCGATGCCTGCCGCAAGCCGTTGTTAGATTGGTGGGGCTTCACCCCGAAGTGTGTTACGTATTCTGACGTCCGCGAACAGGACTGGTAGACCACGGGGTAACTCTGAGCATGAAGCATGTAGCCATGCGGTCATTGTTTTGTTGACTCGACAGCAAGTTTGTAGGAATGGACGACATGCAGTTTGGCAGGCTTATCGAACGGGACAAAAACTTTGGTTTTGTAGGTAAGAATTTTGTCCAAACAGAACAAAAAGACTTGAAGAGGAGCGCGATGCAGAGCGCAAAAAGTACAGAGAACATCAGGAGTTTTTGATGAAATGGGAGAGAAAGAGAGAGAAATACAGGCTTAGAATTAAGAAAAAGAAAGAGGGATTGGGACTGTGTACGACGAAATCGGGTCTCAGCTTGACTGCTAGAGCACCCAGTAGCGTGACTGACCCTGACCCGAAGAAGTTGGTGCAGTCGTACCTTGAGCATGTTCGAAAGCGGCTTAGTAAACTTGAAAATGGGTGGCGTCAAGTTAGGGCACATGATACAATGTACGAAAGGTGCAAAGAGCCTGATTTCGTCGAACCGACAGATCAGTACTATGAGGTGGACTGCAGGTTCATCATCCCTGAACGAATTGTGTTAGCTGTATAAAGCGCCGTTGTGCCAATAGAGGCCAATGAAGGCCGAAAAAATGGCGACGAGGGGCTGTGCCGGCCGAGTCCTGATGGTGCAGAAAGGCTATCTGTAAAATACTCGGTAGAGTCACCATGCATGTTTGTCTCCATGGCAGCTAACATTGAAGTCCGCAGGACTGATGGCTCCACAGGAGAGAACTCCTGCATAGACAGCGGGATACAGCCGTGAGCTAAGGCCCACCGTGCGTTGAATAATGTAGTGACAAGTATTCACAAGTAGTTTACAAGTAGTGACAATTCAGTGACAAGTAGTTTCTCTAAGGGCGAGTGGCGCAACCATGACAAGGACATTGCATTGTTCAACTGTCGGTTAAGCTGTCCGCAGCGGAGTACCAATGTTTAAGGAGAAATAGTCCCGACTGTGTGGAGACAGACCAACAGTTCAGATCGACCATGAATAGTGATGCACGATATGTGAAGCTCGAGATGAGAATAAAGCAGATGTCTCCAAAATAGACGGGGCAACACGGCAAAAAAAAAAAGAGACCGCGAAAGCAAAAACAAAATTGAAACCAAGGGTCCAAATCAACCCAGAAAAACGGGAGTTGCAAAACGGCAAACTACGCAACGAAATCTTCGTTTACATTTTGCAGCATTCGCGAGTCGAGCGCGTCTACATGCTGTAAACACCCGTCGGGTAGAGGGGTGAGGCAGGCATATTTTCCCGGAGCTCGAAAAAGTATATTTTATTTGGTTGATCGTCTCTCAGTTCTATTATTATTGAGAATAACTACACACTAGAATATCCCCATATTTCAGTACACCATAGTATTTGCGACGAGATCGAGAAGAGTCGCCGCCTGGCGGCAACTGGACGAATCGGCAAAGTGTGGACACGGACGGGCTACACGTACCTTCGTGCGCTTATTTCCTTACGGCCTTCTCGGTCGTCGCGAATACAATGGGAGAGTTTCTGAGTATGTTTCACCACCCGGGGTAGGGGCGCAGTGACCCTGACATTGCAACTTCTGCGCCACGCACACGGCACAAGAGAGTTCGTCGATGTGAAACCGGGGAATAAGGGTTCTCGACGAAGAGGGGGAGGAGATTATTAAAGAAATCGAGGATAGAGAGAGGATCGTCTACTAAAAGAAAACTAATTTACCAGACGGCTTGCCGCTTAACGTACGTATGTGCTCGTGGATTATACAAGCTGAAACTCAGTGAAAGTGCGGAAGCGTCGGCTAGTGAGAGGCATAATCAGAAGGCATAAAGCGCTGGCAACATCAGAGAGAAAGAAAAACAATGCTGCACCTGTTCTGCAATCAGAGAGCACTAAACACCTTTGGCCCTTGGTTTCGTTGGACGCAATTCAGAATTCGCTCACGGAATGACGAGCGCGCTTCCCTTTTCCAGCTGTTTTATTTTTCTTTATTTTTCCAAAGACATTTGGGTGTTTTCAGTGGTAATAGCGGATGCCTGCAGCCTGACAACTCTTTTAAACACGTGCTTGTGTTGTATATAATGGCTAAAGAAGGGTATAAGGAGAAAGAAAGTAAAGACAGAGAGAGAGAGAGAGGAGAAAGGGTCCTTGCTGCTGAATAACATCTTCGGACGGCACGCACAGTGAGTGGTGGTGGGCATTGTCAAGGTGTTCACTCCACCTGGAAATAGTGATTCCGGAGACCCAAGTCCTTTTGCATTCCTTTGTACTGCAAGGCACGTTCATGAAGAATGCGAACGAAAACGCAGCTGCTTACGCTCTCAGGCCGCCTGCCCCGGAACTAAAACTGTAGTGCAAATTAATTCTGCGCTATCTATCTTTTAGTTCGTAGAACAACAAGTTTAGAAACATGAATTGACAACATTACAATTTTCGGCAAGTAAGCAGCTGTTTTCTGAAAAATCTGCATAAATTCGTTTGTGGCTTATTGCTACAAGCAGGTAGTTGTGAACTGCCTTTTATCTCTAGTGTGGCTCCTTTATTCTGACATTTACCCACCACAGCTGCATTTCATTCGTTGCTTTGTCAGTGTTCAGTCTACAATAATCTTTGAGTCTAGAAGGCAGTCGCACAACCTTCTGTTCACGCATTACGCAGATGGATATATATAGCTGCGTGAATGTTTATTGCTGTGTTCCGTCACGGCCGCTCGATCACTGTGGTTCCGTATTGCTTGTCCCATTCGGGGAAAATACCAGGTGTTTCTTCTCACGAATTCCCAAACAATACTGAGCTGTGCGGCAAGTGACAAAAGAATATTGCGAGACAACCTCATCACCAACGACAAGTCTGCATCGACAGTCGTATGCATGCAGCAGACGCATGCGCGATGAAGACTATGTTCCTGCGTTCCGTATTAGAAAATTATTCCTGACAGCGCGCGCGCCTACCCTTTTGGAGAACTATCTTTCCCACAGGATTTCAAGTGCATAGAAGCCTCGCTAAGATATGCTTTTCGAGTTTGGCCATTACGTCAAACATCAAGAAAGCGAAAAGCGGAAACCAACGAAACAGATCTGGATGTTGCAACTTCACAAGACGCTTTCACTGAACAAGAAGTAGGAAGCGTTTGCACGCAAACAATAAACAGCGACGCTCATCAGGTGGGTCGATATCAGACTACGATAGGACGATTGCGCTCCCCTGTGTCACACCATCAATCAAATTGCGAGAAAGTGCAGTGACTGCTGAAAGGAGAAAAAAAATGCGTCCCAATATTATCGCGAAAGCAAGCGCCACTTATGCGTTAAGAAAATCGCAGCATATGCACAGAAAAGACAGAAAAAAGACCGTTTTTCTTCGCATTAAATTAGAATGTGACGGAATAAAACTTTCAGTGTACCCAGACGATTTTGTAAGGGGTTTGTGGTATGCCGCTTTGTGTCACGAAGAGGCTACGATGATGCGCGCACTTCAGGGCTTGTGACACTGCCAGCAAAGTGCACTCTTCAGGGATGTATAGGTTCAAGCCCAGCATCATCTGGTTTGAGCAATGTCATAAACCATTTGTGCGTTTCAATTTAAAGAACGTTTTTCAGCGCGCGCTGAGCGGAGAAGCCGCCCGAACTCCTGGGTTCGCGCGCTGTACGGAGCGGTGGAATGGATGGATGGAGGATGGATGGATGGAGGATGGATGGATGGATGGATGGATGGATGGATGGATGGATGGATGGATGGATGGATGGATGGATGGATGGATGGATGGATGGATGGATGGATGGATGGATGGATGGATGGATGGATGGATGGATATGGCTGTACCCTTTAGATCTGGTGGTGGCTAGCGCCACCAAGCCGTAATACCTAATGAACCAAAAACTATATTTTTTCCTTAAAAAGTGAGTTTGAGGATTCGTACTTTGCAGTGAAGAGTTTAATTTTCACTCGTGCCTTGACTTTAGCCACAATCAGATAACCTCCTTCTAGTTAAGTCTACCCGCTTAAAGTTTATTTGCCCTCCCGGTCCCTAAACCCCAGTGCTTTGAAAAACTCTGCGCCATCATCCTGAACTATAGGGTGAAGCCCTTTACAGAACATTATCAAGTGTTCGGCAGTTTCTTCTTCCTCTCCACACGCACTGCATACTGTGTCTACCCCTTCGTATTTGGCCCGATATGTCTGGTTCGCAGTACTCCCGTCCTGGCCTCAAACAGTAGAGAACTACCCCGAGTATTATCATAGATCCTTTCCTTGGCAATTTCCTGCTTAAAAGTTCGATAGATCTCTAGTGCGGACTTCTTAATCATGCCCATTTTCCACATGTCAGTCTCCGTTTCCTTCACTTTCTTCTTAACCGATAGTTCTTTTTGGTTTGGCCACCTGCTGTTTTCTAAGTATTTACCAGTCAACTTCCTGGTTCTCTTCTGCCATTTTGTATCGACACTCTTCATGTACAAGTAGCTGAAAACTTTCCTAGCCCAACGCTCTTCCCCCATTTTTCTCAATCGCTTCTCAAATTTATCTTGCTGCTAGCTTCCCTGCCCTCAAATGATGTCCTTCCCATATCACCTTGTACTCCCTTTTTGGTGTATTCCCATGAGCTCCTAAAGCAAGCCTACCTATTCCACGTGCTTAATTTCTGATCTTGCTTGAACTTCTGATCTCATGCACAAGACCGCATTGCCGAACGTCAGCCCAGGAACCATGACCCCTTTCCATTCCTCTCACAACATCATACCTATTGTAATTCCACAGTGCCCTATTTTTCATGACTGCTGTATTCCTGTTACCTTTAGTCGTCACGTATATTTTCGTGTTCCCGCAGATACTCGGTCCATTGCTTATCCATACGCCCAGATTGTTGTATTTTCTGTTATCTCTAGCGTGACCTCCTGTATTCTAAGCTCACTACCTTTGTTGTCATTGAAAATCATGACTGCTGATTTTCCTTACTGAATCTAAAATCTAACCTATCTCCCTCATTACCGCAGATGTCCATCAATCTCTGCAAATCTTCCTTGTTGTTGACCATTAGCACTATATCATCTGCGTACATTAATGCTGGTAGTGCCTGATCAATAAGTTTTCCTTGTTTGACTAAAGAGAAGTTGAAGCCCAGTCCACTTCCCTCTAATTTTGCCTCTAATCCTTGTAGGTACATCATGAATAAGGGTGACAGGGGGCACCCCTGTCTAAGCCCCCGTTTTACCTCTGCAGGCTTGGATACCTGTTTTTCCCACTTTATAACTACCTTGTTACCTTATAGATACCCTTTAAAAGATTAGTGACTACATGTTCCACGCCTAGTGTGTCCAGTATTCCCCACAATTCCTCTTGACAACGCTATCGTACGCTCCTTGATATCCGAAAATGCTAGCCACAGGGGCCTGTGTTCCTTTTCTGCTATTTCGATGCACTGCGTCAGTGAGAACAGATTGTCTTCCAACCTCCTTTGTTTCCGAAACCCATTCTGCAGTTCCCCAGCACCCCCTCATCCTCTATCCACGCCTGCAGTCTTTCCTTTATAATCTGCATCGCCAGCCTGTAGACCACTGATGTCACTGTTATAGGACGGTAGTTGTTTATGTCAGCTTTGTCCCCTTTCCTTTATAGATCATGCTCATCCTGCTAAGTTTCCATCCATCGGGAACTTCACCATCGATTATTATTGTGCTCACTGCCTCTCTCAAAGCCTGCTTAGACTTCGGACCTAATGTCTTTATCAGCCTAATTAGAATGCCATCTGGGCCTGTTGATGTACTACTAAAAACCCTTTTCTCAGCCCTTTCCCACTCTTGTTATGAAAATGGAGCCATTGCACCACTTGATTCGTCCTTGTCTATTGTGGTGCATAAAGTACTTCTTTGTTGAGATTTTTCTGTCGCCCTTGTTCTTATATATTCAATAGCTTCGTCCCCTTCTAGCCTAGCCTTGGGCTGTAGTTATAAAACTCGGCTCTAGGCTCGTCTCATTTCTTAGGGAGTTTAGATGGTTCCAAAATTTCGCAGCTGCCTTTCCATCTTTTATGTAAGATGGCAGGGTTGCAGCGCCCCCCCTCAAAGGAGTGGCGAAAGGCA
>NW_023607092.1:0-46536 GCF_013339725.1 Rhipicephalus microplus | reverse complement strand
GCGTTCTCTATCTTGTTGTTTTTACATTTTCTTTCGCGTTTGCGCCTTTCTTTCTCTTTCTCTCCATATGTCGCTGCCTTTTCCCTTCGACCATTTCTGTTGCTGTACAGAGAACGTGTCAGCTGAGTATTTTACTACTGAGCCACACCTGTGCTAGAAAGTCATTCAAAAACTGTCCATAGGCAGGCTTGATATCGGGAATGGAATCACGCTAATATGAGTAACAAAATGTGTTAGAACATCGAAGGAACAACCAGGCGTCACACACTGCGAAATACGTATAGAGCAGGCAATCGAATGATCCAACCCAATAAAAAAGCCTCTTCTAGTTCATTTAATAAACCTCCGGCATGCTTTTTCTTTGTCGGCGGCCACTGCATAAAAATATCGCACAGTATTCCTAGCAAATGTCTAGCGGACACCATGCTTCTAAAAAAAAATGCAGCATATCCACGGGGTAAATGATGGAGAGTGGGGCGAAGCATCCGTCCGCCCATTCGTTTTGGTTCCATCCGTCTATGCGTCTTTCTGTGTGACCGTCCGCGCGTCGATCCATCCGTCGACGCGGGCGTCTGGTCATTCGTCCGCACGTTCATCCATGCGTACATCCGTGTGTCCGTCCATGCGTCCATCCGTCCAAGCAGCATCCATGCGTCGATCCATGCATCTGTGTGTGTTCATTCGTTCATCTAGTCAACACTCCAAGTACCGCCATCTCGTATCTTTTCTTCATCTATCTGGATGGATGGATGTGGCTGTACCCTTTAGATCGGGCGGCGGCTAACGCCACCTAGCCGTAATACTTAGTGAACTAACCATTACATTTATCTTTTTTTTTCCTTTAAATAATGAAGTTGAGGATTCGTACTTCGCAGTGAAGGATTTAATTTTCAGTCGTGCCTTGACTTTAGCCACCAATCAGATAACCTCCTTCTAGTTAAGTCTACCGCTTAAAGTCTATTTTGCCCTCGCTGTCCCTAAATCCCAGTGCTTTGAAAAACTCTGCGCCATCATCCTGAACTATAGGGTGAAGCCCTTACAGAACATTATCAAGTGTTCAGCAGTTCTTCTTCCTCTCCACACGCACTGCATACTGTGTCTACCCCTTCGTATTTGGCCCGATATGTCTTGGTTCGCAGTACTCCCGTCCTGGCCTCAAACAGTAGAAACTACCCCGAGTATTATCGTAGATCCTTTCCTTGGCAATTTCCCTGCTTAAAAGTTCGATAGATCTCTAGTGCGGACTTCTCAATCATTCCCATTCTCCACATGTCAGTCTCCGTTTCCTTCACTTTCTTCTTAACGGATAGTTCTTTTTGGTTTGGCCACCTGCTGTTTTCTAAGTATTTACCAGTCAACTTCCTGGTTCGCTTCCTCCATTTTGTATCGACATTCTTCATGTACAAGTAGCTGAAAACCTTCCTAGCCCAACGCTCTTCCCCCATTTCTCTCAATCGCTTCTTAAATCTCGCACATAGAAGCAGCGCCATCCAGCGTACATTCCAAGGACTAAACAAGAGGTGGCACATGCACACTTTCTTACGGCTTGCGCTTCGTGTCTACTTCCCACCTTTAACCACATCGAGTTCATGGTATATACTAGTTCACTGTATTCATGGCACTGTGGCACAACGCGCGCTAAATCTTTCTAAAATCAAGGAGGTTACGCCCAGCGAGTATAACGTAGCAACCCTTTCTTGTCAGATTGTGCTCAAAGTTCATGCGAATGGCTGCTCATGGGGAATGAGAGATAGGAGAATTTGGACTTTAGTTAACACGCATGCTGCGAATTTTTTATTGTTCAACAGCGCACAGGAGAATCCTCCCACCGGCATCACCTTCCAGGTCGAAGCGTAAGACTGTGAGTGAGAATTTGTTAGAAGGCAGAGAGGTCGGCCTGAGCTAGTTCGCTCTAGCCTGCTACTCTGCACAGGGGATAAGGGAAAGGGGAAGGAAAGAGGGATGAAGGGTAATGATGGGGACAAGAAGAGGTGGTGCGTATGTACAGTAGCCACTTAGCATAGTACCCTACAGTCTAGTTTCTAGTCCAGTGCTTTTTATAAAGTCTAGAACAGCCTTTGTAGCAGTTTTTGACACTGTTTGGTGGTTCATTGCTGACAATATGTGGCTTTCACTTAATGGTGTTCGTCCAATGCTTGCCAACGTTGCAGTTAGCATTTTTCTTTGCGCCACGTGTAATGCAGTCACAAAATATGTGAGCTATCGTAAGAAATGTTACGCACTACTACGAGGGACGAATTAGTGCCGCTATAAGGATCTTCGCCCCTAAAAAAATGACGAAGGCTAGCAGAGTGTATGCCAGCCTGCTACATAAAAGGTTTGATTATTTATGACGTAGTGGCTACCCTAAAGTGTGCTTGCAGTAGACACTCAAAGAGCGTCAACAAAAGGCTCTGAAAAGCGGCGGTTTGGAGCTTTCGCAGTGAAAGCGCGCGCGTTCCGGGCTGTCGTGGCCTTTTTTCTTTGTCAATTTTTTCTCCCTCTTGATCTGTTTTTCTTTATTGCCCTGGTTATCTCTATTTTTATACATATCTGTTTTTTGTTTGTTTCACTCGTTCCTAGACCCATTAAATATCTTGCTTCTCAGGCCGGAAAAATCGTTCTGGAATCAAAGCATATGAAGAGGAGGAACTAAAGGGAGAGCACATCATGATGATGACAGTTTTCTGTTTGCTCAGCACCAACTTACGATTGGCTTAAACAGACCTTCTCTTGGTCCACTTCCCGTTAATCTAATCCCGTGTACACTGTACGAACACTTAGCCGAGGATAGAAGAGTATCGCGCCAATCCTACAGAGAGGCGATTACGATCACCATTTTGATGTGTCAGCGCGATGCAGTGTTATCAAGGCACGTCACTGCAACGTCACATGCGCTCAGTATAAATACAAGCTGCTCAATAAACGATCGTCCTTGTTGCGTTATCTGGCTTTCTTGTAGTATCTGGACAGCGCCATAACAGTGGTGACGAGCAGACCCGCGCAATCATTAGGGCCGGGCGGCCGCTCAATTTCGGAGGAGTGGATGGTACCTGGCCAACGTATCATGTTCGTTTGGAGGCTTACTTTGAAGATCATAACATCGCAGACGAAGCGAAGAAATGGGTACTATTTATATCATCACTAACGGACAGTGCAGTGGAAGTCATTCAGGGGTGTTGCCACCCGAAGAATATCAACTAGCTCAGCTATGATGAAGTTGTCGGGTATTTGAAAGAAAGAACATTACACCCCACACGCCAACGAGACCACCGCAAGCTATGCCATCTTCTTGCGAATACATAAAGTTTGTGAGTCTGTTAGGATTTCATTGTCGAAATCAGGCGGCTGGCGGAGAAGTGCAATTTTGGGACATCGTTGGAGCGTATGCTCAGGAACCGCTGAGCCCCCATCGGTGAGTTAGCTGAAAGCATTTTGGGTCTTTTGAACTATTACGGCAAACTCTGGCCGAACATAGCAACCACAATGGCACCGTTGTGCGCGTTTCTCCAAAAAGAGGCCAGATAGCAGTGGAATCAGGAACACAAAGAATGTTTCCGGAAAGTTAGAGGCAATAGAAGCGTTGAAGTTTTTGGCCCATTTTTATTCTGATAAGCCATTGATGTTGGACTGTGACGTGTCCCCAGTAGGTATCGGAGCGGTTTTATCCCACCGTGTCAATGTTGCTGATTACCCGATTGGTTTCCGTAGCAGAAAGCTTACAAAGGCAGAATGCAATTACTCACAGTTGGAAAAAAAGGCCCTAGCACTTGTGTTCGGGATTGCACGGTTCAAGGACTATTTGTATGGTCATCAGTTTGACTTGGTGGCGGACCATAAACCTCTTACTGGGATATTAAATCCAAAAAAGGCGATACCACCGATGGCAGCCGCTCGTATTCAGCGTTGGGCCTTGTTTCTTTCTAACTATAGTTATACGGTACAGTATCGTAAGGGCAGTGAGCATTCAAACGCAGATTTCCACAGCCAATTGCCACTGCTGGTTACAGAGCCACGAGAGGGCTATTCCGATGAACAGGAGTATGTTTTGTTTGCCCAATCGATGGAGGAAACAGCTATGTGCGCTCGAGAGATGAAACAAATGACCGATCGGGACCCTACTCTTCAACAGGTCAGCGAGTGGATTTTACAGGCATGACCGTGGTTCCTACCCCAAGATCACGAGCAGTACCGGCGATATTTCAACAGAAGGATGGAACTGACCATATGTGACAATTTGGTGTACCGGGGCCATCACATCGTTGTACCTGTAGCAGCAAGAAGAACCTAACTAAGCCTGCTGCATAAAACTCATCCAGGCCTAGTTGCCATGAAGAGTATCGCCAGGACGCTATTCTGGCACCCAATACTAGACTCTGACATTGAGCGACTGGTGAAATCATGTGATGTTTCTGCACAGGCTTCCGCGATGCCGCCTGCTCAGGTGCCTGCATCTAGGCCAGTGACCGGGGATAGCTGGAGCCATCTGCATGCTGATTTCGCCCGGCTTGTGGACGGCCACTTTGTCTTTGTCATCGTAGACTCGGAAACAAAATGAATTGAAGCGGTGCCAATGAAAACTGCTAAGTCTGAAGCTACGGTCAGAGCTCTGCGTTCAATATTTGCACGGTTCGGGCTTCCAAAAAAGTTCGTGTCAGACAATAAACCACAGTTCGTGAGCTGATAGTTTTGCACGTTCTTGGCACGTAACAATGTACAGCAAGTAACAGCACCCTAACTTGCGCAATCGAATTGCTTAGCCGAGAGAGCGGTGCGCTTGTTCAAGGAAAGATTAAAGAAAAATCCGGGATGTGACTTGATAACAAGGGTGGATCGATTTTTGTGCAGATACCGCCGAACTCCGGGAGAAGAGGGGCAGTCACTGGCGGAACGTTTGCTGGGTTATCAGATTAGAACGAAGATAGACAACATCAAGCCCAAAAACATGCTGATGGATCGCCAAAAGCAAGTGCAAGAAAGTTCAATCCGCGTGACCTGGTTTGGATGCGCAGTTTTGAAAGAACTCGAAGTAGGATTCCAGGAGTAGCGCAAGACCATCAAGGTTCCAGAATGGGAACCGTGGATTGTGCTAGGAACTGCACCGATGGCACCTAGATCAGCTGAGACATCGAGCGGAACCGGTGGACAGTGACCCTGGCCAGAAACAAAAGCAGGAGCCACTTGAAGCCACCGCTGAAACTGTGCTAGACCGCCCGGAAAAATGTTGATGAAATCAACCCTAACACCCCCACCACTCTTGCGAAGATCAAGTCGGCCACAAAAACAACCTGAACGCTATGGGTTTTGAAGGGGAAGAGATCATGCGTCAGCGCGATGCAGTGTTATCAAAGCAGGTCACTGCAATGTCACATGTGCTTAGTATAAATAGAAGCTGCTCAATACGCCTTCGTTCTTGTTGCGTTATCTGGCTTTCTTGTAGTATCTGGACAGCGCCATAACACATTTGACGCAGCATATTGAACGCCCCTGCGGCGCGGCTGGTGCGTTCAGTGTAGTTATTTGCAATATCGCGTTCTGCAAATTCATGTAGGATCTCTCGCACTGCGCACGATATTATCGATTTTTAAAACTTAGGCTCACCTTGAATATGAACGTAGAACGAAATTAGCCATACAAACAACTACCCTGAAATTGAGTTAATTAATCGTTACTAAGTGATCACCTAGCTCGAAAAATCTTGCAGGCTTGGCGGAAAGAATGGCTGCGGAGACAAGTGCTTAAAATAGTAGCATATGTGTTGAAAATTGTTCACGTGCTTATAAAACAGTATACATAATATATATATATATATATATATATATATTCATATATATATATATATAGAGAGAGAGAGAGAAATTGAAGGGAAGGCACGACAGCTCCGGGTATTTTCTATATGGAATGAACATGCAGATAGCACATTTGAAAAGGAAATTTTGTTTACTAACGTTTGGACCGTGGCTCTGACGAAGGCCGTGCCTGCTAACTGCAAGTTCATTCTATATATATAAATATATATATATATATATATATATATTCCTGCTCACGGCTGGTTATTATTTCATCCAATTTTCTTTCTTCTTATTTACATTCCATTGGTTCTAATACCTTCCCCTGTACAATCCTTGGCATTACTGTCTGTTACATCTCAATAATATTGTGTCAAAACACGGAAAAACGAGTCCTTAGGTATACACTTCTTTCCCTTATATATATATATATATATATATATATATATAAATACACTGTTTTATATATAAACAGTATATATATATACCGCTGCGGTCTTTCTAATCCTGGAGCTGCGTATGACGATGCTGTCTTCACACCCCCACCGGCTTCGCCACGCAGGGGCTGTCCTGGTGCCAAGCTCTTGCGAGAACCAGACAACTTCAGCGGTACCGATGAGAAAGACGTTGAGGATTGGCTTATGGACGAACCAGTGCTACTAACAAATGGCACGATCCTGCGAAGCTTGGTACCATGATGTGTTATTTAACGGATGTTGCCTAGCTATGGTACAGAAATCCTGAGGCGGATATCCCCACTTGGACGACCTTCAAAGCCTGCATCGCAGATATTATTGGACGCCCTGGTGTGCGCAAACTTTGCGCAGAACAACGTCTACGAAGCTGGTCCCAACAAACTGGTGAGACTCACTTGCTACATCGAGCACATCCTCGACCTCTGCCAGCGTGTCGACCCGACGATGGTGGAAACTGGCAAGGTACGACACATCATGAAAGGCATTTCCGACGACGCATTTCAAATGCTGCTCTCGAAGGACCCTGTCACTGTCTCTGAGCTGATGGAGTTGTGTCAGAGTTTCGACGAGCTCCGACGACAGCGTCTTCACACGCGATGCCCTAACGTCGCGGTTGACATACTGTCAAGCCTAACCATCACCTCTGACCTTTAGTCCCTGCTATCGCAGATCAAGGAGTTTGTTCGTGCTTAAGCCGCTCTTCAGCTATCGCTACTATACACAGTCGGCCAACCGCAGTCACCTTTTCCAGCAAACCTTCACCAGGCCATCCAGTAGCAAATTTGCGCGGCTCTGCCATCTGCCCGTGACCCTTCACCGTTGCCGACCCCCGTTGCCTGTGCCGAGGTAAATGCACCTCTAAGCTGTTCTGAAGTGGCCGCTCGACCACCTCTTCATACATTTACGTCATTGCCATCAGCCGTTCCACCGCGACCTACTCCTCGGTTCGCTCAGCCAAGGTCCCTCCAGAGTAGTGGACAATGGCGTACAGTCGACAATCGGCCAATATGCTTTGCCGGTGTACTACCTGGCCCATAGCACGATACTGCCATCGACGCGTCCCTGTCTACCACCAGAGCTTTGAACCTGTCCCTTATGTGCCACCGCACCCTTCGTTCACAGGCTCTCAGCCCCCTGACCAGATGTCATCGTACGCCGACCACCGCCCTCCTGTTAACTGTCGCTCGTTATCACCTCGACGCCGCTCGCCATCCCCGATGCGTTGTCATCCTTCATCGCCGGTACGGGAAAACTGATTGCCGCAGTTTCAGAGGCAGGAACTGCGTCACCCGCGAAAAGACCAAGGTCTCTCTCTTCCCCAACGAATTTTCTCGACGTTTATGTGGACGGTGTCGGTGCACTCGCTCTTGTCGACAATGGTGCTGCAGTTTCAGTGACCAGTGCCAGACCCTGCGAACTGCTCAAAAATGTTATGACGCAAAAAGCAAGTGTATCACTTCGTACAGTGAGCGCAGAGCACGTCACGCCAGCCGCTGCCTGTACTGTCGCATTGCTATTGATGGCCTCACCTATGTCTTCAAATTACTAGTTTTGGATTCCTGCTCTATAACCTCATTTTGGGTTGGGACTTTCTCTCCGCTAATAAAGCCGTCATCGACTGCTCTCACGCTGAGGTAGAATTTGAAGTGTTTGGCGACGCTCCGTTAACTGATGCTCTTGAAACCGGGGACAAACTATTTGTTGCTGAAGACGTCATCATACCACCACACTCTTTCGCCCTTACCATGGTATCTTGCAACTCGCTCGCCGAGCCGAGTGCCCTTTTCACGCCATCTGCCCTTTTCGTTCACCGCAAGTGTTCACGGCTACCTTATGCCCTTTTTGAACTTCATGACAGCGTCAGCAGACTGCTCATTTCGAACCTCTTGTCATGTCCTGTAACACTACTTCGGGGTGAGTGCGTCGGGTCGGTTTACGGTCTCGATCCTTCTGCAATTGTCGACATGTCGACTGGTCCTTCCGCCAAACACGAAGTCGCCGGAGTGACTTGTGTTTCTTCGCCGCAGACTACCAGGCCTGACGTACTCAGCAGCTCCATCGCCGACACGTTAACCTTTTCGCAACGTGCTCAGCTTCTACGACTGCTGGAGAAGTTCTGTTCTTCCTTTGACTGCCAGCATACTCCCCTCGGCCGCACGTCCACTGTGTGTCACACGCCATCAATGCGGGTACCAATGCACATGCGGTCAAAGACCCTATCGCGTGTCCCGCAGCCGATGCCAGGTTATCGATGACCAAGTAGCTGACATGCTCAAGCGTGACGTCATCCAGCCTTCGAATAGCTCCTGGGCTATCCAGTCGTTCTCGTTAAGAAGAAGGACGGGTCAATTCGCCTATGTGTTGACTACCGTCGTCCTAACAAAATAACTCGAAAGGACGTTTACCCCTTACCGAAAATCTACGATGCCCTTGACTGCCTCCAAGGTGCGGAGTACTTCTCTTCTATTGACCTACGGAGTGGCTACTTGCAAGTCCTTCTGGCACCTGAAGATCAGCCTAAGACGGCCTGTGTCACACCTGATGGCCTTTAAGAATTCTGTGTCATGCCTTTTGGTCTTTGCAACGCGCCCGCAACATTCGAGCGGATGATGGACAATCTTTGGCGTGGCCTGAAGTGGAAAACATGCTTGTGCTACTTTGATGACGTAGTTATAATTTCACCAGATTTTCCAACACATCTCCGCAGGCTAGATTAAGTACTGCAGTGCCTAACTGACGCCGGCCTCCAGTTCAACCTGAAGAAATGCCGCTTCGGCGCAAATCAGCTCACCGTCCTCGGCCATCTTGTCTCTGAAGAAGGTATTCCTGACACCGCCAAACTTCGGGCAGTTGCAGAGTCCCTTAAACCTGCGTCTCCGAAGGATCTGCGCGGCTTTCTTGGCCTCTGCTCCTATTTACGCCGCTTTATTCGGAATTTTGCGATGATAACCACCCCATTGACTGAACTTCTGCGCAGTGACTCGAAAAGTTACGTTTGGTCACCCGCCTGTGACGATGCTTTCGAAAAGTTGCGTCGCCTGTTAACCTCGGCGCCAATCTTGCGTCACTTTGACCCGACTGCTTCGACTGAGGTACACACCGATGCCAGCAGTGTTGGACTCGGCGCCGTGCTCGCGCAGTGCAAATCGGGATTTGAGGAGTACGTAGTCGCATACACAAGCCGTACCCTCACCAAATCGGAGAAGAACTATTCTGTGATAGAGAAGGAGTGTCTGGGAAATTATGTGGGCTCTAGGTAAATTTATACCGTACATTTATGGTGTTACGAAGCGCGCCTCCGACGACATTACGAAGGGCGCCACGAATCTCGCCGCTGACTCCACTGTTACGAAAGACAGCGACGCCAACACGCGTTCCGAAGGCGCCACTGCTTCGAACTCCGCCGGGAAGGTGATCAGCCGTTTGGTAGCGTAGGTTTCTCAGCTCGCGACTGCTTCTGCGCAGAGCTGATAGACGAGTGGACGAGACGACGGTCAGTTAACAAGGTTTAGGTACAGCAAAGACATATGGGCGTTACGAATTCGGCACTGAGGCGGACAGCTTAGAGACTCGGACAGCCGAGCTCTCTCCTCTGACACATAGGTCTACTGCTCGTGACGCACCACAGGGCTTTTTTTATATGCACCGGGAGGATTCTTTGAGAAACCCAATGTCCAACAAGAAGCGCCGCTGGCCGTGAGGTCAGAATCCTCCAATGGGGTCGCCGCTGGGCCGCGTCATTCTCATCGAATCCGAAGCCGCTGCGGATGAACAGTGGCTGCACCCAATGGACAGTGATGTCGCTACGCATTGCGTAAGACTCGCCAGACAGGAAGTCGCCGATTGCTTCGACGGGCTCGCTGTGCGTGCACGAGAAAAAGGCACCGCCGCGTGATGACGCCGTTGAGTTGTTTGCGTCAGGCGGGCTCAGGTGCTGACTTTGACACAGATTGCCTTTTTCAGAGGCATGGACATTCAATGTGGACTCGCAGGCATAACAGCACCCCCGCCGCGAAATCAATGCGCCAGAAAGACGAGCTGCTTCCACGTGGCTCGGATAGTCAGGCGCGCTCGTTCGCCAGGTCCCTCCAGGTTCGCCTCCGGGCCATGGGGAGAAATGCAGCTCCAGACTCTGTTCCGGGAACACATCCCATTCTTGAGGACGGATCCCAGCTCCACCGGCTTGTCGGCACAACTTGTCGACCGGCTTCGCTCTTCTCTTCTGACGATCTTTGGTCTCAGCACTTGTCGATGGTTCTGCAACTTGCCAAGGACAGTTCGACAACAGACAACACACGACACAAGCAAGTGCTCTCGTCACCCGGCAGAACACCAGACAAAGTATATTACAACATATAACTAGCTACGTGTCTATCAGAATTTCGTTCCCTCTACATCAAGAGGCACATGCGGGACACATGACTCCTAAAATGAGAACTCAATTTTTTACACGTACAACAACGTAACGAAATAGAATAGAGCATAAGGTTGGCTCGTTGAGATCACTCTGGACGAGAGCGCTCAGCTAAGGCCATGATGAGGACAAAATTTTGCCCCGAATCACTAGCGCACGGCTCAATGCGTCTGCCTTAGCGTTTAGCTTTCCTTGTTTATAGCGAACGTCAAATTTGTGCTGTTGGAGTATCATGCTCCACCTCAGTAACCGGCCACATTTAGGCGACGATACCTATACGGTACCAAGAGCTGCTCATACTTGCTTCCTTGCGCATTTGTGTAGCTCCGATACAAAAACCCTGCTTTCTCAAAAAAAGAAACATTCTTTTTTCTTTTTCCCAAGTTTACGCTTTCCATTAGCGCTTTGATCGAGAGGTCCTCACGCTGCTCTCGAATGAGCGTTTCTCGATCAACCCTCGACCGCTCACTCCAACTTTCTGCTACAGGCGAGAGCGTTGCACCCCTCTCTCGCTCTGACCCAATGGCGTCATGTCGTCTCCTCCTGCTACGGAAACCACGCCAGTCGCTTCGGCGACGGGCCGCTCGAGTGACTGCTCACATGACTCACACGGAGAATTTCCTCTCTGAGGTTCCGTGGACTCAACGCCAAGGTCACTTGATGCTTCACCACATTGAACAAGATCAAGCTCCTGCGAAAGCTTCCGCGCTTGCGATCGCGTGAGGGCCATGTACGCTAAGTTGGAGAAGAACGATTCACCCTGCTCTTTGAGAAGCTGCTCTGAGTTGTTAGAGAAAAGGTAAGGAAAACTATCGGGAAGCGCGACAGACACAGACGCTTTGGTGTGAAGCTTACCGTACGGGCCTTCAATGACAACCGTAGCGATTGGTAAGCAAGCACTCTGCTCTTCGGCGACTTGCCTAATCCACGCGCATTTTCCTGTAAAGTCATCCGGAGACACCAACGAAGGATGGGCAACGTCCTTGGTTGCCGCTGAGTCTCAAAGTGCTCGACAAGTTTTCCCATTCACACTAATTTCTTGGAGATACGGCTCTAACAACCGCATGTTTTTTCCGATTCTCGAATTGTTGCAAAAGCAAACTTTTGCTTACAGTTTATCGCGATTTGCCATTCCTTTTTGCAGTTGTAGGAGATTCGCGGCTTCCGTTTGTTTTCCGATTCTCGGATAGTTGCAAACTTTTGCTTACAGTTTATCGCGATGTGCCCTTCTTTCTGCAGTTGTAGCAGATTTGCGGCTTCCGTTGATCAGGTTTCTTCGAAAGCCCTCTTTCCTTTCATCCTTTTTAACGCGCACTGCCCTGCTATGCAACTTTCGGCTAGTGTAATACTTCTCAGCTAACTCTGCTGCCTTGTTTAGCTGTACTTCACCAAGTTTGTCCTGCACCAAAGCTTGACATCCTCCTCGATGCAGCGGTAGAATTGCTCCAATGCAATGCATTCCACCACTTTATCGTGATCGTCATAACACGTTCCCCTTGAGCCATTCAGTTAAATCGGCTTTAAGACGAAACGCGAAATCCAACGGTGGACTCCTTCCCTTTTTAGCATACGGAACCTTTGCCTGAAAGCCTCGGGTGACAACTTATAACGTCTCAAGAGCACTTCCTTAACCTCATCATAGCTTCTCAAACGCTTCCCTTCGACAAGCAAGTTATCGCGTCAGACACTTCGCCGGGAAGAAGGTTCTGCGCCCAAAGAGACCGCTTCAAAGCATTTCGCTGACGGACGTGTTCAAACTTCACGAGACCCTTCGCCATGTACTCACCTACTACGAACTATGGCAGTTTGGTCGCGAATTCTCTGACCGCTGACCTAAACTGTCATAGAAGCTACGCTAGGCGCCTGCGAACTACTGTAGCATTGCCAATCTGTCGTTTCAACTCAAGGCGCTCCTGTCTGTCGGCCTCTTCATGGCGTTCTCGCCTTTCAGCTTCTTCACATTGGCGAACTTCTCGCCTGTCAGCCTCCTCGCGGCGTGCTTTGATATCCACCCAGGCCTCATCGACTTCCTCAGCCGACACTCCTTAATCCTTCATGATCTCAAGGATCGCTTGCTTTCGTTTCGCATGGTACAAAGTAATGCCGAGGTGCTCACAAATTTCGATGAGTTCCTTCACTTTAAGGGTCTCCATCGTTCACAGTAGCCTCTTGCTGTTTGCCCCTGTTAAGAATCCACTTGCCAGACCCACTGTAAATCTACAAGCAAGACGTGCAAGCAATTTTTAACACTCCCGTGTTTACCCCCTCCACATTAACTTTGCTATCAAAATCACTTCGGCTTTGCTTGAAACGATCAAAGCTCACTCTAATGCTTCCCACAGCGCTTCTCTAAACTACGATAACCTGTGCTAGAGCAGTCTGTTGAACTGAGAGGAAAACATCAGGCACTAACCACATCGATGTCGCTCTTTGTTCTCAGACGCTCTTTGTTCCCAGAAAGGTGGCTACTGCGTGCTGCGTCGCTTCATTTCTTCTTCATTCAGCTACGCCGCCTCTGTCTTCTTCTTCAAACAGTGTACTGGCATCATTTTCTTCTCGTCTGCACATCTCCATTCTTCGTGCTTGAAATGGTGTCTCCTATTCCACCTCCCCTATTTCTTCCTTCACCCGGAGACCCGCCACTTCCGTGGGCTGACTGGAAATGGGTGTTTCAGGCCTACGCAGACGCAGCCGGGAAGGAGGCCAGCAAGCCCCGAGCGTCGCAGGGCCCTGCTGCTCAACGCGTTCGGCCCTGCCGGGTTAAAGCTCTTCTATACTTAGGACGCCACCAACGCGTCGCCGATGCCAGCGTCAGGCGATGCCTTCAAGAATGCTGTTGCTTTTTTCGATGAGCATTTTAAAGATGTCTCGTGCGATTATCTCGCACGCGTAAAATTTCAAGAAAGGCGACAATTGCCCGGCGAGCCAGTCACCGAGTTCATTACTTCTCTTCGAACACTCGCCGCGTCATGCGGCTTCGGCGAGCTCGAGGACGATATGATCCGCCATCAGCTTTTCACCGGGGTAGCCTCGCAAAACGTCCGCTGCCGCATGCTTCAAAAAGGCTCATCAATTTCATTATCTGAAGCCCTCTCAATTGCGCGAGAGGACGAGTTTATTCGCTCCCAGTTGGAGTAATTCGCCCCGCATTCAGTGCAGCAACTTTCTGCTGCGGGGGGCCAAGGCGGCGGCTCTTTGTTTCACTGGACGCGTCAACATGGCGGCCATTCATCTTCGTTTCGGCGCGGCGGCCATCATGGACGCCCGCCTGCAGAGTCCTTCCGTCGCGGCCAACATGGCGGCCTCTCTGCGTCGTGGGGTCGAGGAAGCCGGCAATATGGCGACTCCATTCCCCGAATTCTGGTTTTCAGGAACAGTACCAAGCTCCTAACTCGCGTTCGCAATTTTCTTCTCCAAATGCAACCGCGCATTGCTTTCATTGCGGATTGGCTCGGCATTTAGCCAATTTTTCGCAGTGTCCCGCGAGAAACTGCAGTTGTCTTGCATGCGGCAAAATCGGACATTTTCAGTCCATATGCAATTCCCGTCCACAAATCTTCCTGAACCAGTTTCTTCGTCCGCTCTTTCGAGCACTGCACAGACCAATACGGTCACTGTTTTAAATGTGGATGGCCTCCACGCTACGTCCGAGCCCAACATCGTAGCTTCAGTGGGCCATGTGCCCTTGTCATTTCTCGTGGACACTGGTGCCTCAGTCTCTTTAATCAGTGCCACTGACTTTCATAGTCATTTTTCCAACATTCGGCTTTTGCCTTCACACGTCGTTCTACAAACATATTCCCAAGGAAACGATTGATAATTTAGGTCATTTTACAGCTCAAGTCTCCTATCGAAGTCGCACTGCTTCTATTACTTTTTATGTAACTGCGAATGGCAGCTCGCTTTTGGGACGTGATGCCATCAGGGCTTTGTGCATCAACATCGTCGGTGCGTCTATGAGTGTGCTCAAGTCGACGTCCAAGATGATCTTCCGGCCAACGCGCCTTCTGAATTCCACCACCTGTTCACCCGTGAACTGGGTTGTGTGCGCGGTTTTGTGCATAAAGTGATGCGTCGACCAGGTGTGTGTCCTGTGCGTGCCAAGCTGCACCTCATTCCTCTTCTTCTCCGTGAGCAAGTCTCCGCGGAACACTCTCGCCTTCAAGCCAGCGGAATCATCGAGCCTGTCTCTGCTTCCGAATGGGTTTCTCCACTGGTCGTCGTCAAGAAAAAAGATGGATCACTTCGACTATGCGTCGACTTGCGAGAACCAAACAAGGCGATCGTCTTAGACGGTTTCCACTTCCTCACATTGAAGAACTGCTTCATCAACTCTCTGGAGTGGTACGTTTCTCCAAGCTGGACCTCGCGTCCGCTTATCACCAAGTTGAACTTTCTGAGTGCAGTAGAAACTTAACCACATTTGTATAGCACGAAGGCTTGTTTCGGTTTCGCCGCGTGTGTTTCGGGCTTGCATCTGCCCCTGCAGTGTTTCAGAAAATGATGTCAATTATTCTTAAGGGTTGTAAGGGCGCCCTTTGTTACTTGGATGGCATTTTGGTGAGGGGACGTCCTCGCGAAGAGCACGATGCTAACTTGCATACTGTTCTCAACCGCATCAGTGAATGTGGTATGAAACTTAATAACAAGTGCATTTTTTATGTGAATGAGTTACAATTTCTAGGACATAATGTCAGTTCCCGCGGCTTGACACCTGTTGAATCTAAAGTTCAGGCCATTGTCAATGCCCCACGGCCTACTGATGCCAAAACTTTGCAATCTTTTTAGGTCTTGTTGGTTATTATGCCAAGTTTGTCCCTCACTATGCTGATGTTGTTGGCCCACTGCGTACTCTACTTCGACAAGCACAGCCTTTTAACTGGTCAGCTGAAGCTGAGCAGAGCTTCATTCAAGTGAAGTCAATACTGGCCTAAAAGCCAGCTGTTAGTATTTTCAATGAGAAGCTTCCCATCGTCACCACGACGGATGCGTCCGATGTTGGACTGGGAGCAGTGTGTCAACAACTCAGAGGTGATCAGCTGATCACTATCACTTTTGCATCTCGTACATTGACCCCTGCTGAACGCAGATATTCAGTAGGAGAGCGTGAAGCTCTCGCGTGTCTTTTTGCTTGTGAGAAATGGCATGTTTACTTGTGGGGCCGGCACTTCACATTACGTACAGACCACCAAGCACTAGTTGCTCTTCTTTCTGCAGGATCCGAAGACCGCCGCCCCATTCGCATTTCCCGTTAGTGTTCCAAACACCTGTATTATAATTTCAGTGTTCAATATTGTAAAGGTTCTAATAACGTGGTTGCTGATGCACTGTCGCGCCTTCCTCTTCAGATACCGGTTACTGAAGAGCGGGATGAGGATGTTGCTTCATTACTTACTTCCTGCATTACTAAAGCTGAGCTTCAGACAGCTACAGCTGCAGATTCCACTTTGTCTCAAGTTCTCAAATATTTATGTGAAGGATGGTCTTCCAAATGTGCTCTTGCTTCTGAATTCTTGCCTTACTTCGCAGTCCCACAGGAACTGTCTTGTGTCGAGGACTTGCTTTTCCGCGATGAACGCGTGATTCCCCCTGCTTCTTTCCGTAACAAGCTAATACAGCTTGCCCATGAGGCCCATCCAGGCATTGTCCGCACCAAACAGAATCTCCGAGACAGGTACTGGTGGCCAGCCTTAGACAAGCAGGTCGAGCATGCAGTTTACAACTGCCATATATGTCAGGCAGCTGACAAGTCTGCCAAACCTGCATTTTCTTCGTTGCAGCCAGTCCAGTGGCCTGATCGGCCTTGGCAGAAACTCGGTATGGACATCATCGGTCCTTTGCATAATGTCCCGCAATATTATCGGTTCATTGTTTCTCTCATCGAATACCATTCCAAATGGCCAGAGCTTTGTTTCACACATACGGTCACTTCTGAGGTCATCATTGAGTTTCTGTCTTCAATCTCCAGCCGGGAAGGTTTTCCTGAGTTACGGACAATGGTCCACAGTTTCAGTCCCAACATTTCGAGGCTTTTCTTTCACAACGAGGTATTCAGCACTTGAGGTCATCAGTTTTCCATCCCCAATCAAATGGGCAAATTGAGCGCTTTAATCGCGTTCTGAAGTAACATATCCAGATCGCCCAATTAGAGCACCGTCTCCTCAAGCAAGTCTTGACTGAATGTTTAGCTTCGTACAGGTTCACACCACAAGGCACCACTGGAGTGTCTCCTGCTCAACTTCTCCACGGTAGGCAACCGCGAGTTGCTCTCGACATAGTCTCTTTGCTTCGTAACATAGCAGTGTTTCTCCTGATCAAATCCGTACCAGAGTTGTTTCTCATCAACAAGCAATGAAAAAGTGTGTCGACACCCGTAGAGGTGCAAAGCAGTCAGAAGTTCGCACTGGCGATCTATTCAAGGTTCGTGTGCCAGGTAAGCGCCCCAAGTATCGGGGTCCTTACAAAGTCTAGGGCCAGGTTAGCTCCACTTCTTTTCGCTTAAGTGATGGTAACATCTGGAATGCTTCGTGCCTTCTTATTTTTCATACGGATTCGCCTTCAACACCTAAAAGTCTTCCCCATCACGTTCCGTCCACGTCTTTCAACTATGCATCAGACTTTTACATGTGGCCTCCATGTACAGGCATTTCTTCTTGAAGGGGGGAGGAGTTACCAGTCGATGTCGCTGGTTCCAGTACACCAAGTCTTACGGTTCACTTCGAACCTTCAAATACGGCTAAGACTGTTGAACCAGACTCCGGTGCACAAAGTTCTTTCGAAGCTCATGGTGCGAGCTCTGATGAGACCGCAAATTTTAACACTCGTTCAGAGCCTTCACAATCTTCTACTGCTCTTGATGTGTCACATCAGAGCACAAGTGACCAAGGTGCAGAGACACCTGATTCTACACCCAAAAGCGCCCGCCCTAAGCGGAAGCGGCAGAAGCCGCGTATGTTCGAAGACTACGTGAGGTAGAACTCTTGTTCATTATTGTTCTGTGAAAAGGTCCAATGCATCCAAATCAATATTGTACTGAGTTGCGTACATCTTTTTTTCAGTGCATTTTCAGGACTTGCATTGTACATTTTTTTCAATGCGTTTTCAGGACTCATAATGTGTGAGTTCGGTGTGCCGTGCTCTGAATTTTCATATGTTCTAACGTATATACCTTGTATAATAGGTTGGTACCGATGCCCTCAGTGCCAACGACGCAAAGCTCTCCCTCATCACGGCTCTGGTCCGATCAAGCTAATCCCTTGCCCAGCCAGGCCTTTCAACCGCGTTGGAATTGATCTGAATGGGCCTCTACCATTCACGGCTTCCGGAAACCGTTGAATCGTTGTCGCTGTCGACTACTTGACGCGATACGCGGAAACAGCCGCTTTGCCTGATGCCATAGCACGCGTAGTAACATCTTTTCTCCTGCGGAACTTCATTCTGCGTCACGGCGCACCACGTGAACTTCTCAGCAACAGAGGACGTGTATTCCTCTCTGAAGTCGTCAACGCACTCCTTGCCGAATGCCGTATCAATCACCGGACTACCACCGCCTACCATCTGCAGACGAATCGATTGAAAGAAAGATTCAACGGTATCCTAGGGGACATGTAATCTAAGTATGTTGCCTCAGACCACTCGGAATGGGACCTCATTCTGCTTTTTGTGACCTACGCATAATACACTGCTCCACAGGCGACTACGGGTTTTTCGCCATTTTTACTGTTATAAGGCCGAGACCCTTCCACCACAATAGATACCATTATACCCTACCACCCTGATTCCTCCGAGTCTACGCCTATCTCTGAAGCTGCCCGCCGTGCCGAGGAATGCCGTAAGCTCACCCAGTCGTTTACAACCATCGACCAATGGAGATAAAAATCTCGACGTGACGATAACCAGCCGTACCCTAACTTTGTTCTGGACACTCTTGTGTGGCTTTGGGTTCCTGCTGTCCCTATATATATATATATATATATATATATATATATATATATATATATATATATATATATATATATATATATATATATATATATATATATATATATATATATAAACCTCCTTTTAGAAACCTCCGGTCTACCCACGCTTGCAACAAGAGCAAAAATCGCGCGTCTCAAATTTCTATACCACATTCTGCATAACCACAGCCGGATCGATGCATCCAGGTACATATCTTTGGCAGAATCACGAACACTACGACATAAACATGCATACACTATCAAAGAATACGCTTCCAACAACGACTGTTTCAAGCAATCCTTTTTCCCCCTGTCAATCAGCGAATGGAATAGGTTAGATCCCTTCATTACTAACGCACCATCACTGGCAGAATTCACTTCAAAAATTGAGACTATACTTTGAGACAAAGGCTTTCTTCAACCATGACCTCCATTATTGTTTTCCAGTAGTATTTATTCGGATGTATAAGTGTACACAATGCCTTCTCTATATAAAACTGTATTGATTCTTTTATGCAGCAAAGATTCAGTTCGCTGCTTCCGAAGTGTGAATATTTGGAGTGCATAAATACCTATGTCTAATGTTTCTATGTAACTAGGATTATTATAACCAATTTAAAAAAAACTACAGTTCTGTATGCCACCTGTAAGAAAGTACTTAGCTTTCATTGTATTCTGTAACTCATGCCCTCCTGCTTTGGTCTCGTAAGAGACTGGCAGTATTGTAAATAAATAAATAAATATATGCCACACTCTAGGCCGAAATGTCGAAATAAACCACGTTGTGACCGCTCACGGAGGATCTACTGGAATATATATATATCTATATATTTATATTTATATATATATATATACGTATATATATATATATAGGGCGCGGAGTAGGTTAAAGGCTTAGAACTTCCTAAAATGCCCGCTTACCAGCCTCTTTCACAATACGCGGCACCCCTCCTTCTACGACGAATTGTTTACGGGACTCCGAGTAGTTAAAGGCTTAGGACTTCCTGAAAAGCTCTTTTTTGCCCCACACCGAACCACCAGTGCCAGGAGGGGCCATCTGATCGGGAGGAATGCGTTAGTGAACGTAAACATACACAGACCGCTGACATCAGAAAGGTCAAGGGGAGAAGGGGGAGAGAGATGAAGGGGGAAGTGGAGGGAAGAGTGGAGGGGGGAGGTGGAAGAAAGAGTGGAAGGGGGGGCACCCGAGAGGCGTCCACCGTATATCATTTTTCTCTTTTTCTTCTTTTTTTTCCTTTTTCTTTGTTTCTTTGTTTCTTTTTTTCCTTTTTTCTTTTCTGTCTTTTTTCCTCTTTCCTTGCCCTCTGATTTGAGATTGTATAAAGCTGAGCACCAAGAAACTGTATCTTTATTCCTGATGAAGGCCAGACTCTAGGCCGAAACGTCGAAATAAACCACGTTGTGACCGCTCACGGAGGATTTACTGGACTATATATATATATATATATATATATATATATATATATATATATATATATATATATATATATACCTCTATATATATTAGGTGTGTGTGTGACACTAGCAATATTGATTTTCTTTGGCATGCAGTTATTTTTTGCATGGCATATAACAAATTTGAATAACATCGAGTGCTTCCAGTAGTCTAACAAGTACGTTCTTACTTCCGGACCAGTTGAATGGTAAGTTTATACATTGTCAAAAGAGACATTCCGAAGTCATGCTATCGCGAATAATACAAAGCATTGCATGATCACATAGGCTTTAGGATGTACCCCTCCGAAAAATAAATCCGAGGATGCTTGAGTTCTTCCTTCCAGAGTAAATCGTGATGGCGTAATCAGGATTCGTTGACATCGACTACTGAACTGATAAACTCCTTGAGTTGTCGGAGCGTGCGTCATCCGTGCTGTAAAAAAAAAACGAACTACCGTGCACGTAGAGTTGTCTGTTGCAAAGAAATACAGAATGCATTTTGCTAGCATAGTTGTCCCTGCGCTGCAATTTCTTCAGCAAAGGCCTTTAAAAGACCCACTCATTGCTCAATTCCTGTTTTGAAACCTAACGCGACTATACGTTTCTGTAAAGCAATATATGATGCGCTATAGGGAGACTGTTTGCACAAGACGGCTTTCATATATAGTATTTTTGTTTTCTTTAAAGACGCGTAACAAATCCCGTGGATCTATCGTGGGACAACTGCTTGACCGATTGACGTCCTTGGTTTGATCTTCACTTAAGCCCGACAATTTTAATGGTTAGTTTATTTACATTTTTTTTCAGTGTTCTGGTCGCAGACAGCATGAATTTTCGCTCACAACCATGACGACGCCCACACCCACGCTGACGCTGACACCATATTTTCGCTAAACGAGATCTTTAACGCTATGCGTTAATAGTGCCCACTAGTGTGATCCCTTAAAATATGACACGACAAAGTCATTTTTGCTTTCAATTTCTGATTAACAAGGTCACTTAATTTTTGTTCGCTACAACCACACAAAGTGAGGTGACCACAAAGCCAGCGAGTTGCAGATTTCAGATGACTGGTTCTTGTCTATATTATATGTACAAAAAAAGAACATGCAACGAGGTATGTGAAAACAAAGAGAAAGAAAGACGTGCTAAACATAACGAGATTATTTCTCCATTTTATTTACTCAATATTTACATATATATAGATTAACGTTGTGCGTTATGACATGCAATTCAGCCTGAGCTCTTAGCTCGCCAATCGCCGTTTCATTCTTCGCGGTTTTTCCTTAATGTTATAAGGGAATCCACTACGGTTTATACAGAACAGTAGACTTATTTTGATTCAACTTACTTCTGACCTTTTCTTGATGATGCTCCCATTAGGCGCTGATATTCTAAAAGTTTCAATAAGACCTTGTGAATTCAGAAGTATGTTCGGCGGAAGTGTGAAGTCATTTGACCGTGTATGCCATGTCTTGTATTGGTCTTTTTTCTTACATACTCGCATCATTCAATAGACTTCTCAGATTCTCACACAGTCTCTAATCGCATGATTGCTTAAAGTGTGTAAGGGAGAGAGGTCACAGTTGTAGGGGCGCAAGTGTCGCTATGAGCCGCTGCGCCACCACGTGATTGATGGGTGTGTGTAAAGAGGAGACGCCACAGCTACCCCATTTCAGAGCACAGACAGACGGATGAACGCAGCAAGTATGAGACAATAAAAGCTTTCGCCTTTATACTATTCCCTGCCATTCTCTGTGTCTCATTCGGAACATGTAGCTTATACCAGTTACGTGTTGTTGTCCAGATTGCGGTAGACAAGTTGTATGACTACGAAATCGTGAATTTACTTGCAGAATTACAAAATGGGATATTGTTGCCTCGAGCCTCTTGAGACTTATCATCCCCCGTCAAACCATTGGACGTTTACGGAGTTCATTATCGTCCTTCATTTATCTCGACTGCTCGTTCAGAAACCATAACATTCAAAACGAAACTTACCTGACGGATATTCACCGATCTTCACGTGCCGTGAGGTAAAACTACCAGCTTTAAATGCATACAGTTATACGAGGAAAATCTGATCCACACTCGAAGAACTACCACAATGACATTACACTTGCTACAATGAAGCAAAACTAGGCCCTCGTGGAACTGAATAAGCGAACAAATGTTAGGGCAGTGTGGGGTAAATGCAACAAAAGATTTAAGATAAGTAGTATATATTCTACTTATTTAAAATCAACGGAGAAGCTTGCATTTGAGTATACAAGGTGTCAGCTACATAAATATCGCCACTTTGCTAGCGTTCAACATATTAAATTTCAAAAACAAATAAATAGATGCTCTAGATGTCTCATTTAGCCCACACTGGCAGGGTAAACCTGGACGCTGAGTGGGGCAAACCAAGAGATTGTGGGAAAAAATGACATTGTGAAGATTATAAAAAACGACACATTGTGAAAAAAGGCTTGAAATTTACTCCGTGGACCCTCATGTAGACTTCATGAGCCCCGTTCTCGCAATCCACACATTGAATCTAGACAGAAAGCGGTGCTGTGTAGGCGTGAAACACCTTGCGGCTCAAGTACCAACGATCCTTCTTCATGCTAATGCGGCTCTTTGTTGGATGCTGGCACCTCATTAGATTACTCAACAATTGAAAACTGGATATGTTCGGCGTATCTTAATCATCTTTTTTTTGGCCATTTTGATGCAGAACTACTAAGGTATTTCAGGGGTTTTAACTTCATCTACTGAGCTTTGTGGATTTCACCCCTTCATGACGGTTCACAAATACACTGACACCAGCCACGTAATTTTTCCCGCGCGAACTATCTAAGCAGTGACCCACTTCTACGCAAGAAAACAATGACGATGACTAGCACTTATCACTGACTAGCACTTAAGTGCCTTTTGTAATAGCTACTCATGTCGGCAAAGTCAAAATGGCGTGTTTTGCCCCGTGTATCAATTTACGTCACCCTGCCCTAATGTTGGTTATGATTTCACTGCGCACTTACATATATCAAGTGATAACATTGAACGTCAGTAAACGCAGCCGTAAGCAATTGTAGCAAAGAAGTGAAGCAAATGTGTACATTACGAGGGCCGCACGCATGCCAATAGACAAGACACAATTAGAATGCGTGGCGAACTGAATATGGTGTACTACCTTCACAAAACATTCATAAACGAGCACGAATATTCAGCGCCTAATACACAATAGAATTCATATGCACAGTGTTTCTAACCGAACTTGGACCAGTGGTCACTCTCGACTACTCAAAGCTAAAACAAACAGCGATGAAAATGTATTCAGAATATGAAACAAACACGACAGTATCGCGTTAATACGAAATTCTAAACTGCAGTGGTGCCCTATCATAATCAAGAAACAGGCACAATAGGATAGTCTTGTTTCTCGCTTGTCCCAAGCTCACACATCCGTGAGAATGAGTGCATTGGCAGGCGGCACAGCTATTTCGTCGTCGTAGATCCATAAAGTACGACCAAGCGTAGCTGCCGGAACTTCCGCGGGGCTGACCAGCCACGGGCATGCACTGGCCACTCCGTCATTCACCAGCTTATGTGTGTGTTGGCTGACGTTCCCAAATCTGTTTGTCTCATAAATGCCAGCGGTGGGCACCAGACACCCAAGCTCCAAATCCTCGCACTCAATGTCGTACAGGGCCAGGCCAAGGTCCAGGTTCCCGTACAACTTGTTTATTTCACAGAACTGTAAAACAAGTTTGCTGGATATAGCCAAGAGATGGGCCGTGTAGTGCTTACTAAACCTCTCATACACACCGTTAAATTAACATGCGCTACGTTCGAGATGACCAGCAAACAATAACAGTTCTGGTGCAACTTGGAAATTTACAACGTGGCAAGATGGTGGGCAGCTCTCGTCGAAGAGTGCATGAAGAATATTCACTGGTTTCCTCATAATGTAGAACAATATGGTGCATCTTTTTTTCCTACGTTAAGTATATGGGCTAAGATGGCGATAACGTATTCAAAGGTTTAGAGATAGAATGAATTTTGTCGCTTATTCTCGGTCACATTGAAGAACGAAAAGCTAAAAGTTCGCTTTATGCCACGAATACAAGCGCTGAACTTCCTGCTACATCACACGCTTTTGTACTCCTTACTGCATTGACGACATGAAAATGGACAAATATAGCCTCCATAGACAAAGTTCGGTATTAACACGCTTTGCGAAGCCCAGCTTAACCTGTGCAAACATGCGTTGGGAATCCCGCTTCGCGGTTCGCTTCGCGCTTTACCAGAAGAGTGGTTATCATGCCTTCGACCACCGCTCTCAAAGTGTGCAAGAAAGATAGCGGGGAGTAGCACTAAGCGGCCATTGAGTACGCCAGCGAATCTTTATACATCCTCCTAGTTTATACAGGAATGCTTTACAAAAAGTAAGATGAGTGCACATATGTGGGTGCGTGAAAAGTGTGGCATCTACTGTCTCTAGAGAGAGTGAGCGAGAGAGAATAAACTATTTAAGGAGTCTCTGCTGGGGTCAAAGGTCTCTGGGACCAGAATAGCCCGGAGCTCGTCCTCCGGGCACGGCCTAAGTAGCATAGCTGCCGACTGCTCAGCCGCTGTGACTGTGAATATAGGATTGGTGCTGTTTTTCATCGCGTGAGTAGCTATGGGACAGGCCGATATGGTATGGTCGAGCTCAGCGTGAAGTGAACCAAATGCGTGGTATCTTGGTGTGTATAGAGCGGGATGAATATGGATGTACATTGAATGACAGGGCAGAGTACGTGTCTGAAGTATACTCCAGATAGTGCATCGCTGCTTACGGAGGGACTTGTCTGGGGGTGGGTACTCAAGTCTAGCCTTATGATAATGCATTAGAATTTCTCCGAAGGTAATCACCCTGTCTTTTGCATGGTCTCAAAAAGAGGAGACCGCCATATCTCCATCAGCCACGTCGGATCGCGATGGGTGGTGTTCTATAAAATGCGGTGCAAGAGTTGAAATTTTCCCCCTTTGAGCCTTCTCTCTCCGGTTAGCGCATTGTCATGTATAGGTGAAACTGCTTGATCAAGTAACGTTTTGCCTCAACACACGTAAGTCAAAAAAAATATAGTAACCAATTTCCAGTCCAGTATTCAATCGGTGAGATCAGCCCAATTTCGTGATATCAAAGGTGTGCCTAAGCCTACAAACAAACAAAAACTGAATAAGTAATACACAAAAAAACAAACTAACATAAAGCGACTAAAAAGAAAATACTGAAAGCATGCATCTGGTTTGTTATAACTAGTACGTTACGTTTAAGCAGTCATCACGATCAAAAAGAAATGTCCAGAAACTGGTCACATTGGCAGTAGTGCTTCTGACCTAGAATGGCGCTTCTGAACGTAAAGAACTAATCACTTTACCCTCTCAGGCCTCCATGCCAGCGCATTACACTGAAGCAGCAATATAAGGAAGACGCATATATGTAAGGTGTTCTTGTATTACCTTGGAGTTGATGGTGAATTGTGATTCAAACGTGCTTAGAACGTCGTTGGGCCCTGCTTGTTTAGACGTTCCGACCACCACGTTTTGGGTCGCGTCGACACTTGGATTTGCATATGGGTTCAACGAGGAGTTGCAGTACTGTTATAGAAAAAATCAAATGGATTATTGACTAACTACATGTGCTAAACAACATATGCTATCAACATGTTTGTATACTTTCTGACAATTTGTTGTGCAACGTTGTCAGATGATAGCTATTATGCCTGTTTGTTAGCTGAATCCGGAGCTAGCTGCCACAATATTCGTTATAACAAGATTTGATTAGCAATAGCTGGACAATAATGCACTAAATTGTAGTTACGATATCTTAAGGAGATGCTTGAAGATCCCGTTTTCACAACAATTTGACTATTTCGCATTTACTGAACCTATGTTTTTACTAGTTCACTCGCTCACTCACTTACTCAATCACTCACTCACTCACTCAATGAATCAATCAATCAACCGATTAATCAATGGTTGTTCACCAAACTGTGCATTACTTGATGCGAACTACATATTGATTTAGTCAATCTGCTGTACTAAAGTGCAAGCGTGATCTTGCGCACTGAAGTGCATTGAGCCCCAGTAGAGTCAATCCCTACTAACTACTGAACGCCGTAACAAGGACTGCGTGCATCACCGCAAAGCACTTTGCTCCATTTCCTTCCACAAAAAACATGTGCCTTCAAAGTATTTAAAGTAATTTATTTCCATCAGTGCTGAGTGGCTGTACCTATTGTACAGGTCATAACAGCTGTTAGAGTGGATTATTCGCGAACAGCTCACATTGGGAGTTGTGTTGACAACCCATGTGCTGTTCACGCAAGGGGCGTCAATTGCCGCGGGGGCCGTCTTTGCCTTGCAGACGCGCGTGCACATAGGCAGAGACACTGCCAGAGAAGGATAGCAATTACACCTGGGGAAGTTGATGGCTTGGATGGTCTTTTCCCGAGCATCGAGGAAATGAAAGAAAGTGACTGCATTGCTTCAAGAATTGAGCATTTTTCACTAGAGTGATCTCTCTACGTTGCTATAACATCAAAGTGCTTTAGCGTGGGAGTTCGCGTTAATATTAGAACAAGCTAGGTGTATCGGTTCTCGGTGACCTCGCAGTGACGTCAGATTAGTCCAGTAGTGGAACAGTGTAGCAACAGTGCAGACGCAGTAACGTGAATTGCAGCAATTATATCAGTTTAGTGTGTTAATCAGATTATCGCATTCGCCCACGCGCTATGACCAACAGGTGCTTACAGTGGTGGGGGATGTGGTTTTTAGAATTGCAAAAGAAAAGAAAACTGAACCCTGCAACTGTCTGCAGAAAAGTGCGACTTCTCAGCAGTGGTTCCCATGGGAAAGGGAATAAGGGACGTAATGAACTTGAGCGAAAAGAAGGAAGAGGAAGGAGAGTGTGAGTGAAGAGACCGAAAAGGAAGGGCGTGGGGCCGCACATATCGTCTACCAAAATCATGGGGCGCGAATTCTCTCCGTTTGCTCACACAGTTCGCTTCCGTCAACAAAATCGAGCAGCGCTTAAAGGGCATGCGTGATATGCGTGCGGCCACTGTTCGGGAACAAGAGGTGCTCAGTTGTTGACCGAGGCAGGCCGAGGGCTCCGTACGTTGCGAGCATCACCTGCCTGATCCTGTAACCAGCCGGGCAATGAATGAAAAGGTGGTCCAGAGTCTCCAGGTCACAGCAGTCTATGCTGTATGGACTGCCACGCCCGGATTGCCGATGTTTTCAGTGGCGTTGCAGTTGTCTCCGGTGCGGAGACAGAGAAGAAAACCGTGGTCTCGTCTTTGTAATCCCTTGAGAGGGAGCCACCGTAGTGGCTTTAAAGCTGCTACGCGAGGGTCGGGATGACGCTCGTGCACGTAGCGGGCGGTGAGGAGACGACCGGCATCCGCAGAGCACACGTAGTTGGTGACGCCAGTGTGAGGATCGTGCACATCCCTCGCGGCACAGTCGGCCGCCTCGTTTCCGAGTATTCTGATGTTTGAAGGCACCCAGTGCCGCAAAAGGTGACAGCCCGTTTGCTGCATGGCGTGTAGCTTCGGGGCAACTTTCTGCGCAAGGAGGCTGCCGTATTCCTCGCACGAGATTGTGGCCAAGGCCGTCCGGGAGTCGCTGATGATGGCTGCAGCGCTCACCGGTGCCCGCTCACTCAGGAAATCGGCTGCCAAATTTATAGCGGCGAGTTCTCTCACAGTGGAGGAGGGGAGGGTGGGGAGGCGGCACTTGAGGACTGTGCCAACTGATGGCACAACGCACGCGGTAGCCGCGGAGCCGTCGCCAAGCACTGACCCGTCTACGTAAACAAGCAGCCGGCCGTTCAGCTGTTCGTGAAGGAAGTCAGAGCACTCCTGCTGCATCGCTGCCAGCAGTGTGCGCGCCTTCGCTTTGATGCCGCCAATGGTCTTGGTGATCACCAGAGGGATGTGGCGGTAGCGTGGGATAGGCGTCCAGCTGGGGTACTGCATGTCTGGTACAACCGTCAAGAGCTCACTCACCCGAAGCCCCATGGATAAGTGAGGTAGAGCGCATACCTTGTTCCCAATCAGCTGAGCCTGCCTAGTAGTTTTAGGCCGCAGTACATAATTTAGTGTCCACTGAGTCACCCGCAAGGGGATGGAGGTTTCCCCCGCTTCAGCGAGCGTGGGGCTCACATGGGAGGCGTGGGGAAGTCCGTAGTACTCCCGCATGGCGCTGCGATGGTTCGCATCCAAGGCAGCAAGGCGGTAAGCACTTAACGAAGCCACTGCTGTCGTGTAAATCAGGCCTCCCGATGCGACTGCGTTGTAGACTCGCAGGCCAAGGGCAGGGGTGCAGCCATGACCTCGCGCGAGAAGACTGTGTGCGGCGCCGAGTACCTTGCGGTTGCTCGTTCGCAAATCGTTGACGGCCAGTCCCCAGCTTATCCAGTGGTTTATGGCCAACCCCAAGTAGCGCACCTTCGTGCTTCACTCGATGGGTCCGAGGCGTGGAGCGGTGTGTCGACGCTCGTGGGTCGACGAGAAGTGCTTCCGACTGCAGCGCCAGTCTAATCCCATTGAGGTATGCGTCAACCGTGTCGATAGCCACTTGGAATACTCGGGAAGGACTGCCCGGTAGCGACTGGGGCCACAGGCAAGCAACGCAAAGTCATCGGCGTAAATCACCACATGCACTTCACACGCCATGTGGCGTGGGATGAAGTCGGGATGCTTGGCAAGAGCCAGATTTAACAAAAAAGGCTCAATGTGCTGCACTAGGGTACGCCCGTGGTGACGGAGTGGAGACAACTGGTTGCAGAGCCAACACGAACGCGAAGAGTGCTGTCGCGCAAGAAGCTCTCCAGGTAGTCAAACATCCACCTGAACACACCGAGCTCACGAAGTGCGTCCAAAATCGATGCGTGGGGCAAACAGTCAAACGCATTTCTCACGTCGAGCAGCACGAGAATGCCGTAATCGCCGCGGTACTTGGCCTCCTCGAGCGTGGCGATCACGTCAGCCAGTGAGTGGAGCGCACAGCGCCTTAGGCGAAATCCGCTCTGTTCAAAAGGGATTGCGTTGGTTGCTGTGGCAATCCAGCGAAAGCGTCGATGTGCCATGGCTTCCACGACTGTTCCTGCAGTCGAGGCAATATACTGGCTGGTAGGATGACGGCTCCATGGCCGTCTTCCGTGGCTTCAAGATGGGTTCCAAGAGCACCTCTTTCAAGCCGGGAAGCACCTGACTTGAGCGCTACACTTTGTTGTAGGCCTTCAGCAACCGGGGCCACATGGAGGGGTCAACATTGCGCAGCCCCTGGTAGGTGAGGCCGTCCCCTCTCGGGGCAGACCACTTCGTGGGGTTGTTGAGCACTGCGGTCAGTTCGCTGAAAGCTAACTCTTCCGAGCAAAATGCGTGGATCTCCCTCAAAATACCCTCGGTGGAGAGGTACCGCTCGGGAGCGAACAGCTCAGGCCCTTTGAGTGCAAGCACAGGTGGTAGTCCTTTTGGTGGCTGTGGGGAAGCAGGAGGGGAAAAATGTCTGCCAGCAGCTCAGCCTACTCATGCGTGGCGATCTTAATTGCAACAGCAACACAGAGAACCGGGCAGCGAGGCTTTCTGGTGCGAAGAACGGCAGCGAAGATGCGCCAGAGTTGTGCGTGGTTCTGAGGGTCATCTAGTGACTAGCAGAGTCTCTGTCAGTTGAGGTTGCGTTGGCGTTTGGCGTGCCTGTAACAAACCGCGTCAATACAGTTATAGGCACGCCTATGTTTCGCTTTCTGCGAGCGCACCACCACAATCTGCGCCCTGCAACGCGCGGCGTGAGGGATGAGGAGGCTGATTTCCGGTGAGGGGGTGCCCGCAGACACGGTGCAGTGGGTGGTAGGTGCGTCGGTGCACTCAGCCATTGCGGTGAAGAACTCTGCAGAGACTTGCACTGTAGCATACTGTCCTCTGAAGCGCGTCCACATCACAACACTGTCGGTCCGAGTGTACCTGATTTTAGCTGAGGGGTGTGTGACCACGACGGGGTGGTGGTCGGAGCTTTGAGAGTCCGGTGCCCGTTTCCAGTCATACTTACAGATACCACCCACTAAAGTCAGGTCGATGGCATTGTCAGACACACCACGGCGCGCGAGACAACAGCTACCCGTGTTTATAACGAGCAGTCCGGCCTTTTGCACGACATCGAGGAGGTGAAAACTTTCAATGTAGGCCTACAGTCTAAGCCCCGCCGTGGTGGTCTAGTGGCTAAGGTACTCGGCTGCTGACCCGTAGGTCGTGGGTTCGAATCTCGGCTGCGGCGGCTGCATTTCCGATGGAGGCAGAAATGTTGTAGGCCCGTGTGCTCAGAATTGGGTGCACGTTAAAGAACCCCAGGTGGTCGAAATTTCCGGAGCCCTCCACTACGGCGTCTCTCATAATCATATGGTGGTTTTGGTACGTTAAACCCCACATATCAATCTATCAATCAGGCCTACAATCTAAGGGTTCCACATGAACGTGGTACACTCCTTCATTTCACATGAGCTCTGCATGCTTGGTTTGTCTGGCGCCAGGCAGCGCTAGCTCATAGAACTTTGCGTGGCGATTCCTTGAGCATTCCGACGGCCTGGTGCTCTACATGATGTTCGCTTCTGTGAGACCAGGTAACAGGCTCTCTCGATAAAGTCACACCTAAACCGAACTATGAAGCGTGATGTCCATCCATGTAGACACGTGACTAGTTCACAGCTATTAAACAAAGATTGCCATCATTCCCATGATTCAGTGGTGGTGGCTGCGGTGGCGGCGTCGCAGCCGTGTAAACCGGCGCCTCTGCGTATAGATATTGGGCCTGAAACCTTTGGGCACCACATTGTGGTGCTGTTCAGTTGATGTTTTCTTGTTTTTTGTAGATTGCGATGTCAAATATTAAGGCCATGTCACCTGGTGTTGGAGCCGGCAAGCACTGCCTAGCGAAAGAGGGCGAAAAGGAGAGAGACGAAGTGTGTTAGCTCTTCGTTCACAATACACGTTCGTGTCTTACTTCCTCGCTGTTCCTGTCTTGTCTGCACTGCCTCTAGTGCATGCGTGACAACATTTACCACATGAACCATTTTCACATGTAGGCGTCTTCCGTAGTAGTGTTCGCTGAGCTGTTAAACTTGAAAAACACAAATGTACACAGTCGAACACGGCGGCACTGATACCCATCCATAAAATAGTCTATACATGGGTTGCGTGTGACGTAAATTCCGCCTGGCAAAGTGAGCAACCACCATGTTTGCCGACATTGAGGGAGGCTAGTCAGGCTGGATGTGCAGCTTACCGCTGGTTGGGAGCTTGTCGGCGTCAATCGTGCAATATGGCGAAAGAAAACGTGCCCGAGCTTTGTCCGTCCTACTTCGAAGAGCTTGTGGGATCAACTCGTGTGTGTAACCCAGCGAAAATTGAAATGTGTGATGGAATATTGACCCGTTCGAACTGCGCATTGGTGAGAATGCTGCACCAATCTCCTGCCTTCCGTGACAAATGGCGACATCGTCAACTAGTGATGCTTTCGACAAGTCACGTCACACAAATGAAAGCCTGCAAGTCGTTGGACGGCCATGACTACTTCGCCATGCTGCTGATGGGTGTAGAGCATAGCAGCAAAGCAGCTCCAATCATAGCGTGTCGTTGTTCTAATCGAGGATAGTTACGACGCTCTGTCCCGGTTGAAGAAAAACATGGGCTTCGGCGAGATTTTGTAGTGAAAACTGGCAACCCGTGTCAAATCGTGGTGGGGAAAACTTCGGCGTTGTTTGGGAGACGTTAATGCTCCCTTTGTACGCTTCTGCCTTCGCCCATAATCATACTTCAGCGCAGTTTTGCTCGTTTCGGTAGCGTTGCAATACTTTGTTTATTTTCCTCTCGTGAGCTACGGTTTCATGTTATCTACTGCTGATGGTTCATTACGCTCTGGTTCTGCGTCAACGGCAGGCTGTTCGAGCAATGTTCCCGATTCTGTGGACAGCGTGTCTGCTCTGACGGCATCCAGTGTGTTTTTTGTCGCTTTTTAGAGCGATGAAATCACGCTAATGCTGCGGCAGTAGTCTGGTCATAACGGCCGTAGCACTGCTACTATAGTAGGCTCGGTGCTCAGTCACGGTTCGCGTCATCCGTTAAATTCGAGGGTTAAACGAGGACTCGTCACAGATAGTGCACTATTAACCTCAACACGAGACAAGGCTATTCAAGTGGAAAAGGTCGGCTGTACATCACTGTGAATCTAGCTGGCGTTACAGAAAAGGAGACGTGATCACGTAAGTTAACATGGAAAACTTGGACATAACTTTAAAATACTCCTACCTGTGATGAAGTGATGATTGCAGTCACATATTGGTGTTTAACGTACCAAAACCACTATATGACTATGAGAGACGCCATCTCCAAAAGTTTAGATTATCTTGTGTTCAACGTGCGCCATGTTCTAAGCACTTGAGTCCAAGCATTTTCGCCTCCAACGAAAATGTGGTTGCCAAGGCCGGGTTCAATTTCTTGACCTGCAGGTTAACAACCGAGCACCTTGGCCACTACACCAACGCTGCGGGCAGACATGGCGGTTCTCAGTCGTCCCGTTCCCGGATGTGGCGTACGTGCAACTCAGGTATGAACTCGTTACATATTTGTGAACAGCGGTCGACCACATACTGAGGCACCTATAGCACGTCGCGGTGCGCAGGATTAGCCCAGTAGAAAGCGTGCCAGTGCCCTTCTATGATCACGTGGCAACTGACCCAGCAGCTGCAAAGCTGCCTCCGAGCTCAGCCTGTCAGGAAACCTCACGCGTGAACGCGGCACAGCGAGGCTCCCCGACCCCCTATGTTTTACTCAAAGGTAGTTTTGTAGCTGCCGGGCCAGTTGTCACGTAAGCATATGTTGCTTTACAATGAGGAATTAGTGCATCCAATGGACGCTGTGAGCGAGCACTCAACTCTGGTGTAGAGCAACACCTCTGAACCTGCGATTCGAACACAATACGTGCTGCCGGAGCAAACATAAAAGCAAGGAGGAAGCGGCAGTCCATCAGTCGCCTAGAATAGCTTGGGTGCAGTTATTCCATTCTGCTAATTCCGTTGCCCAATTCTGTCGAATAACCACTTGAATGATGTTGTTTCAGTGTTTGTGACTCAAGCAACATAGGCTTTCCGACTCCAGGCTGTTGCTACAGAGCAGAGTAAGCATGTTGGCCCAGTTTGCCATGTCGTGCACCATTACTGCTGAAACATGAGCAGGCGAACGTCTTAAAGCAGGTTAACATGTTAAAGGGCGCGCCTCAAGTCGAAATTCGTTGCCCTCCACCAATTTCGCAATTTTTTCTGTTCCCCGTAGTCACTTCCACTCTGAGTACCTTGCCACTCTCTCATTAGAACAGTTGATTTCTGCCTTCACGTTGCCATTGCCACACACCAAAAGGAGCAGAAAAACTTGATTCGCTTCCGCCATTGGAATTTAACAATAATTGGTGACGGTTGCGCTAGGCAGAGCCTCTTCGCCGTGACGTCGCCACGAGCACCTCAGTATGTCGATCGCGCATGCCTCTGCTTAGAAGCATCGAAGAGGTCTGTACATAAACGCGGCTATCTGGGTGGGCTCGTCGTTCGCGTACTTGTATGCGGCGCTTTGCAATAAATGATGGTCTCCCGATCACAGCGTTGTCGGCAATCAGCCGTACCAGAAATAGCGGTGTTAACATTTATCGATCCCACCTGTACTCTTGTGTCGACTCAGTTTGTCATTGTTTCAATATGAACGGACGAGCGTAGTTGTTGTCGATGACAACAGAATCGCTGCTCTATAAAGCACGTGGATGGAAGTCCGATGCCCATTACCGAATAACAAAACAATTAGGAAGTAACTTTGAGTCCAGTAGACAGAAAGAAAAAAAGAAAGAAAGAAAGGGAAGAAAATTTACGGAAAAAGAATTAGAGATACTGAGGGAGAAATTATGAAATCTAAAGAATAGACAGAGAGACAGTAAGGAAAGAAGAAAAGCAGTAGGTCGCTTGAACGCACGCAAATATTCGCTTGACTTCATAAATAGCCATATTGGAACAGATCTTGAAAATTTTCCTCCCCGCCCTTTACTCTCCCCCTTCCACACCCACGGCTGATCGTCCTGTTGATGGAAGCTGCTCACTGTAGACAGTTATAGACCGATAAAAAGTACTATTCGCTCTTCGTTCCATTGTTCTTTTTTACATATTACTTCTTTCTCCACAAATGAAGAAAACACTTGCTAAGTTTAGGCGGGCATGCGCTCACAAAATTCGTGGTTAACATCGTGAACCTCAACATGCCCAGCACGTAAGTGTTGTTGCTGTGCGGGGCGAGCCGGTACGGCGTTCCTTCACTGATCCAGCACTCTTTGTAGCCGCCGGTGAACTCGTCCTCAATAATGTGGGTTAGCGAGATAAAGCCATCAGGGAGGAACCACCTGTGTTAGTTGCCGCATACATTCGACAAGTTAGAAGAAAAGCGAGTAAGGTTATCACACAAAGGTATCACAACGACAAGTGAACATATGGTGGATTGACATAATTTAGAACCTTTATTCCTGTTCGCTTCATTCCAGCACGTTAACGTGGAAATAAACATTTATCACCGAAGAAAAAATACTGCCTTTCCGAAGTACTGCCTGTGCTTACTTTTCAAATGCTTCGTCGATAGCAGCAAGGAATGGTACCATGTTGGCCGGCCAGACCCGGACACCGATGGCTATGAAGCCGCGAGGAGGTGAAGAGGGATCAGGGTGAACCTTCTTGAACTTACCCTGAAGGTCTTTCAATTCCTGCAAAAGAGGTCATACCAAGTGCGCCATTGAATGCGTACATGCGAACGAGCTAGTACCATGCATGATTGATTCGACGATGTGAAATTTTTCCTCAAGCAGAGTCTACAAGAAAGGACTTGCATGAATTGCAGATTAATCTGCCTGCTATACATTCGTATGACTTGTCAAGGATGCATAGGAAGATGAGGAGAGAGGAATATAGGGAAATGGGCAGGGGGTACACAGAGAAGCTTCAATCATTTCCCAGCCTCTGGAGCGCCCGAAATTGATTCTATGACTACATTCTGAACGTGTGCCGCAACCTGATTGAAAAAAAACTGTGTCAATTTGAATACCCTGCTGCGCGCCTACCCGTTTATAGGTTTAAATGTAGGCTAGCGTCGAAGTAATAATTCAACCAAGCCCGGTTATTATGTTTTTGAGTTCAATATGAAATGAACATCAAATCAATCCTATTGCAATCAAAACTTTCAATGTTAGCCCGCCCGTGGTATACAAGAAAATGCCGCCCTAAACAAAGACACTTCTCAGGAGTCAAGCATACTCCAAATTAATGTATTTATTTCCATCGGCGAATAGCAGTCCTTACCGCGATCGGCAGTTCCACGATTAACAACAGGGGTTTTTAGGTCAGCTGAAAAGTGATGTGTTACTATTTTGGGGTGTAGCCAGAATTTCTTCTCACGGGTGGTGGGTTGTAAAACTGCATCTGCGCCAATGCTATTCTTGCTTTGACCAGAGTGGCAGGCGAACACCAAAGAAAGTGGCGAACCTTGAAGAATTCGAAGACTTCTTTGATCCTTGTGTCCATAGTCGGCACTTCCCATGGCTTTACCTCGAGTTTGAGAACGCCGTAATGCCAGATTCTATGGTGGTACCAATAGGTTGCCAGAATGTCCCTACCTTCTTTGGTACGCGCGGCTGTCATGGGTATGTCCACGCTCCTGCGATAAGGCACAAGGGATGATCAATGACCTATATTTTTGCAACACTGCGTGCGCATCTACTAAGATTTTCAACCTTCTATGAGCAGTAGTATTTCTAGCGCCACTACAGTGCAGCACTTGCCCTTGGGGAATGTCGATGCCGTAGATTGTGGTCTTTGATTGCTTGGCTTCACGGATAAATTCGCCTGGAGAGGTCGAATGACGTACCTAAAAGTGACATTGTGTTTGCCGTAGAACGTGAAGAAGGCGTAGTCACACAGACCGTCGATGTTCACGTCATTGTAGTACTGCACGTACTCGCCAAGAACGCAGAACAGCTTGTGCTTGCCCATGGGTCGGGCCATAGTGAAGGACGCTGAATAGAAAAAAAATCCTCAGTCTGCGTTATTTCGCATCGAGAGAGTGGTTCAAAAAAATCACCGAGTTTCAGAAAATTGTTCGAAATCTGCTACACAAAGTTTCTCGTGCTAAGAAAATCATCCTGAGGAAAAAATAGAGACATCACTGAAAGAAAACAGTCCTTAATGGGGCCCTGCCGAACTGTTTCTTCAGAGTGGCCAGAAGACATGCACGGACGATCGGCAGTCGAGGCGCCGTAGAAAATGAGGGCCAAACATTATAGCACAGCAGGTGACAAGTAATATACAACTGATTTTCGAAGTCATCTGTATATCGCTTGCTGTTTTCCCGGCCAAATGATGCCAGACAGCCAAACGAGCCTGAAAGAAACGCCATATTTACAGCAAATATTTGATTGAAGCAGTAAATTGAAACTTTAGGCCAGTTGGTTCTGGATGGTTAAGTACGAGGAGCGAGAGATTTTACACGCGGTTACAAATTAGAGCACTTGCCCTTGGGTGACGTAAATGCCAAAAACGGGGTTTTTGAAGTGGGGGTCTCACTGTACCACTTGAGTCTCCTCTTCTGTGTACGAGTGCAGAATATCGTGCTGGGCGTCCTTTATCGAGATTGGCGCAGCTTGAGCTGCATAGCTATACCGCGGCTGTGGCGGGATGTAGCCAGATGCCCCACTAAAACCCTCGAATTCAGCTAGCCACTCAGTATAGACAAAAACAAACAACACAAACAACAAAAAATAAAACAAAGCGCTTAAGGTGACGACGCATGCTGATAAACGGACGTGGGTTCTTACACCCCTGTGATCCTACCCAATGGTTTCTGTCACCACTCTCGCTGGTACGAAAGGAGAGAGAAAGCGCTGAATGCTTGCGAAAGATCCTTGTAAGGCAGCTCGTATGAGACTTATTGAAAAAATATTCGTGGTTGTCAATTCTTGAGGTAATAAAATTTTTAATGAAGTAACTCGATGATTACTAGGAAAAGCTTTGCAGGTTCTTTTTATTAGAATGAGATAAAATTTAGCTTTCACCGCCTCCATCCAGATGTCATTCATGGCCAGTTTTTATGTCGGAACTCTTGTATTTTATTAGGAGATGCGCGTTGTGTGCATTCACTGTGATCAAATAGACTGTAGTCTGCTTTAACGTCGATTGCTTTAAGACATTCGGGTGGTGGGTGCCGTACCTTTCGTGGTCGTTGTAGTGGTGGTGGTAGTCGTAGTGGTAGTGGTAGTAGTTGTACTTGTCGTCGTGGTAATAGTCGTGCTAGTAGTGGTAGTGGTCGTTGTGGTAGTCGTCATGGTCGTAGTAGTAGTTGTAATCATTGTTTTAGTAGTGGTTGTGGTCATAGTGGTAATGGTAGTGCTTGTCGTAGTACTGGTCGTGGTCGTCGTGGTAGTAGTCGTGGTGGTAGTAGTGGTTGTTGTAACCGTCGTCATAGTTGCCGAGCTTGTCAGTGGTGAGGTAATAGCGTAATCTGCTAGGCATAGTGACCGACTTGTTTTAAAAAAAACATGCTCTGTAACATACTAATTTCGTAGACGACAGAGTTTTCGTAACATTCCAACGTATGTTCGTGACACACGACAGTATATCAGTGATAGAAAGAAAAAACAGATTGAGCGTTATAACTGCTTCTCAATACATGTGCTAAGACAAGAGTATTTCAGTAAAGTAAATTATGAAGTCAATGATTGATTGATATGTGAGGTTTAACGTCCCAAAAGCATCATATGATTATGAAACACGCCGTTGTGGAGGACCCCTGGAAATTCGACCTACAGGGGTTCCTTAAGGTGAACCCAAAACTGAGCACACGGACCTACAGCTATTCCGCCTCCATCGGAAATGCAGTCGCCGCAGAAATATGAAGTCGAAGCAGTGAGATATCATCATCATCATCATCAGCCTGACTACGTCCACTGCAGGACAAAGGCCTCTCCCATGTTCCGCCAGTTAGCCTGGTCCTGTGCTTGCTGCTGCCAATTTATACCCGCAAACTTCTTAATCTCATCTGCCCACCTAACCTTCTGTCTCCCCCTAACCCGCTTCCCTTCTCTGGGAATCCAGTTAGTTACCCTTAACGACCAGCGGTTATCCTGTCTACGCGCTACATGCCCGGCCCATGTCCATTTCTTCTTCTTGATTTCAGCTATGATATCCTTAACCCCCGTTTGTTCTTTAATCCACTCTGCTCTCTTCTTGACTCTTAAGGTTACACCTACCATTTTTCTTTCCATTGCTCGCTGCGTCGTCCTCAATTTAAGCTGAACCCTTTTTGTAAGTCTCCAGGTTTCTGCTCCGTAGCTAAGTAACGGCAAGATACAGCTGTTATATACCTTCCTCTTATGGGATAGTGGCAATCTACCTGTCATAATTTGAGAGTGCTTGCCAAATGTGCTCCACCTCATTCTTATTCTTCTAGTTACTTCAATCTCGTGGTTCGGCTCCGCGGTGATTACCTGCCCTAAGTAGACATAGTCTTTTACAACTTGAAGTGCACTATTACCTATCTCGAAGCGCTGCTCTTTTCCGAGGTTGTTGTACATTACTTTCGTTTTCTGCAGATTCATTTTAAGACGTACCTTTCTGCTCTCTTTGTCTAACTCCATAATCATGAGTTGCATATCGTCCCCTGAGTTACTCAGCAATGCAATGTCATCGGCGAAGCGCAGGTTACTAAGGTACTCTCCATTAACTCTTATCCCTACTTGTTCCCATTCTAGGCTTCTGAAAGCCTCCTGTAAGCACGCGGTAAATAGCATTGGGGAGATTGTGTCCCCGTGCCTTACACCCTTCTTGATTGGTATTCTCTTGCTTTCTTTATGAAGCACTATGGTAGCAGTTGATCCCCTGTTGATTTCTTCCAGAATGTTTATATATACTTCATCGACGCCCTGATTTCGCAGTGCCTGCATGACGGCTGATATTTCTACTGAATCAAACGCCTTCTCGTAATCTATGAAGGCTATGTATAGTGAGTGGTTCGTTATATTCTGAGCGATTCTCATTACTTGATTGATAGTATGAATGTGGTCGATTGTTGAGTAGCCTGTTCGAAATCCTGCTTGTTCCTTTGGTTGATTGAATTCTAATGTTTTCTTCACTCTGTTAGCAATTACGTTTGTAAATAGCTTGTATACTACAGAGAGCAAGCTAATTGGCCTGTAATTCTTCAAGTCCTTGTCATCTCCTTTCTTATGTATTAAGATGATGTTACCATCCATAATTACCACGACGTGCAGAGTTATTTCAGGAAGTGCCTTAACTCTTCTGCAAAAGCCGCAGCAGATATATTTCAATGACTGTTTTGCCCCTCCAAAAACCAGCACAAAAGTTAAGAAAAAGAAAAGCAACCAGCTTGCCTTTAAAACGAGTAAATAAGGCGAAGGTCAGTGCAGTAAGCACGAGCAAATGGAAGCAGAAAAGACATAGAATGACGGCGACGGCGTCCCTGGAAAGTGGAGCAGAAAACGGGCCATTAATTATGTTGCTTACCTGTGCAACACAAAAAAATTTAGATACACCTTCCTACACATCATGAAATGAAAGAGCAAAGCACTGCATATTGTGTGGTAATGAACTATTTTTTTCCTTTCGTAGCTATGAATCAAACTTGCCTGTTCGCATGCGTGACATTGCGTTGTGTAAAATTTTAGCTTTATCTCAACGATGTGAAAAAGGGTAGTCCTTACCATGAAATTACATCTAAATATATTTTTATTTCATTCATTCATTCATTCCTTGTCACCTGATTCTGGGGGACATTACACAGAGGAGTGAAGTCATTCAAAGCTACAAGCATACAGTAATGAAGATAATATGATACGATAGGACAATGATATGCCGCGTAAGAAGATACACATTCTCATAGTTGTGAATGTAGAAATGTTCACTTCTTTTGAAATAACTTTACTTCGTGCATTAAACGTCTTCAATGGGCATTTTTTAAGCAATGCCAGAACGCCCCGCGGGCATGCGGAGCTCTACGGAAAAATGGTCTACGTCAATCGAGGCCGAGGCGGCTGTTCCAGCACGCACGCTGCTCGTTAGTGTCTTTCGAGCACGAAACGCGAAGACCATACCTGCAGGCATCTCTACGCACGAAATGTGAAAAGAATAACGCAGTCAGTGTAGGTGTCACCGGGCGGATGAGCTGAGCGGCATGGGAGTTGTTGCGTACTGTATACATTATTGCGTACTGATACATGTAGTCAAAACGTGATATCATGATGTATGCGAGGTAAGACAACGAATTCATAATGATTCAGCTATCAACAGTTCACGAGGTGCTATGCTTTTTGCGGTGGGATTGGGCCATGAACGCCTAATTGCGGAGAAGTGTTAGAGATTGATTTGATATTCGGCAATTCACGCGCTGTAAAAATAAACGGTGAGCACAATCTAAACGTGTTTAAAGACGAAGGTATGGTACTAGATTCCATTTGCGAGGTACCTTGTTCGAATACGTCGGTTGCTTAATAAAATCTTCGTTAACTGTGGAGCATGTTGGTGGCAGTATTTTGGGCATTCACTGAAGCTGGTGCTCGATTTCATGGCGGCTCTTTCGAATATTGTTCAACGAGAAATAATGATGCCATGCTTACGCTTGGCATTTACGAGAAATGAAAACAGTAAAACTTGCGCACATCAACCGTGTAAAAGTTTTCAGTTGCAAATTAATCACATCAAATAGGCACACTAATCTGTCTATCACATTGCATCAATTTGTGTACGGCTCATTCGCATTGCAAGAAAAAAAAACATGAATACAGACGTTATCTTGTCGCCAAGAAATTAGGAACTGTATACGTAAGTCGCACAGTGTTAGAGAAAGTTTGGAAGTGATAGGGAATGAATCTTGTGTTTTCCGCACCTTAGTTAGGTTTTTTCCACAGTGCACCGAAGTTCACAGGAGTCTGCAGCGGGCTGAGAAAACCACTATCAGAAGCGCGCCAATTGTCATCCAGTTGTTGGGAAGGAGTTGCGAACCGAATTCATCTTTCTGATGATCACATACAGACGTCGGTCGGACTGGTTGATGAGTAATCACTCGCTTCAGAGAGCCCTGAGATTTATTGAATACGGCCGTCTCATCGATCCTCAAATTGTCAGCATGCAAATGTAATTTCATGTCTGAAGACACAGTAGCTCTGTTCAGTCACCTTATCTAGACCAATCTCGGAGGCGTATCGATAAAGAACCGCGTCCTTTGTGTAAGTCAACCTTGCGTTGTTACTACACAAGAAACTTAACATTATTATTCGCCTTTAAGTAGGTGCCTTCAGTTGTTTGTCTTTCTGTGCCTCTTCAAGACATGCGCGACGCACCCCGTTTTTGTATTACCGTTTCTTTTTAACATGTGCCATAACCTTCCAGTTGTGAGTGAGCATTTGCGTAGTGCATCTTTTTGTCCTCGCCCTACTTCTTCCTTTTTACCCTGTAATCTTCAGTCCAACCTGTAAATACAGTGCAAAGGAGAGTGGGTATGCGAATGTCGTGCAAGCGACGCGAACACGGTCTAGTGAATGCATTTTATTTTACCGTATAGCGGTTATTTCTGGCGTACTTTCTAAGCACCAGAAGTTTATAATTTACTCGTCAACAGTGGCGATGGCTATTGATTTATAATGCATTCGTGAATGATGGACTTCTCCAGCACCTTTTAGACAACCATATTATGTTTTTCTTTTATATTTATGCCGAAGGACTACTGGCGCTAAAGCATAAAACTGGAGCCCCTGCGCCACTCGGCTGGTTTAACATCGGGACGTGCAAATAACAGACAGACCGTCGCACGCAAATACCGAAGTTAGTCAGGGAATCACGCAGTAATACATTACAACTTGCCAGGTTGATTCGATATGAGAAGCGCTGGTACGGCACAAACGGAAACCTGACACTTGAGGCCCACTCGCTCGTCGCGGTGGCTTCGATGGCGTAACATATTTTCCCATGAGCACTTGCGCGCCCATCGGTGGCGTTCGTGTGCTTGAGAAAGCATTATATAGTGAAAAATACAGTGCGTGTTAAGTAACCCATTACAGTTATTCGGCTATTGTTGTTTTCATTGTCGTAGTTGTTGATGCAAGGAAAGAGCTATGGCGACAAGGTCCGTGTTCAATTCGTCTTATATCAATCGATATTTTGGAAAATTATATGGTCGGGCACTAACGACACAAGGACACAGAAGACATGGAATACCGCAAACTTTCAACTAACTTCATTTTTCACCGTATTCTATATTATGCCACTTGCCTACTATGTACGACGAGCGGCAATATATACGTCCATCAATCGCGTGGTAACAAGAGTAATCGCTTCGTTATTCTCTGCAGATTACAAAGAATGGAAAGAAAGAATCTATGAATATCCACGAAGTGGAGGTAGATGATGGTCTATATTGATTGCGTTGAAGTGGCTAACTATACTAAAAAGGACACACAGATGGATGGAATGAAGTGGATGCAGGGGTGCATGGACGGACGGATGGTCAATTTTTAAATCATATGTGTGCTCTGTAGACGATTTTCGCGAATAGATGTTTAGCATCTGCGCTTCAACTCGGCATGGCGCTAGGAGGGATTGAATCAGCGGGATGAACACCGGGAGGATATCGTTTGCACTTGTCCGCGTCTTTATTGTCCTTGTGTCATTATAGCACTACCTTCGTTTAATTCCAAGAGTGAACCAATTCAGTCGGCAGCGAGTTTTGTTGATTAGTTTGAGAGAAGCACATTTTCGTGTGTATAAAACAGATGATGCTGGTCTCTCACCTAATTGCTGCTGCTGGTTTCTAGAGCTTGAGCCAAATATTATCGGTTTGAAAGCAGCCATGACACTCGATTTTCGATCATAATTCGTGTTTTGTGGTTTATTCCTTCTGCATTGACAATTAAGCCGGCAATACACTAGCACCTTAATATCGCACATTTTGACAAACATGGAGTAGCCTGGTAGTCGAGCAACATTGGCGCGCACGCGAACCGTGATGTAACAAGCAGCTAGCTTTGTGGGCGTCTGCATTCCGTGGAACCATTTGGGTTTATTTTCAGATGCGCGGGACATAGAGATAATTTAGTGCTTGTTGACTAGGCACTAAAATAGTACGATTTGTGGCGGCTGAATGTTTTGTTTCTCTCCTTTTAGTGTATGACGTCACACGCGCTATGACAAAAATGACGGTCACCGGCAGTGGTCTGGATTTTGTGCCGGTGACTTCCGCGACTTGTCTCTACTTCTAGGTTTCGCTTAAAACGGCTAATTCTGGGGTGGCTAGTTCATAGCCCCTTAAATACTTATCACTGGGCTACATAGTGACACGGAGGCACGCACCGCCAAATATTTCTTTCTTCAGAAGGCGGAGCGTCCGTTCCCAAGGGGCTGGTAAAGAAATAAAAAAATTTGGGTCTCTCATCTGCTAACGCACTCAGATCTTAAAAGTGAGGTCTGATTCTGCATATATGCACTTCCGTCACAGCGTAACAAATTTTGATAGGTGGATGCAAGATTTAAGCTTAACCACAGTTTCATGTATCTTCTTTTCTTATACATAAACGGTATGCAAGCAACATTCACCAGGCCTGCGCAGAAGGAGCAACACAGACAAAGCGAAAGCTGTAAAACCAGCCTTTGTGAGCTAGGATTATATCCGAATACTCTTGGGGCAACTAATACAGGAGCTCTTGCATGGTGCCCCCTAGGCCATTATAATAATATTTTTCACTAAGTAGGAAATCGTGCACAATTTCATTAATATTCGTCATTCATCAAAGAAGCCACGTACACACATTACCAATAGGGAATTTCCATATAAGCTGATTGTCTGCCCTACGCTGTATGTTAGTGATATATTTATTTAAGTGGCACGAAAGCACTTTCACGGCAGCAACGCTCAAAAAGACGTGATAATATAATCGTATTTGTAAGTTATCTTACGATATATCAGTCGGGATGGCTGCAAAGACAAATGCTTACGCATGAGCTGAAAGAAAAAGCACGTCGACAGTGGATAAATATAGTCATTTCTCACAGACCCACATAAACCCGCTCGTGTGATGTGCCCTGTTTACCTCTACGCAGACATCCCTATTACATAGTGTACATTTGCGGAAAGTAACGTGAAACCAAAGATAAACGCAGTCGAAGCTTGATAAGTGAAGTAGGTTTCTGACACTTTGCTGCTCTATACTTAACCTGAACCTATGCATAGGCCGCAATAATATGATTCACTTTTAAAGAAACCTTACGCATGTTTCAATCTGTTTAAAATGATATTTAACAAATATCTACAGCGATTATGAGGTCTGTCTGATAATTTCAAGCCGTGTATTTGTTTAGTTTATTTCACAAATCTTCACTGTTGCAAAATCAAGATATCATTTTAACCACCGCAAGATTATATTAGCTTTTTTTTAATTGTCTCTGAAGCAATTTTTTTTATATGAAGCCAAATAACTCCTTGTACAGACTTTGATGCTCTTATGGTTATTATTTCACCGTTGAAAAGGGCAAGAAAGGTTTTAGCTAGTGCCAAATAGTATTTTGCCGTCCATTTCAATCATATGCACGCCTGCATTCGATATTGTTTACGCATGCAAGGAATGTATACTAGCGGTGGTTATGACAAGGTAAATCTCTACACGCGTTAACACTGAAACGTTTGAACACCCATCCCTCATGAAATGAAACTGATATAGAAACACTCTTCTGAAATGAGAAAATAGACCGCACCTTGTGCTCTACCCTCGACAACTGTCGGCATGGTCACTGATGTTCCTGAAAAAAAAAGTGCACGCAAAATATGTAATTTGCCAGGTAATTTACAAGGTTCTTATATCGACAGCATCCCTCATTAGTTTGTTTGATAAATTCCAGTATCAAACTAATCGCAACTGCGCTGGTGACTATCCGCTATGACAAAAAAAGAACTTACGCAATGCATTTCTGGATCCTGTTGTGTTCGCAAACACCGGAAAAAGTGGTAGATACGTTAGGGCAAGGCAGGCAAGCCGCTAATACTGCAAGGTGTCGTTTCTGTAAATAAAATAGATTTGTTCTATAATAAACCATTCGGAACGCCTCGTGTGTTGTGGAAGCTTACATGAGGATCCAGTGAATGGGCCAGATGTCACACTAGTGTAAGACCTCAAATCGATGGGTTCGGCTGCATAGGAGGTTGATGTCAGAAGATAAAAAGTTAAGACAGGCGAGAGCAGCTAACGTAGAGAATCAGCACAAGTAGGCAACCGAAAAGGTTTGCCGCCACTCGAAGGCAACTTACACAAGCTTCCAGTCGAGGTACTGGACTGCATGTAGCTCTGGGACATGTTGAACTTCTGTCTGTGAATCAAGGCAGTCGAGGTTCTCGAGGTCACGTTAATGGAAAAAAAAGCTCTGAAAAACAATACCGAATGATACAGTGAAAAGAATAACGCGACAAATTGTCAGTAATTACTGTGACGAATGATTGCACTGTATATTGCATAAGTTACGCTCCGATATTATTTGCACCCACCTTGTACCAGAACGATCAATTTCTATATTTAGAAAGGTGTTTCTAAATATTCGGTTAACCGGGATAAGTGCATGACTGGCTGTCACACCCCCAAATAGTAAGAAACGATGCTAATGAAGAGAATAGCGCAATGGAAGTTAACACTGGTGCGAGGCCTATCCATCAGATCCTTGCAGGAAAATAAATGGACTGATATAACTAAATAAATCGCAATTCCCACCTAGGCACCTGATAGTTTCAAAGGTTCCTCCTGAAGAGGTTTTCGGGATTCCATTGACACATGATTCTCCATAAGGATAAGAGAAAACGCACCTTACCCATGCAAGCCTAGACAGGCCGCTTCTTTCTTCTTCTTCTGCCTTTTGTAAGGCTCACGATGATGATGAATGGGATTTTCAGCATTCAAAACAACAAAAACGAGCACCGAATATTTTTGAGGTCGCACCGGCCCCAGCGATGTTTTCTTCACCATTGCGAATATTACCATGGAGATTATGCTGTTGGCTTCAACTACTTGATTAGTAGCAATTTGCAGTTCATGTCATAATATTTATCTTTTGGCAGTGTAGTGCTGCCAAAATGGAAGAAGGGGTAGAAATGAACGCAGCTTTTGACTAGTGGGGTCTACACTTAAGAAAGTGCTCGCTTTTCTTCACTTTCTGTTTATTAAGTGGATTCTTTCGATGTTTCTTTTATCTCTGTTTTGTGTCTGGTTATTTCTATTTGTCTTTATATATCATTCTCTATCTCGCTGTTCATATATCTTTTTTCGGGTTGGGTCTTTCTTTCTAT
>NW_023607091.1:0-46722 GCF_013339725.1 Rhipicephalus microplus | reverse complement strand
GTTTGCCTCGTCATATCTCAAGTAAAAATGTGACACGATAAGCTTAGAAAAAACAGCGTCTTCCAGAGTCTCGAACTCGTTGTCTCCATGATAACCAGTAAGAGCTGGCATTCTTAAGCTGGTCTTCGTGGGAAGTAGAAAATATTTTATCGCATTTTGAAAATGGCTCGAATAATCAATCTGTTAACGGTCTGTCAATGCGCAGACCAGACACCAGAAGGACAGTCTTGATTTTGGGCGTATAAAACCGACGCAGCCTAACATCAACCGCAGAAAGTGAGTTTAAAGCACTAAAACCAGATGAAACAATTGCAGGAACTTCATAGGCGGCCTTACGAGCATCACAAGGAGCCTCAAAAGCGTCCACAACAGGGTGTTTAACACCAGGTAAGTGGCCGATGAAGACAATCATAAAATTATCACAATATTATCAACGTCATAACGATACGGCATGCACGTTGATGATCTGTCAATCCCCAAGAAGAGTTGTCAAGCCTGGGTAAAATTATGCGGCACGAATCGGAGCAATTTTTATGCTATGCAAATATTCTCTGGTATCCTCAACAAGCATGGAGAGCATTGAAGTCGCCTGCGAAGACTAATCTCTCTATGTCCCATGTGACCAAAAGCCCACCAGAGCATCTCGAGAAAGTGAACGTGACGTTCTCTTGCTGGGTTGTGAATATTGAGAATAAACGTTTTGGCTTTTGCTCGTTTAGTGGTATGGAGCTCAATCAATTGGTGCTCGTTTGGACAGTCAGTTTGATGATATACACTGCTCGCGATAGATTTATGTCCAATGTGGCAATCCTGGAATAAGGTAAATTCTGGATGGTGTAGTAATCTCTTAATTTTATTACGCCCTTGCCAATTTTCTGCAAACAGATATCACGTCAGGTTGCGTACTTGCAGCATCCATGTATGATTACAGCGCCACACTCGCTTGTGGAAGAAGCGGCAGTTCTAATGCCATATCTCAATGGAGTCAGTGGTGCGAGTTATATTACTGGCCATGGCTAATCATACTTTCGACATCTGTAGGGTCAGACACTGCCTCATTTTTAATGTTACATGCCATAGGAGCATTCTGATTACTGCAAGCTATTTTACGCCAGCTTTGCTGTTTAGTCACATGCTCATGCACATAAGCCTTGTGGCTCTGAAGCTCCACCCGCAATTGTTACTGAAAATTTTGTAGACTGTGCATCTGTTGCACCAGTTGGCTCATCGTTTTTTTAATAGTTTCTAAAGTGACGGGCAGAGTGGGTGGTTTATCTGCGTGTTTAGTTTTGACTACTGCGCCCATATAGTTTTGTAATTGCATCCTGAGAGCTGCTACTTACAATTTGAGCTCACCCAACTATTGCTTTAAATATCGGTTTTCCAAAAGTATTCACTGATACTCAGGGTGAGATGTTATTGGGGTGATCCATCGCGCCGTCCCCGCCGTCCTACTCACATGCTGCTGGGTCAAGCTCCCGGCCACTCCCGGCTTCCTCGTTGGCGTAGGAAATCGGGATTGAGGACAGGAGGTAAGTTGCGACTTTGGGGCTCCTTGTTCATGTTTCTTCATTTTCTCCCGTGATCGTGCCTTGTGCCTTTCCTTTCTGCTGTGTCAGCCTGGTTTCCAAGCTGTGACCGTTCTTCATTATCGTCAGTGTCATCACATGCATACCACCTTCGTTATGGCGGCGATGATCAGGCTCTGCTAGTTGCCTTTTTGTCTGTCGTCCGGTCTGGCAGCTTAGGATGCTGCTGCCTAACTGTTGCTTGAAGCGCTGTTTGAATTCTTTGGTTACCGCCAAGTGTCCCTCTCCACACGTGGAACATACAGGGTTGCAAGGGTGATCCGGTTGAGGCTCCTTTATACCACAGTTGTGATAGACGGTGATGTGGGGCATCGGGCAAACGTCGATTCTGTGTCCCGTTTGCTTGCAGGCATAAAAAAATTGTATAGTATTTTTGAATGGGAAACAAGGGACTTCGCCACTCTTATAGTACCAAACATTGGCACTCTGGGGCCAAAAAACGTGATCACCGCTGTTTTTGTCTCTTCAAGCATTCTGGCTCTTGGGATCTCGAGTCCTTGTGTTCGTATGTGTAGATTTGCTAGGAGAGTTTCTGGGCTTGTGTTGGGAGTTAGACCATAAATGACTCTGTTTCGTGTGCTGTCTCCCACTGCTGCATAGGCATTGACAGCGTGCAATCTTCCGTTGAAAGTGAAGATTGTGATTTTTTGGTAATATCACCCACGTCCTGCTTGAAGGTGGAGATGATGAATATGTTGGATCCTGGCTTCAGCCGGAGCGAAAATTGGCTGCCGATTATAGTACCTTGACACGCGTTCACAAGTGCAACTGCAATATGTGGTGCCGTTAGTCCCTTATAAGTCGTCTTTGGGATGGTCCTATGATTATTTTGAAGTCTTCTTTGGGCAGTGGTGGTGGCTTTTGCTTCTGCGGTCTCTTTGTCACTTAGGTTGCAAGAATGACTTCGATGTGGGACTCATGAAGCCATAGTCTCCCTTTGTTATTGTGAGTTGTTTCCCGCTTACGCGCGAGCTGTCTTTTGACGAACGGTAAGGACCGTCTGTCAGACTATCATCTTCACGTTCCTTGCCTCCAGGTGTACCGTCGGTCCCCTCGTTGTCTTGAGGGTGACGCCATCACACCCGCAACGCTCTCTGGCATTCTATTTCAGCCTGGTCCAAGGCCGACGTATCGGGCTCTGCTTTCTCGTCTGTCTTGGGACGTATTGTCTTTTAAGTGTGAATACACTTATAAGCGACCCCAAACCATCCACTGCCGTCGGCGGCGTCCGCAGTCTTATCTCTATCTTTAAAAGAAAAAGGACTTCGCGGGCCGCAGCGCGACGCTCTATCGAATAGCCACGGACGCGACGCTGATAGTCCCCCCCCCTTCGCTTGCTCCTCCGCTCTCCTCGCTCGCTGCAGCTGCGCGCGCACCCCTCTCTCTCGCGCGCCCGCCTTCTCTCTCAGTCTCCGTCGAGAGCGGGTCGTGCGATGGATGTCCCGGAGGGGATTCGCTCGCAGGTTTCAAGCTGGACGTTGTGCCCTCGCGATCTCCGACTTCAGCGTAGCTCCCGCCGACTGGTTCGCCCTCCGCGGTCTCCTGACGCCGTGTAGCTCTCGCATTGTGGCACCCGCCCTTGGACTGCTTCGACGGATCCCCACTTTCCTATCTCTTCTTTTTCCTCTCGTTGGCTGTCTTCTTCTGCTTCTACTTTCCTTCTATTCTTTATCCCTTCCCCCTCCCCTATAAGGCACTGCGCCGTGTCGCCTGAAGGCAGACAGAAATTAGGTGCCTTTTTCCTCTTTTTAACCACTACCACCACCACCCGGAGGCAACGCTACCATCTGGATATAAGGCGCGTTACTGACACCGATATCAGCGTCGCCAACGAATTTTAACTTTACTCCCTCATAGCATCACCCCGTGCATTCGCACTTAACCATGTTCACCCTCGGGGAAATGCTTGGGAGTTTTTTCGGCAGTGTCTTCGTCACTTTCAACCGGCATGAGACGCCGCAGGTGCTCTCGTAAGAGCCAACGAAGTTTTCACCATCGAACGCTACCGTGCCGTCAACGCTCGAAGCGTCTCAGGCGTAGGCGTCTCACCGCCGCTGCTTTGATCGCGCGGTCATAGCGGGCATGTTGTCGACCAAACATAGATGTGAAGAGGCTGCTCACCGAGAAAGTTTATCATCTACGTGTAGCCTTGATGTTCCTGAGCAGAGTGTTACAGCACACACCAGGTAAGTCGCAAAGAATCACATAAAAGAGCGCAACTTGTGGTGCACAAGGGAGCGGTGCTTCACTGGTTGGTGCCACCTAGCGGAGTTGTCAGGGTCGATGGATGGATGGAAATAACTTTATTTATACATTCTGTACAGGGTGTAGCCTGCCTGCCTGGCTAATCCCACGTTGGGACTGGGAGGTCAAGGCTCCTATCCCCTTCATGGCGTACTGGACAGCCAGGACTTGAGGAATATGGTCGTGAGACTTTTCATTCCTGTAACCGTTCCCGGGAAATGCCACGGCCAAGCCACCCACATTCCCAGAGCATATGATCAAGCGTGCATACTTCTTTCTTACATGCCTTGCAAACAACATCCATATCTTTTATATCGTACCATTTTTTGCCTGTGCCGGTGAGTAATAAGACTGTGTCTGTAATTGTATAAGTGTGACCGCTAGTGCTTTGTTAGTCTACTGTGAGGGTGTGCAAACTCTCTCCTCCCGGGTAGTCATCATCATCATCTTCAGCCTGACTACGTCCACTGCAGGACAAAGGCCTCTCCCATGTTCCGCCAGTAGTAGTAGTTCCGCCCCGGGTAGTAATGTTTAGTAATTTCATTATATGTCATGGGCGTATCCCGTTATAGATTTTCGAATCCAGCAGAATCAAAGCCATGTGTAAAAGCATCCCGGTCTGTAAGTTCGCGGGCAATGCTGTTTACCGATTCATTTGGATTGATGGGAATGTCATCGAGTGATACAAGGTGCTCTGGGAACCAATATATGTAATGTGTATCAATGGCCTGTTTACTATTACTAATTTGAACTGCTTGTGGTGTGATCCTGCCCCCCTGCTGAAAGCTCTGATGACTGGTTTGAGTCACTGTATATCTCGGTTTATTGATCATCCGTCAGGGCCAACCTGATAGCAACCTGTTCAGCGACTTTGGTTTGGAAGTTCAAACTGTGGCGCAGTTGGTACACCTGCCCTGGTGGTCAACTATTACCGCGGCGAACTTATTTCGGTTTATATGAGGCTAAGTCGACAAAGCAAGCCCCGTTGCCTCCTTTATCCAACTTCATCAATAAAGCCTTAGCCCGGACTACCCTTCTAGCGACGTTGAAGGTTTGGTGCATTTCTTGGCAACGGGGAACGATGATGCTCTCAGCAAAGTCCTGTGGTATCTTGGTGTACGTCTCTTGGTCGATGACAGAGTTGATCAAGATTGTATTGAGGATCCATCTCCCCGTGCGAGTTGTAGAGAGTCTTGCTATTCGTGACCTTTCTTGAGCCGCCGCAATTTCTCTAGTCGTGTTCTGTACCCCTAACTTTAGCAATTTTCGAGTGCTGGTGCGAAGTGGGAGACCCAGTGCACTCTTGAGGATTCTTGATCACCGCGTCGAGCTTTTTTAGTTGGGTTTCTGTCCAGTTATACATAGAAGCCGCATATGAAATATGACATAGCACGAAAGAGCTGATCAACCTGATAAGATTCTCCTCTTTCATGTCTTTTTGTCTCCCTGCAAGTCGTGTGATCATCCGGTATGTATTCTCTGTCTTGAAGATAGTTTTCTCGAGCGCCATGGATTCCTGCCATTTGCATCTATAAAAAGCCCAGTACCCTCATCATGTCAATTCTGGTATATTTACCCGTTTTCGGTCAATATATGTATGTCACTTTCGGATAGTGGCTTCCAGCCCTTAGGTTCCCCCCCTTTCTCTTTTCTGTAAAGACGTGACTCCGACTTCTGTAGGGAGCACCTGAGACCAGGGGCCTCAAGTATTCCTACAATGTCTGCACCGCTTTTGTGAGTGCATCTTGTACCTGTCCTTCACTACCACCAGCACACCATATAGTGAGGTCATCAGCATAGATGATGTGGTGAATGTTGCTGATATTGCTCAGTTTCCTGGACAGACCGATCATGCACAAGTTGAATAGGACGGGAAGGAGCAGCGAGGCTTGAGGGGTTCCATAATCACCGAGTTGAACCACGTCTGAGTTGGTGTCTCCTACCCTTAACCTCGCCGTACGTGCCTCTAAAATGATTTTATGTAATTATACATTTTTGATTCAAGTCCAATTTCCTCTATCGTTTGAAGGATGTATTTGTGCCTAATGTTGTCGAATGCTTTCTCCATGTCTAGTCCTAGTATGGCTTTGGTATCTCTAGAGTATCCGTCTAGAATGTCGTGTTAATTCTGCTTCAAGCATCCTGAGTAGATAGTGGGGATCTGAAGCCTAACATATTGTAGGTGTATATGTTGTTGGCCTCCAAGAAACCCTTAAGCCTATTGAGGATTGCATGCTCGGCAACTTCCTACACATGATGTTAGCGATATTGGTCGCAAGTTTTCCAGACTTGGAGGTTTACCCGGTCTCGGTATTAATACGACTTGGGAAAATTTTCATTCATCTGGAACTTCACCCGAATTCCAGCTTCGTTGATAAAATAAGCCAGTGATTCAATAGAGGGCTCGTCGAGATTCCTGAGTGACTTGTTGGTGACGCCATCTGGGCCAGGGGCAGACTTTCTGTTTAACTCACTCAACACCTTCTGATTTCAGATAAAGTGAAGGGTCGATCCAGCTCTGGCTGAGGGGCTCCCAGGTATTCCTATCGGGAAATTGTTCTGGCTCCTTAGCGACTGGTAGGTATTTGTCTATGAGTTGTTTAGTAACTGTTTCAATGCTTCATTTTAAGGGCTCTGTGTGGCCCGGGCAAGACAGTGTCTCTGGTTGGACCTGGTGGCTTGCTCGTCTAGGAGGTTCTTAATGAGTTTCCATGCTTTGCCGTTCCTGATCTGCCCATCAATCGTTTCACAAAACTCATCGCACTGCTGCCTACATAGGTTGGTGCAGTGCAGTTCGATTTGTTTATTCAATTCTGCTATTTTTTCCTCAGTTTACGATTCAGTCTTTGAGTCCACCATTCTTTAGTAATGGCCTGCTTTGCTCCAATTAGGTGGGCTAGTTTAAAATCCATGGCCTCCACGTTAGCGTCAGTGAGAAGCTTTGTGGTGGCTGATTTCATATCATTCCTGATGGATTCGCACCACTTTGAGGCTTGGTTTGGCAGCATTTGGTTCATTTTGTGTTCTAATTCTGCGAAAGACATCCCAAACAACAACCTCAAATTCTCGAGTGTGGCCTTTCTCAACCTCCAGCTTAACCTCGAGAACATAGGAATAACTGCCGAAGTTATGACCAGTATTTGTTCATATGGGTTGCTGTGCGTTCTTGACAAAGGTTAGGTCGGGTGTGGTGTCTCTACAGACAGAATTGCCGATTCTTGTGCGATACCCTTTATCCGTGATCAATAACAGGTCTTTCTTGTCAGCATGATGCCATAGATTCGGGCTTTTTGGGTTTGTCGCAGTATAACCCCAGAGTTCATGAGCATCGTTGAAGTTCCCTAATATGAATAGAGGCCTAGCTTCCGCAAGTTTCATAGCTTTCTCGAAAATTATCTTGCGCTGTTGTTTGCAGTGCTTCGGGCTACTGTAAATGTGAGGACAACTAAGCTGTTGCATGTTTGATTTTTGTATGAGACCGGCACTATATCTCCACCACGAGATATACTCTAAGTCTTGTCTTGAATGCCCAGATCGTGAGAGATGTGTGTCAGCTGCCTATTTACAAACACATATAAGCCTCTACCATAGTTTTCACACTCTATAGCTCTATACCCAGTGAGCTTAACGTATCCGTATCCAGTTTCTTGGAGTGCTAATATATCCGGCTTAGATTGTAGTGATCTGAGATATTGCTGGAGTGTCGCACGTTTGTTGTTGTACCCCCCGCATTTCCATTGCCACACTCGAAATTCTCTTTTGTTGTGGGCCATATGGAATATTCCTATCCCCTGCCTGGGGAATCATGGGGGCTGTGAGAAACGATGGTCCACAAAGCTCTCTGTCGTTGCCGGACATACTCATCATTTCAAGAGTTTTCACTTTGTCGCTAAATGCCTTAAGCCCTTCCCTAGGATAACTTAATGTACTCTGAATTTGTCCCACACTCATCGTCAACTGTGAGACGCTGTCCATGATCATTTTCATTTTATCTGCAAATGAGGCTAGTGTTTGTTTCATTTCCTCAATGTGTGTTTCAGTATTCTCCAGCTTACTTTCGCCGGTTCTGCGCTTGGCCGACATGGCCCCGTCACCCACAGGCGCGGGAACTGGCGTTTCCTTTGGCGTGTTTTTGTTCTTGGCCTGCTTGGTTTCACTTAAATTTTTTAATTGCTGCTGATTCTGTAAGCATATTTTGTTTATTTACCTTAGCTGTTCATTTTCTTTCTTGAGCCTATTTTCCTACTTTGCTCTGGGGGTGGGTCGTAAAGCATGACACTTACCGGTTAGGTTCGCGCACCATCGGCCCAGGCACGCCGTCTGTTGCCAGAAGATTGTCATCTGGTAGTTGGCGTCTTGTCCGTCATTGCCGATTCCTTGAGTTTGTCGGCCCACGTCGAACCGATGCCCCTTCGGATTTTGGGTTGATCAATGGACTCCAATTCCCAGACCTCACCACGAATTTGGACCTGGACTCATCCTTCTTCTGGATCTAGATACAATCCTTCCTCTGGATCGGGAGCGATTTCGAGACCTCGACCTGCCGCGAGATGCTGCTGTTGACTTCGAGTCGTCAATTGGAGCAGATGCCGTGGAGTGCAGCTCGGATGAGTGCAGGTTCAACGGATTGTCGACTTGTTCCTTTCAGCGTTGGCTGCCATTGCTCTTTCACTTATTCTTCTTCTGATAACGTATGGAATTGTGTAACGCTGTCTGCGCATCTTGTCTGCCGTGGGGTGTGGACCACCACAAAGTTCACATCTGGGTTGACACCTGTGTTCCTTAATCACGTTTATTTCGCCACATACTCTACACACGGTCTCTTCCGGGTTGGGCCACCGGTCAGCTCTGCGACCCAGCCGGCCACAAGCATAACATATATTGATTTTTTTCTTGTAGAGCGAACACTTCACCAGGATCGGACCATACCTGACGAAATTTGGAACCTTGTAACCATCGAAGGCGATGATCACCGTGCCGGTATTCTTAATTCTTTTAGCTGCGAGCGCCAAGGGGTTTCTTGGGCTGACAAATTTCTCTCAAACTCCGCCGGCCCGTCGGCGATGTCGATGTTTCTTATCACTCCTTTCCACGTATCGTCTGGTGCAGCCTCATAGGCGTTGACCTCATAATTGCAACCGCCCAGGATCATTGAAGGAATCAGCACTTATACAACAAGAAACGACAGTTTTCTTTAGATAAATTGAATCCGCAGTGTATAGGCCTTGCGTCTGCAGTCGAAGTAAAAAGTTTAGTTATCTCAGTTTCAAATTTGCTTACATTGTCTACTGTCGGTAGTTCATGTGGCAGTGAGTTCCACTCCTCGATTGTTCTGGGGGAAAACGAGTATTTATGTGAATCTAGTCGTGCTGGAATTGGTAGAATGTGTTCTTGGTGGCTGCTTCTGACTGTTCGGGACACTCGCTGTTTTGTATATTTTTGGGCATTGAAAATAAACCAGTTACGATGAATAAGATACACAGTTTTCAATCTAGCTATCCTCCTGCGTTGAGCAAGTAAAGGAAAGTTTAACTTGTTAATCATCTCGCTTACGGAATCAGTTGATCGGTATTTTGATAAGTTGAACCTTCCAGCTCTTCTTTGGAGTTTTTTATTCAACTCTTTCTATCAGGTTCTTTTTAAAGGGGTCCCAGACGACGCTCGTGTACTCTAGAGTAGGACGAACAAGCTTTAAGTACGCAGTTAATTTAGTTTGCTCTGGAGCAAGTTTTAACTTTCGCATCAAGTACCAGAGCTTTTTTTCAGCCGAGGAGCATATGTTATGTATGTGTGTTTCCCAGTTTAGATCATTGGTATAGTACGTCCCAGGTACTTGAAATGGTTTACACGGCTTAGAGCCGTGCCTTCCATCTGATATTCAAAGGAGTGTATATTTTTAATTTTATTGGTTATTGGTATATACATAGTCTTACTGTAGTTTATTTTTATTTACACGTATCGCACCAGTTATAAACAATTCGCAATGCAGAATTTAATGCGATTTGATCACTGCGGCTGGATACAGTGGTGTAAATTAGGCAGTCGTCTGAAAAAGTCCAACCTTAATATTCGGGTAATATGGTCAGAAATGTCATTTATAAACTAAGAAAAATGACAGAGCCTAGCACCGATCCCTGCGGGACTTCTGATGTTACAGGCAACAGTCAGGATTTCGCGCCATTTTCCTGTAAAACCTGTGTTCTTAGTGAATATGACTATATCCATTTGATAATATTGACGTTACGCCAAGACTGAACAATTTATCAAGAAGTTGAGGGTGCGGAACGCGGTCAAACGCTTTCGAGAAGTCTAGGCAAACAGTAGAGTGTACTAGAAGCTTTTGAGTGGCGCGAGCAGCTGCCTGGGAGCGGCCGTTTCGGCGTGGAATGATGCGGTGGCGCTGGCATCGACCAATCTTCCCGGGCGGATGGCTGGCAGGCGTTCGGCGTACGTGTTGGTACCTCTCTGTCGCGCCTAGTGTGAATATGATCTCCCTCTTTTTTTTTCTTATTCACATACCTCCCCTTTTTCGCGCAAATAAAGGTTATTTGACATTATTGTTATTGAAGTTGCTGCTGACCGCACTGCAGCCCGAAGCAGCATAGCACATTGTACAATATAACGAGCGCGTTTTTTTTTATTTTTAAAGTCTACAGATTTTAGACGAGAAACCAGCTGGCCGGCACACACCGGAAGCACACCCCCCCCCCCAAAAAAAAAGGAATATGGTGCACAAAACGAAGAACTCTTGGTCCATTCCACGTAAAACACCAAAGCTGGACTCAAATAAAAGGCTCATTGCGTGTGGCTGCGTGCACACACGACAAAAAGTAGGCTTCATTGATATTATTTGAAGAAAAGCAGAGTTTTTCCAAACCTCCCTTTGGTTTTGAAATATGGGAATAGATTTATGTTGTAGGACCCACAGAAATGCAAATACGTAATACTGCAAAAGAATGTCTTAGGTGAACATAGTAGTGAAAGATTTTGAGAGTTTGGAAAACGGAACAACACTGCAAAGCAGAGTCGTAACTAATGTTATTCATAATTGATAACATAAAATGCAAGGTTTACATATTTATAAAACAATACATTTGCAATTAGGTAAATTGTAGAAAACGTAAAATATAGAGCCAGGATACAAAAAATAACATAAAGCAAAGCAAACACAACGACAGAGTTAAGGCTGTCTTTCCAAAATGCATTTTAAAAAGATGTTATGGTCGAAAGATCGTTTGAAGGGACACTGAAGTGCAACAATGAATTGGCTTAGATCGATTAATTATGCACCGAGATCCCTAATGCTGCTAAATTTACCATCACATATTTAATACAAAAGATTCAAGATCAAAGATTTTTTTTTTAGATTTCGCGTCATTATTTGCACGTTCTCTCGCTTACAAGCCTCTTCTAGGAAAAATGGTTTTTCTTCTTGGTGTACCGTCAAAAAATTGAGAGTGTAAGAAAATATGCACGAAAAATGACATCCTTTTTACGCCACTGTAGCAATTTATAGCCTGCTCAGTTTTAGGTGCTTCTGTGCGCTTTGGCACTGTAGAACATTTCTCATCTTGACTTCAATTGCGCGTGTAGACCGTGGGTAAGGTCCGATGGTGGCAAAAATGAAGTTTCTGCTGCTCCACAACAGAGTGGGACGCTTGCAACAAGCTGCAGAGCATCTGAGGCTTCTCGAACAGTTACTAAACTGGACTTGCTGATTAGTTTCTCTTGCACGAATGCTTCACATTGCACGATTCCATTGTCTGCACAGGTGAAGTATACGTCTCGTTGAATGCAAAGTTCACGAGTGCTAGGATTCAGTGAGCACGCTACGTACGACACGCCGGCAAATCCAAGAAACTCGTGCAGCGCCCATGACTTTGATAGTAGGACAAGACCACGAAGGTCACCGAGAGTGACAACCGCGTCAGACGAGGGACTTGAACTTGCCTCGTCAGCTTCGTCGCCATCTGCAGAAGTTGCACCGTTGGTATCCACAAGGAGCTGTGCAAGAGTGCTAATGCGTCGCCGTTTTCTGTTGTCATTCTCAGCCGGCACACACTGATGACGCTGCTTTGTTTGGGTCCATGGAGCCGGAGTTTTGAGCGTCAAATATGCAGACAGGTTGGGCAAGATCGTCGGGACTGCATCAGGGGCAAGTGTCGGCGTTCCCCTTGGAATTCGGACTTGAACACATTGATAACGTGTACGTAGTCTCTAACAATGAATTGCGGTTTGAAATGTAACTCGCACACAGCACAATCGGCGTCAAGCGGCTTGTCAAGCCGATGGAGGTTCCGCTCCCAAAAAGTCGTCGTTCTTCGTCCTTCGGGGCCTTGAAAAGTGATAACTTCCGACTTTGTTGCACACGCGGATATCCTGTTGTGCAACCTAGTGCGTAACAATGGTTTAGACGCTACTTCTTCGTCATTTCGCAACTAAAACCGAGATGCCGGCCATGCCGCCGAGCCAGCCGAGTAAACCAAGTGGGAAGATTGGGCGATGGCAGCGCCGCCGCTACTTTTGCCACAAGTTGGGGATGGAGAAAGCAAGGGGAAAGCGTTTCGGCCTCGCCACTCAAAAGTTCTAGTACACTCTACAAACAGCATCTAATTGACCTTTCTCGTTCTATATGCTCGAAAAATCATGTTTCAATGAGCTGCATGACAGTAAACAGTTTTTGCCTGAAGCCATGTGGTTCGGAAGAAAAATATTAGCATTTTCAAAGTAATTAATCAAGCTTTTTGATATCACATGTTCCATAATTTTGCAGCATGTGGATGTAATTGAAATAGGTCTGTAATTTCCAATGGTGTGTCTATCACCGGGTTTATGAATAGGAGTAATTCTGGCAGTCAGCCAATCAGATGGTAGTTTGTGCTGGTCTAATAACGCTTTAAAAATGATACAGAGACATTAGTTACCATTCCGTATATCGTTTTAAAAATTCGTTTGGGATACCATCAGGGCCAGTCCATTTTTTAGTGTACAGTAATGCAAGTATACGTACAGTAATTCAAGTATACGCTCCTCTGTGAAATCAATGTCAGGCATACGCAACATACAGTATGACATCCAGTATGACAGTATGACATGCAGTATGACAGTATGACATACAGTATGACATGCATATCATGATTTCCGTGATAGGGCCTGTCATTACTTTTGTCGTCCGTTCGCGTCACGTAATACCAACTTTAGTACATGTGAAGCAAGCGAAACGGCTGCGAGCGCATTATGAGCGTCGGAGGTAGTCATGTTCTCACATTCCACGCATCTAATGTTATCATGTTTGCACCAGCCCTATACCTTCGTTATCCATTCAGGTCACGTAGCACCAAATTTGGTATATGTGAAGCTGGCGAAGCGGCGGCGGGCAGACTAGGAGTGTGGTGTGTTATCATGACTTACAATACTTGCATGCCATGATTAGTGCCTGTCAGTTATGTTCACAATGCAGTCATGCCATACCGTAACAGTCTTCCAATATGCCATGGGATTAAAACCACCGCAAGAGAAGCAAGGCCATGACATGTAAATCATAGCACTCATAAAATGATTACTAGTCATTTATTCTCGTCATACAGTCATGTCATGCCATACCAATTTTAGTATAGATTCCTATATTGAAACGGCCAGGAGAGTTAAAAGTCGTAATCGGATAGATAGATAGATAGATAGATAGATAGATAGATAGACAGATAGATAGATAGATAGATAGATAGATAGATAGATAGATAGATAGATAGATAGATAGATAGATAGATAGATAGATAGATAGATAAGTCGTCGAAGTTCGCTAAGAAATGCTTCGTATTTAAGAATAGTGGCTGTCATTCCATACTTTTATGATACATCTCATGGCTTAAAAAGTTGCTTCGAGATATGGTGTGGATGTGGTTACCGTCCCCGTACAAAGTAGGGCAGATTTGCAGGTTGACAGAAGAACGCCTTAATAGAATTGCCACGAAGAGTTGGACATGTGCCATACAACACGTAAATAAATTTATAGAGTGCACCGTGGGCGTGATATATATGCTTCCTTCAGCATGCGGTCGTAGTTACATAGGTGAAACTAAAGAAACGATTCTTAAAGAAACGATTGGGAGAACGTAAGAATAATTAATGCGAAGGGATAAGCTCCAACTGTAGTTGAGCAACGCGTGTGCTCCTTCGAAAGAGAACGAAAAGCCTCGCGCTCTGATTGCGCATGAACCTGTGCTGCCTTTCCAGACTTGCCGTACGGCCATTTTTTCTATGTGACGTCGTTGCAACTTCCCTGGTTGAATAATTTCACCACATTTTGTGGAGGTTGCTGTGATCCCCAAGCAGACCTGGAGCTCCGCTCTCACAGGTTGGCCGCCAGCAACAAGTGGGGCGATGACTCTAAACTCGCCTATGTTATCTTTATTTGGCTGACGTCGCTAAGCATTGGTTTACCAACCGCGAAACCACCTTCACCAATTTGTCCACCTTAAGCCCCTTGTGATCGAAGCGTTTGGCCAACCAGAGGTCCGCAAGCTCCGCGATGACCAGCGTCTACGCCACTGAGCCTAGCAGCCTGGCGAGACGTTTACTAGTTATACTGAGGTTGGCTCGACCTCTGCAGGCGTGTTAACCCATCTATGCCTGAAGAAAAATTAATTGGCAGATCCGATGTAGAGTGAGAATGAATCATATGCGTAGCACGAATGAGAAAGGTTCATATCACTTTGAAATCACCACAACGTTACGGGATAAAGGTAAATTATGCCGTATACGACTTCTGGGTCATGATTATCATATTTCGATGTGTCGTTTACCTTCGAAACTATTCACGTCAAGTGATGCCAAACTTAGTATATGTGAAGCTAGCGAAACGGCCGCGAGTATGTTATGAACGCGGTATGATGTCATGTTCTTGCATAACACGCGTGTCATGATTGTCATGTTCGCACCAGTGATATATGCCTTCGTCATATTGACGTCACGTAACACCAAGTTTGGTAATAGGAAGCTAGCGCAACGGCCGCGAGTGCTTACGAATGGCTCAATATACTCCAACGCGACGCGCACGCACACTGGGCACAGTGATGCTATACGTTATCAAAACGCGAGAACTTTATAGTCTCACGCCAGGCGCGACTGGCGCGACCAGTGTCCGTCGGCGTGGCACGATAACAACCGGCGCGAAGTGCGACATACTGCACTTCGCGCCGATAGGTTACCCAGACAGCACTGCGTCTGCCTTTTTAATGACAGGAGCGACTCCGGACGCACTGAAGTGCACATGCATCAAAGCAATGCAGCGCGACGCGCGTCTGTGAATATACGACAGGGCCATGCCTGGCGTTGCGACGCCGGCGTGACGCCATGAAACGAACGCTGGCGCGCAAGCCCGCCGTGTCACGCCGAAGTGTATTGACGCTTGACTATGGCACGTAGTGATGTTGTCACATGACACGCATCTCATGTTATCATGTTTGCACCGGTCAAATACCTTCGACATCTATTGACGCTCGTAATACCACATTTAGCATATGTGAAGCTAGCGAAACGGCCGTGATCGTATCATGAGTGTAGCATGTAGTCTGTTGGTACATGACAAGCATGTCGTAATTGTCATGTTTGGACGTGTAATTTACCTATGTCGTCCGGTCGCGGCAAGTAATACCGAATTTCGTACATATGAAGCTAGCAAAACGGCCGCAAGCGCATGATGAGCGTGGAATGTAGTCATGTTGTTACTTGACATGCATCTCGTGCTTATCGTGTTTGTGCAGTCTTGTACCTTCGTCATTCATTCACGTCCCGTGATTCCAAATTTGGTATAAGTGAAGCTAGCAAAACGGCCGTGAGCGCGTTATAAGCGTGGCATGTAGTCATGTTATTACATGACACGCATGTCATAATTTTCATGTTAGGGTCTGTGGCCTGTGTTCGCCATGCGATCATGTGATACCATACCAGTTTTGCAACATGTCACGTGAATGAGACCACCGCAAGAGCATCAAGACCATGAAATGTAAATCATGACATTCATGGCACACATGTCACGATTCTCATATTATGGACTAGTCAAATATGCTCGTCATACAGTCATGTTATGCCCCACCAAGTTGGAATCGATGTCATCATTCTAACGACCAGGAGAGCTAGACAACCTAGGCGGCTAGATAGATAGATAGATAGATAGATAGATAGATAGATAGATAGATAGATAGATAGATAGATAGATAGATAGATAGATAGATAGATAGATAGATATAGATAGATAGATAGATAGATAGATAGATACATAGATAGATAGATAGATAGAAATGTGGGGTTTAACGTCTGAAAACCACCATATGATTATGAGAGACGCCCTAGTGGACAGCTCCGGAAATTTCGACCACCTGGGGTTCTTTGACGTGCACCCAAATCTGAACACACGGCCTTCAACGTTTCCGCCTCCACCGGAAATGCACGCCGCCGGCACTTGAACCCGCGACCTGCGGGTCAGCAGCCAAGTACCTTAGCCACTAGACCACTGCGGCGGACTAAATAGATACGCTCAAAGTCACCGAAGTTCGCTAAGAATTGCTTCGCATTAAAAAAACATCCGACACTTTTTGAGGGGCATCGAGGATGGATCATACCAGATGTTGCTGGCGGAAAGCCCGACCATGGTGGCAGTCCTCGTACGCCTGTGCCAGAGTTTTGATGAATTGCACCGTCAGCGTTCCATCGGCTGGCAGAGTGTCCTACCACCAGATTCAATCACGGCCGTCGCACTCGCAAATTACAACGTTCGCCAAAAAACTGCGTCCAACTAGATCAAAGCCTTCATCAGGGAGGAAGTCGTAACAGCTCTCCTGCTGCCGCATAGCGACGCGCCCACCGCAAGCTGCCTTCGACACTGCAGCAGGCCATACGCACCGAAATTCGCGATGCCCCCCTACTGTTCCGGTCCCTTACTGATGCACTTTGGTACCATCTGATCTCTCGACTGCTGGCTAAGCACCACCTGCGCCACCTTCGCCTCTCATCTACGTAGCTGTAGTTACGCGGCCCCCACCGCATCCAGGCTCCTTTTCGGCACCACCTTCCCCAGACTCGCCTCCAGTTAACAGGCCCCCACATTGCTTTTTCCGTCTATCTAATGAGTGGTGCACCCAGGACAACCGTCCTATCTGCTTCGCGTGTGGCATCACTGGCCATATTGCTCGCTTCTGCCACCGCTGTCAACACTTGCGTATGCCTCCTATGGAACTTTTATCTACGTGCCACAACATGCCACCATATCTGCTTATTGAAACGAAGATGCGTGAGCCTACGGGGCGCGGAAGAAGAAGGAGAGTAGTGGAGCGGTGCTTGGACTGTGTGGTTGGGTGAAGCGTTCTAGGCCTGTCTCAGAAGTACGCTGCTCTTTCACAACGCCATTTCACCTCATCTTTAAATAAATACAGTCACTCGTAACAGTTTGGTGGAAGGTGCCGGGTACATCCATCTGGACGACCCAGCTCTACCGATTTTGCGACGGAGCAGACGCTTGGCAGGCTTGCCACCACAGCAACCAAACATGGAGAACGCGGGAGCAGGCCATAACAATCTTGTTGCTGATGAGCAACACGCTCACCCGCCAGAACAAGCTCGCTGCGGCATGCCGGAACGTCAGCCGAGGACCTTTTCGTGGCAGCCGGATGACGATGTTGACGACTGTCTCAAGCACTACCAAGATTGAGTCGTAGCAACCGCTGGAGCACTGCTAAGCAGCTCGAGAACGTTGTTTTTTTTTCTCATCGGCACCGCGTCTCTTTAGTTCGACAACCATGAGAGTGCATTGACCACATAAGACATTTTCGTGGACGAGCTGAAGAGGTGTTTGGTGACTCAACAGCTAAGGTCAAGCAGGCGGAGCACACGCTTTCACGCAGAGCTCAGTTACCTGGCGAAACATGCACCACCTACATCGAGGCCGTCTTGAAGCTTTGCTGAATCGTGAGTGCGGCCATGTGTGACGAAGATAAGGTAGGTCATCTGCTCAAGGGAATCGCGGAAGACGTGTACAATTTTCATATCACTAAGGAAGACTTACACACACCTTCCGACCTAAGGAGACACTGCCGAGCGTTTGAAGCGCTAAAGAGGAGGAGAGTCCTACCGAAATTTGGACGTCTCGAGAATGTGCCCTCCATTGCAAGTGTCAACCTTTCATCGCAGGACGACATTTCTTCTCTTATAAGACGAGTGGTTAAGGAAGAACTTGCCCAACGCAAGCTGTGGACACCGCTGGTGTCTGCCATCAGTGTGCATTCGACCAACGGTCCCGTGAACCACTGGTACCTCGGATGCGACAGAGCTACTTTGAGCCTCGCCCGAATTACGCCAATCGTTTCGAACGAAGGAGTGAACAACCACTCGAAAACCAGGAACGCAGGCAAGCTGCATCACAGCGATTTACTCCTCGGCCACCATCGCCAAGCTTTTATCGACCGAGGAGGTCTACTTCGCCGGGGACGACTAGACGCGACACCCGTACTTGCTACAACTGCGGGCTACCTGGACACATCGCTAGGTACTGCTACCGTCGCCAGCAGTGAGCTCCACGATTCAACGTGTACACGCCCTATGTACCTGCTGGCGAGTCTCGACCATTTCAGGGCTCTTTCCAACGGCAACACGCAGCACGTGCTGACTCGCCTTTCTCCGACCGCAGCGTTACCACCACCCGCACGCCAACAGTGATCCCCGTCTCCGCGTCGCCGCTCGGGGACGCCACCACCACTGGGAAACTAACTGGTGCGACCAATGGGGGCGAGGCCGCAAAATCATCTTCCGCAAGACCCCTTGTGTTGTAATGGTGAGAGCAAAGTGAGTGTTTTTGTAGACAATGTGAGTACTGTTGCACTAGTTGATACCGGTGCTGCCGTTTCCATAATGAGCATGTTTTTTTTAAAAATCGCCTTGGGACGAAAGTAATGTTTGCTTGGAATCCAAGTGCTACGTCCGCGGCGTAGGGAGAGAAACGTTGAGCCCGGTTGGAGTTTGTTCTGTTTACTTTCTGTAGGAAATCAAACGTTTCGAGCGGAACTGACGGTGCTTGCACGAGCGACCCATGACGTCATTCTAGGTATAGATTTTTTGCGGGAATGTGGTGCAACTCTAGATTGTGGTAGTGGTGCGATTATTTTTCGTCCCGTGTTGCCGTCTCCATTGACGAAAGATACCGTTGATGACTGTGGAAGCGTTTTCCATGTCTGAAGACGTCTGCTTGGCCCCGCATAACGCAATGTTTGTGCGTGTAAACTCTTCGCGCTCTTGTGCGGGTTCTAACTACGGTTTAGCCGATCCAAACTTCAGTAACGCATTTCAGAAAACGTTATTGTGCCTCGTTGCCTCGTGCTCACCGTCGATGTTTGTGCCGATTGTGGACTGTGAACGTTTCCGCGCAGCCCAATATCTGCTGCGGGACTTAAATTGGCAAGCTTTCAAGAGCAAAGTACTCTTACCATACGGTCACTCCAACTCTCGGTCGATGTAAAGAAACCCCACGCCAACTCGTACCCCGACTATTCTGCCAGCATTGACCGTATGATTAACAAGTCACTTCCATCAACTGAACGGTCGCTGCTGCAGGGGGTGATCGCACGCTACGCCTCGGTCTTTGACTTTGCCCAAGACGAGACGTCTACCGTTACGCCACCGTCTTCACGTACGCAACACCGCATCTATACAGGCCAAGCACCACCAATACGCCAGAAGCCCTATCGTGTATCGCCTTCCGAAAGGAAAGTCATCGCTGAGCAAGTTGAAGACACGCTAAAGAAGGGCGTCATACAAGAATCGTGTAGTCTATAGGCAGCTCCTGTCATCTAGTCAGGAAAAAGGATAATTCATGGAGATTCTGCGTAGACTATCGTCGCCTAAATGCCATCACAAAAAAACATGTCTACCCTTTGCCAAGTATAGATGACGCCGTGGACTGCCTGCATTCTGCCTCCTATTTTTCTTCTGTTGACTTGCGTTCTGGGTATTGGCAAATTCCTATGCATCTCTCAGATAAAGAAAAGACGGCCTTCGTAACACCAGACGGTCTCTTTGAGTTTAACGTTATGCCCTTTGGTTTGTACAAGCTCCAGCGACATTCGAGAGATTTAGGGATACAGTACTCCGTGAACTAAAATGGGAAATTTGCATGTGCTATTTAGATGACGTGATTATCCACGGCAAGACTTTCAAGAGCATAACCACCGCTTGTCGCTTGTGTTTGAATGCTTACACGAAGCTGGCCTTGTTTTAAACTCAAAGAAGTGTCATTTTAGAGAACATCAAGCCTCGTATTAGGCTTTCCGTGGATAAAGAAGGCGCGCGACCAGACCCACAGAAGACTGCAGTGGTTCGCAACTTTGACCACCGTGAACAGTGAAGGATCTGCGAAGTTTTCTAGGTCTGTGCTCATATTTCCGCCGATTTATTAAAAACTTCGCACAACTTGCCTCCCCATGACGTCCCTTCTTCACAAAGACACACCGTACTGTGGGATGATAAATGTGAAGCTGCATTTCAACAGCTGAAGTTTTTATTGACTTCAGGACCCACCCTAAATCATTTTGGTCTGATGCTTTGACTGAACTTCATACTGATGCTAGTGGGCTAGGGGTTGGTGCTGTGCTGGTCCAACTCTGCAACAGCCGCCAGCACGTCGTAGCATATGCCAGTCGGACACTGACCGAGCAGAGAAGAACTACACCGTCACCGAGCTCGAGTGCTTAGCAGTCGTCTTCGCCATCAGAAGTTCCGACCGTATCTACATGGCCGCGAGTTCACGATAGAGACCGATCACCACTCACTATGCTGGCTTGTGCGACTTCGTGACCCGTCTGGCCGGCTGGCTCGTTGGCGTTGCGCCTTCAAGAGTACACTTTTCTGTACCTATAAAAGCGGACGATGTCACACAGATGCCGACTGCTTATCCCACCTTCCTTCAGTACACACCAACGCTGACGACGATGACATTGATGACTATTTAGTTTCTGTCTCGTCCGACTTCCCAGATACCAGCAGCTTCATACGTGATCAGCAGCGCAACCCTACTCTGAAACCCTTGCTCGAATCTGCACATAACTCCGTCGACAAGCACTTAAAATTTCCAAATGACTGCTGTATAAAAGAAACTATTCAGCCGATGGCCTCCCGTTGCTTATAGTGGTGCCGGAAAGCCTGCGCCAGGTCGGCCTTCGTTCTGTGCACGATGATATAACATCCGGTCATCTCGGTTTCACACGTACGCTACATCGACTACGTGAGAGGTTCTACTGGCCGAAAATGTGGACAACCACAAAACAGTATGTCGCCAGCTGCACTATATGTAGCGCCACAAGCCATCCACCACTGCCCCAGCAGGTTATTTGCAGCCCATCCCTCCACCAACATCCCCTTTGGAAAAAGTCGGCTCGACTTGCTCGGACCCTTCCTAAGGACCCATCGGGCCACGATATGTTATAGTGTGCGTGGATATTAACGCGTTATACGGAAACGGACGCACTGACATCGGCCACAGCAGCGCTGTTCTTCTTTTCTGTTACAACGGGTCATACTGCGTCACGGTGCTCCACGGGTTGTCATCAGTGACCGTGGACGACAATTTATCGCCGATGTGGTTGAAGAATTTGTGCGTCTGTGGCTCCTTATCGCTCCACCCTTACATCCGCAAACTAACGGCCTCACTGACAGAGCAAATCGAACTCCCACGAATATGCTATCGATGTACGCTGATGCTGACCACAGGAATTGGGACGCCGTCTTAGCGTTGTTACTTACGCGTATAACACCGCCAAGCATGAAGTTACTGGATTTCCTCTTTCGCTTTACGCACGAAATCAACAAGAGTTTTCTGGAACTCTATTACCTTTTTGCACAAAAAGATCTGTCCATCGCTCAGACGTTGTGTCGCGCTGAAGAAGCACGTCAACTAGCGCGCCTTCGAACATTGTCTTCGCAAGAACACAGCAAGAGTCGCTACGATGCCAAGCATATCCCCGTAGAGTTTTTCTCCTGGTGAAGACTGTTGCGAAGTGCGCCTCCGACGACGTTACGAAGGGCGCCACGAATCCCATTGCTGCAACCACTGTTTCGAAAGACGGTGACGCCAACACGGTCCCGAAGGCACCACTGCTCCGATCTCCGCCGACACGGTCACCAACCGTTTGGTAGCGTAGGTTTCTCAGCTCGCGACTGCTTCTGCGCAGAGCTGATAGACGAGCGGACGAGACTACGGTGAGTTAAACAAGTTTATGTACAGCATATATACAGAGGCGTTACAAATTCGGCACTGGGGCCGACAGCTTAGAGACCGAGGAGCCGAGCTCTCCTCTCTAACATATAGGTCTACTGCTCGCGACGCGCGCAGGGCTTCTTTTATATGCACGGGTGGATTCTTTGAGAAACCAAATGTCCAACCAGAAGAGCCGCTGGTCGTGAGGTCGAATCCTCCAATAGGGTGCCGCTGGGCAGCGTCATTCTCATCGAATCTGGAGCCGCTGCGCTGCATGTGGCTGCACCAAGGACGAGTGACGTCGCAATGCATTGCGTCAGACTCGCCAGACAGGAAGGCGCCGGCTCGCTGGCTGAGGTAACTCACTGTGCGTGCGCGGCAGAGAGGCACTGTCGCGTGATGACGCCGTTGAGTGGTTCATCGCGTAAGGCGGGCTCGCGGGCTGGCCTTGACACAGATTGCCTTTTCAGAGGCATGGACGTTCGCTGTGGGCTTGCAGGCATAACACTACGTGTGGCTGTGGACTCCTGTTCGTAAAAAAAAGGACTGTACCGGAAGTTCTAACAAACTATGCCGGCCCATTAGTGATAGTCACTCGTCTCAGTGACGTGAATTACGTTGTCGTTCGAGTCACAGCCATAACTGGCGTTCGCGCACTACGCAAATTGTTCACGTAGCCCGCCTCAAACAGTACCGTCGAGGTATTTAACTCGCTCGGGGAGCTTCGTCTGCCGCCGGGGGAAAGGAAACGAAGGTGCGCGAGCCTACGGGGCGCGGAAGACGAAGAAGAGTAGTGGATCGGTGCTTGGACTGTGGTTGGGTGAAGCGTTCTAGGCCTGTCTCAGAAGTACGCTCTTTCACAACGCCATTTCACCTCATAATTAAAAACACAGTCACTCGTAACAATATGAACAAGAGGCACTCCAACTTGTATCTCCGCCCATCAACTGTTCGTTTCCCAAGCCCTCGTCCTGATCGCCATCGCCTATGCGTCGGCGACCACCTCCTAAGGAGGGAAACTAATCAGTGCAGCTCTGGAGACAGAACTGCAACTTCTGCGCAATTCTCAAGGCCTCTTTTTGGCTGCTAAATGTTATTGATGTCGATGTTGAGGGAGTTGCCACTAGCGCTAATTGATATCGGGGCCGCCGTTTTTGTGATGAAAGCAAAATTTTGTCGGAGGCTCAACAAAATGATCACATCTCTCCGTGCCATCATGCTGTCACGGCTAGCGCGCAACGCATTCAACCCTCGGCTATGGTACGGCGTGCGTCGTCATCGAAGACATTTTGTATGTACATCGTTCAATTTTTTCTTCTACGATGTTGCTCTCATTACCTCACCTTGGGTTAAAATTTCCTATCGCGCCATCGATTGTTCACGTGCGGAGTGTTCCTTGTGCCAACATGTGAATTTACATCACTCGACCATTCTCATCAGCTCTGCAAAGTCATCACTGGTGACGACATCACCTTGCCTCCGAAGCTTCACTCCCTATTGAGTCTTTCATGTGGGGCAGCTTGACGCCATGGTGTTTTCACGCTTCTACAGTTTTTACTGAACGCAAGGGCATCGTTCTTCTATTTGCCGTTCTCACAAATGCGTCTGGTTCAACCATAGTGCTGGTTCCTAACCATTACAACTACCCCATTGGCCTACTCCGTGGTGAATTCCGTGGAGGCGGAATGTTATAGGCCCGTGTACTCAGATTTGGGTGCACGTTAAAGAACCCCAGGTGGTCAAATTTCCGGAGCCCTCCACTACGGCGTCTCTCATAATCACATGGTGGTTTTGGGACTTCAACCCCACATATCAAACACCGGCTCACACTCGCCTCTGCGACAGCGTCCTTACCGCGTTTCCGCCGAAGAGCGCCACATCATTGCGGAGCAAGTAGAAGACATGCTTAAACGTGGAGTCATACAGCCTTCTCAAAGCGCTTGGTCATCGCCTGTATAACTAGTAAAGAAAGAGATGGCACTGTTCGATTTTGCGTGAACTATCGTCACCTGAACAAAATTACGAAAAAAGATGTCTACCCGCTACCACGAATAGATGGTGCTCTTGACTGTTGCTAGGCGCCGAGTACTTTACATCCTTAAATCTGCGTTCTGAATATTGGCAGGTGTCAATGGGGGTGATCACCTTGTGAGTTTAAAGTCGTGCAATTTGGGCTCTGCTACGCGATTGCAACGTTTCAGCGAATGATCGCTATCATGTTTGCGCCTAGAAGTGGCAGACTCGCGCGTATTACCTGGACGACACCGCAGTCTTTTCAGCTGATTTCCTGACACATCTTAGTCGTCTCCACAAGAATCTGACTTGTCTAACTTCTGCAGGTCTACAACTTAACACCAAGAAGTGCCACTTCGCAGCACGCAAACTAACCTTCTTGAGACATGTCATCAAAAGAGCTGTCCCTGACTTCCCGATGCCCACATCGCTGAAAACCCTCAGAAGCTTCGTTGGTCTCTCCTCCTACTTTCGTCACTTCGTACGTAACTTCGCGTCCATCATCGCACCTCTGATGAGTCTGCAGGTATATCTGCATGGTCACCTGCATGTGGCGATGCATTTCGCTAGCTACGCCGCCTGTTGACCTCACCACTCATTCTTCGTCATTATGACCCCACTGCTGCCACAGAAATTCCCACCGATGCAAGTGACTTCGATCTTGGTGCAATTTTGGCTCAAGAAAAGGCACTCAAGCCGAATACGTAGTCGTTTATGCAAAGCACGCTCTCAAGAAGACTGAATACAATTACACCGTGACAGAGAAGGAGAGTTTGGCCATAATGTGGGCGTTGACGAAGTTTCTCCCGTACCTTTACTGCCGTCTTTTTGACGTGGTCACAGACCACCACGCTCTATGTTGGCTGTCCACCTTTAAAGGCCCATCTGGATGCCTGGGGCGTTAGGCACTTTAATTGCAGGAATATGATATCCGTGTCGTATTACGATATTCGTGTCGTATATTGTTCCGGTCGCAAGCATGCAGATGCCGATGCGCTTTTCCGCTCGCCATTAACACCAAATGTGGCTTCTCCTTCACCCTTTTTTACCACCTTGTCATCACTCGGCACCACTGACATGCTTTCAGAGCAGCTTAACAGCCCATACCTTGCCTTGTTACTCGACTACTCTATTGCCGTCTGCTGACCCTTCCACGAGAGCGCTACACCGTCAATCAGCCCACTTTTTCATGTAAGACAACATTCTGCACCACCGCAACTACATGCCAGGTGGTCGAAAGTGGCTCCTGGCTGTGCCTAGTCAAAGCGCTCTAAAGTCTGCATAGATGTCAATGCAGGTTTTCAGTGTTCACGCAGGTGTCCTGAAAGCTTACGAAAGGCTGCACCAACGATATTACTAGCGAGGAATGTATTGCTTTGTGCAGAAATGCGTTCAGTTTTGCACTGCTTTCCAACATAATAACACACCTCCACGGCACCTTACTGGCATGTTACAGCCACTACCGTGCTCGGCTCACCCATTTGACTGCGTGGGTATTGACCTCTGTCGCCCCTTCCCATATACTGGCTCTGGAAACCAGTGGAGTATTGTCGTCATCGATCATCTGACACACTACGTTGAGACTGCAGCTCTACCGTCGGCGGTTACTCACGAAGTTGAGCTCTTCATTTTCTGCAGCTTCATTCTACGCTATAGTGCTCCACGGGAAGTACTCAGTAATAGAGGTCGAGTGTTCCTGTCGGAGGTCATCCAAGCTATCCTCGTTGAATGCAACACCATCCACCTGAAATCTACTGCATACCATCCACAGACAAATGGTCTCACTGATGGTTCATCGGCACACTTGGTGACATACTGATTATGTACCCTCCTCCACCCCCACTAACTGGACGCTGCATTACCTTTTGTTACCTTCGCTTATAACACCGCGACGCAAGCGACTACCGTTTTTTTCCAGTTCTTTCTGTTGGATTGGATTGAATTGGATAAACTTTTATTTGGTCCGCCAAAACACAGATCACTGTGTTGCGGGCAGCTCCCACGTGGGGACTGAGATGCCAAGCTCCTCAGCCGCCTCGCGGCTTGGTGGACAGCCCAGAGCTGATCTTTCTGTTGTACGGCCGCGAACCTTCCCGCGCAAAGTACAACATACCCCAGTACCACCCTGATGCATCTGACTGCTCTCCACTTTCTGAAGCCGCCAGATACGTTGATGACTGCCGTCAGTTGGCTAGTTCTCTGACAAGTGAGGCTCAAGGTCTACAAAAGACTCTATATGACGATGTTCATCACATAGCTCCTACATTTCGCGCTGGCTCCCTTGTGCGGCTTTGGATGCCTCCGCACGTCCCTGGCCTTTCTTATGAACTTATGGCGCAGTACCGTGGTCCATACCGTGTCATTATTGCGACCTCGCTGGTTATTACATCATCGATCCCTAAACACAATCGCCAGATTTGCGCCATCGAGGACGCGAGACCGTACCCGTCGACCATCTCAAGCCCTACTACAACTCCCTCATTGTGCCTACTCCCTGAATCAACAAGACGGTACTCTTCACCCCGGGAGTATTGTAGTGGAGCATATGCACCAAGGCATATGCGCCTTCGAAAGAGAACAAAAAGCTCCACGCTCTGATTGCGCGAGAACCTGTGTGCCTTTGCGAGACTTGCTGTACGGCGATTTTTCGTTCCGACCTTGTTGCAACCTCATCACACAACCTTGTGATGCACTGTCGTCTAAATTGCGGTTGCCAGCCTCGATTTCAGGCTGTGAGTGTGCTGGAGCAACACCATATTAATACTCAAGGCCTCACTACGCCACCGTGATGTCATGGAGGTGAGATCGGCCTGGTAGTCAGCTTCACTGCGACGAAGCGGTATAGAGTTCACTACCTGTGTTTTTGCATGCAAAGGTTAGTAAATTTAAATTTACCCTCCGCATTGCTTCTTTCTCACGCAATAGGTTTTGAATAACACATTTCAATAATGCCGTCTACTTTCTGATGCGCAAAATGAGCTCCGGCAGACCAGTGGCTGCTGGCATGCAAGCCCAACATCCTATTTTTTAGGCATTTATGTAAACAATTCTAAGCTCTTTTTTTTTGTCTATCCTGACAACAGTTACCAGTAGGAATTTAGGAAACACACGTATGCTGACATTGATACTTCGAGATTGGATGCAGAAAGTATTTTGAACTTGACTAATGCAGCAATATCTAGTAAGACATTTAGAAATGCGAACAAAAGTCAATTCTCTCATTCATTTATTTCTTTATTACAACCTTCAACACCTCAAAGTTAACATGGCATACCACTACTTACAAACAAATTATTTCACATGCAAATGAACAGTACAATTACAAAACAATATATGCTGGTCTGCATAGCAGCTTCTTACAAAACATCCTGGTCTGCATTTGCAACTAAAGAAGGTCAGGTTGCAGTGTTTTCAGCTTTCGCTTTTTTTCTTGTTTACTTGCCATATGCTTGTCATCGGTCTGTTTGCACAGATTGCTTAACAAAAAGTTTGCAGCAGCATTAAAAACATACTTCATGACGTGCTGTAGTAATGCCCCCGCTCACAAGTGTCAAGGTCTTTATCACTGTCGGTAAAGGATGATGTAAAGGCAACAAGAAGCTTTTTTTGTTTCCGAGAACCATAAAATTTGGTTGCATTTGTCTCGCTTACGTGTTGCTGAAGCACTATTTCTATTGTAGAAACTGCCTGCGAAACTACAGGTTGAGGAAACTTGAGGCCACCTCTCATGGCAGTGGCAATAAGTAAACAAATTATCGTTCTCACAACTCTCGTCTTCTAAAATAAGATTGTCCTTGCAGGAAGTACATGCAAGCTGTTTTGAGGCTGCATGTGCGCAGTAGCCTGCCACATAAGTAATGGCAAGAATCATCGGCTGCTTCTTTGTGATGTTGTGCTCCCTTCTGGCAACAACAAACCGTTTCATATACTGCGGGTCATCAAGAGAGCCACAAGGGGTGAGAACATTTGGATGAGAGAGTTTGGGGAGCTCGAGCACTTTTTGCAATATGAGCTTGTGCTCTGACTCGTATATCTGCCATGTAGACATGTAATACTGCGCTCCTGACAATTGCCTATATTTCCCAAACCTGTCCTCTAGGCAGTCGGTCTGAAACTTCCCCAGCAACACGTACGGGAAGCCCAGCTCTTCATTGCAGTAGCGGGTTACTTCTACAAGGGCATGGCAAGTGTGGCGAAATGCACTGTGTGTTTGACGAGTCAGGTGGCCTGCGTCATGCTTTAGACTTCCGCAAAAGTCTAGTCAGTCAATTACGCTGTTGAGGAAATCGATCTGAGGGGAAGACAGACTTCTCACTGGCTCTTGAAAGCTGTTGCGCAGGCGCTATTCCTTGTGAGGTGTTTTGACATTCACAATATTCCACCGCGTCATTATGGTGCGAATTGATTCAGCTGTGCCTTTGACATGTTGACGTAGAGCTAACTTTGAACTAGGAGTGCTGTAATATTTGAAAGGTTGAACACCCTCAGGACGAGATTGACGTCCTGGGGCTCCAACTGGACGGATTTAGTGCTTTTACAGATAACGTGCGGGCCAACCGCAAGAGCTCATTGCTTGCCTCTTCGTGCGCCTTCCTCAAAAAGCCAAATGATGCTGTGAACACTTGTCCATCACTAGAAAGTGGAGCTATCTCGGGGAAAAACATGCAAGTCCCTGAATTGCGTTGATTAAGCCAGTTGTTACAGATACACTTGAGAATGTGAACACTGTTCAAGACAAAAAACAAAGGTCTGGAAGGATCGTATGGGTGTACATAGACAATATTAAATTTGGGGGTATCAGAAAGAAAACACAATGATTTGCGCTTAATGAAAATATTGTCAGAAATGACTTCAATCACCCGAAGTCCAGCATCTTCTAGCTCTATAATGAGGTGTTTTAGAACACAGTGCAATCTTTTGCATCGAGTTTTGCGACAGGCAGAGTATGCACAACATCTTTGTTGAATGACAACAGGCTCCGCATCACGAACTAGGACGCCGTCTTTGCAGCATTGTTGCTGTTTGTGGCCGCACCTGTGACGAAACCACCTTTATATAGGACTGTAAATGAATCTCGTCCATCATGAGCGTCACAGTCCGTTCAGGGTCCTTCAGTGCTAATGCCATTTTTGGGCATACCACAAGTACAAATCATCTTCTTGCTCCAATGAAGGACTAAGGCTGTATGCGGCACAAACACGCCAATAGTGTTTGGTTGTGGAAGCTTCAACTGCGATGTACGACGCATGAACTTGTAAGTGTGTGGTGCTATTGTGAACATAATACTGACGAACACAAGTAATTTGGCTGGATACCTTGCTTCATATTCGAAACAATCTCAACTTGGTGCCTCAGAAACTTCATCACTTCTGCCTGCCAATCAGATGGAAACTGTAATTATGACAGTTCTTCTAAGTGCGCCAATATAAGGCACAAAAGAAGCTAAACACTTGCCTCATCATTTTGGGAGCATTTTACAAGTTCTTCTAAGCGAATAAGCGTAACACTCAGTTGTCTAACGTCCGAAATGGAAACGGGAACACAACAGTGCCTACTTTCTCATTCCGTGTCTCTCCAAAGTATGCTTTGAGGCAGCGATCGGCACATACAACTACAGCACAATGCACTACTGGCGCTTCTTGGGGCGCGAAGTTCAAGAACCACACACTGCCTTTGACGATCACCTTGCTCCAGAAGTCTCCCACCTAAACATTGTTCGTATAACACAATAAGTCCTCGAAAGAGGAGATGGCGTTGCTCTTCTCTTCCTCTTGATTTGTGATGAGTGACTCTTGTAATGCATCTTGCAGCACTTCAGGCCATACGAGCCCGTTTTCCTTCCGGGCCTTCGCGAGCAACTTTTGTGTTGAGAATATACGTGGGGCAGCCAGCGAAAATGCTTGAAACAGTTCCAGGCCTTAGGCGCCTGAGTTCAAGTGGAACTTCAATCACTTTGCCAGTGACTATGTCCGTGTAGCTTGTCGAGGTGATGAAGTCACTTGGGTGAAAGTGCTTTTAGCAAAGTTGCAAACAGACAGAACGTTATATTTAAGGTAACGACAGAAGTTCTGGGCAGTCTCTTAGCTATGCGACAGCAAATGCAAATATGAGAACAAATTGGATGGAAATAATAGGCACATTTCCTTACCGTTGTAAAGTTTGATGGCGCAAAGTCCTTACCCGTCATGGCGCGCGTCCACACAGCTATTTCAGTGGTGCTGGCTGGGAACCTGTAGACGCGAACGGTGTGTGCTTCGGCATAGTTAAAATTGCAATTCGGGGCTCAACAACAGCCAGGCATATATAGCCAGCGGGTTGTTAAATAATGCCGTGGCAGCAATGCTGAGTTGCGTGACAGAGACAGCTCGTTTGCTTGCGACCAAATGACCGAAAGTGGTTTTAACACAATGTTGCCAGAGCACAACACACTTTCCGCTACAAACAGAACTTGAAAGGTTTAAAAGAGGAAATGCAGTGCCTGTTTAAAATATATCATGTACAACGGTAGTATTGAAGCCATTTAGCAATAAAAAACTGCTTAGCAAAGGAAGAGACTACGGGAACACGTGTTTGTCAACTTGTCTGAAAAAAAAATGCCACAGCATGTGATGGCTGCACAATAGTTCGCTGTCGTAAGCCGTGACAAGCCATGTTGCTCTTTCGTCATTTTAGTTGCTCTCTCGACCTCTCCTACTTTCTTTCAATCCACTTCCGATCTCACTGTAGTGACGTCAGCCTGTTGGGGAGATCACGGGAAGGCCTTTTGTGTAGGTGGTGTTGGCTGAAGCGTCATATGGACAAATTAACACGCGAAATCACTGAGGCAAATCTTATTAGGGAATGAGGTGACGAATGCGTGAGCCAGCCTTTGGTGGCTTTGCATGAAAATGATTTCGCGCTTCTAGATAGGGTTATCCCTTTTATCACTGTGCGTATGTCACACATGCACAAAAACTTATGACCACTCAGCGCAAGCCTTCTGCGAAGTTTCGCAAACTTCGAGATTGTCTCCGATTGTGTTACTAAGATGTCATGCAAATATTGCTGCGGCAGCCGCATGTCGATGGAGGTGAAGCACTAGAGGTTCATCTACATTGATTACATTGCACCTTATAGAAGCAAAACCACAGGCTCGAATTTCAGGGGCCCTCCACTCAGTTCCTCCGGCGGCTTCATTTTCGGTAGAGGCAAAGATGCTGTAGGCACGTGTTTGGGTGTACGTTCAAGAACCCCAGTTGGTCGAAACTTCCGGAGCCCTAAACTACGGTGTCTCCTACAATCATATGGCGAGTTTGTGACGTAAAATTCACATGTCAATCAATCAACTGCCTTCCTTAAAGCCATTGTAGTTTTTTGACGCAAAAAGCCAACAATTATTATTCAGATAACGCGCACTATGCGAAGTTGTTGTTGATTCGGGAGCTTACGCGTTCACCAAAGATAACACTGAAAGGTGCGATGACTGTGGCATAAATACAAAAAGTGTCTGCCGGTGATGAGAGTACTGAAGGCCGACGCCACCAGTGGCCGCTATCATAGTACTGCGTTCTTTGCTTGTACAATGAATAACTTAGTTTTCAGGGCACAAATTAGCCCATTAGTTTCATTGCTGCCGCAGCGACTTCCGCTTCCTTTACATTCTGCTTTCTTACACGTGAAAATACAATAGGTCTGATGCGTGCCTGAGGCGCGAATATTTTCTCGTTCAAGAAAATTGATTGCACGCTAGTTAGTTTATGTATAGATAACGAATGCTATACTCCGGCAGATAAAAAATTACGAAAGTATTTTAAGCTTTGTGTGCTCTGCCTAGGCCTATATACACTATGTTTCACAAAAATGGCACTACTAGCGCTGTTTCTGCTGTACACCAGTGATTTCATATGGCAAAACGCTCATTGATGGACAGGCTGAAATTGCACACTGGTATTTGCATCATCGTGCGAAGGATTCTTATCAAGCTCAAGTGGTTGGATGGCAACTCGCTAGCTTGTCGGCAAGCTCAGTAGCTTCCCATCAAACACAAGAGTGACAAGCAAGAACCACTGTCAGCGAAGTTTCTACTGGGCTGTCTGTTAAGCATCTAAATCAAACTTTTAATATGCTCTGCGGAAGTAAGCTAATTTACTTTGGAACACAGCGTCTTTAAATACCAAGAAACAATTTATTAAAAAAAGTTTGGGCACAAGTCAGAAATTTTCAAGCCGTTTTTTTTGCATACGCGTTTGCTACTCGGTTAATAATACCGTTTGGCATTACATCCCAAAACCCAGTTATAATTATGAGAGCCACAATGGTAGAGCGCTCCGGAAATTCGGCAATGTTTTTCTTTAACGTGCACTGACATCGTAACTACCCGCAACCTTTGGGTCAGCAGCCGAGCACCCTAGCCACTGTTCTACCGGGTCTGACTTCATTGATAGATTTTCGGGGTCTACAACAGCAGATTTGCCAGTGTGTAGAAGTATCTTACCATACAAATGGCTCGTATCGTATCAGATACAATTTTAGGGCAACATCTTGTGTATCTATCTCCAATACGTTCTGCCTGGGTATGTTGCATCGTATCGCATAAATTTCAGAGTATCTTTGCCCAGCACTGACTCTGATGCACTGTGCTCGCGACCTTACTAGATCAATATTGCACCCCCCCCCCCCTAACTGTGAACGCAGCCATCCGGGATCGAACTGATACCTGCCGCCATGTGCTCAGCGGCGCAACGACATTGATATAGATTTTCGTGCCGTGTTTCGCTCTTTTGTGAAACTTCCAAAAGCCCAGCTTTCTCTTTAGAACACACCCGCGCACTTACGTGGATTCATTGAGTGGGGCGAAGACGCTCCAGAAGCGCTCCCTGAGCTGCCGCGTTTCGTTGGACAGCTCGGGTGGCTCGGAGAACAGGTCGCCAAGGAAGGCGATCGCGTGTGGCTGTACGTGCTCCAGCGCGGCGAGGTAGGTGCGCCGCACAAACCACTCGTCGTCCCAAGACCACAGCGACATGCCCGGTGCGTAGGCCAGTCGCGAATCCGCCACCAGCAACAGCCGCAACTGCGTACAGTCTGCCACTGCAAATCTCTACCTCACTATTAGCCCCGTGAAGGTGGAGTGACGCCACCTGGTGGGATGCGTGGATGACGTCAAGAAAAGGATGCTTCGACACCTGCCATTGGCGCGCCTAATATACATGCGCTCTCATCGTAAGCTGCACCACTGTTTGCGATCGTTTTTCGCTGGACTCAAGCTTCAGATGAACGCCGAAAACAGCATCGATAATGCTCCTAGTAAAAAGAGTAAAAACTTTTGCCCAGTACATCACCCCTGATTACCGCCCTCCACCAGACACTTTGATGAGGTTTTGTTTGTCATGCTGCTAAACTTGAGGATGGGTTTGACTCTCGGCGCGGCTGTCGCATGCCAACGTGTGTGAAGAACAAGAACATGTTTGTGCTTTATTACAAAGGTATTCTACAGCGTGTCCGTAATGAAGTCGTGGGTTTTACACATAAGACAGCATATTTACATTAATACGTTGCTTTCTTCCGAGAGGTTCTTTTCAGTGGTAGGATGTTCTCACTTGCGAAAGCTTATTTGTATCAGACAGATGCGTCTATCTGGCCGCAATTTTTTTTCTGTGTACCAAGTTCTACGCACCGTCGCAAAAACCCATGCAGTATTGAGACTCGCAAACCATCTCCAAGGTGGCTTGGCCGAGAATACCACCACAGCAGTTGTATTTGGTTTTTTATGTACTGCTCACTCGTAATGTGCTCGCGCTTTTGTCGCAGTAATTCGGGGCTTCATTTACTAAAAAACGAGTTGAGGTGAAGTGCGAAAACTTCACGCAACATCGTAGCAACGACGCTGTTACACCTGCACCCAAGCTCATTTACTTGTATGTGGAGATCACCTGCGAGATCAGACACTGTCTCATTGAGGCGAATACCGTTAAGTATAACGTGGGCCACGTCACTAGGGCACCATCGAAACCATTGAAAACGCTCATTTCGATTTCAATCATTTGGCAAATGATATTTGTCAGTGTGCTCCACGTGCATTAAACATTACCGCTTATGACGTGGTGATTGATCGGGCCAGCAGTTCAAGCAAGTTGGAATATACGGCGACACATAATTCTTCGCGACTAGCTAATTAGAAGACATATTGTTACGGGGAATAAAGTATGCACTGGCGAGCAAACTGGTACTGGTGAATATACTGGCGAGCTAATGCGTACAACGCTGCTCCAGTCCGAGCACGTTCAGGTTCAGCACTTCGTCGTCGGCCATCCTCAGGCATCCACTTAGCCGTGACATTACCCCGCCGGCGCAGAAGCACCTTCCCGGTGCGATCAATTTCGCGGGCTTGAGTAGTATGGTCTAAGCCTTGAGACGTGCACTATATCGGTCGGGACTGAAGCTGGTGCTGGCGTGGTATGGAGTGGAGCTATCTCATAGGTCCCCGCTGGTGACCTTGCGTATGACGCGGTAGGGGCCTAACGTACGGGACATAGTTTTCACGGAGACTAACACGACGTGAATGGTAACCACAGCAAGACGAGCGACCCCGGAGAGTAATGTCCGTCGCGGTGCCGGCGATCGTAAGCACTCTTTTGGTTAAGCTGCGAGGCACATAAACGATCCCGGGCGACTTGGCGGGCGATGTCAGCTCGGGCCAAGGCATCACGAGCATAAGCAGTCGATGAGGGGCGTCAGATTGGAGCATGGTGTCCATGGGCAAAGGCGGGTCATAACCGAACAGTAGGTAAAAAGGGGAAAATCCAGCTGTATCATGACGTGAACTGTTGTATGCGAAGGTAACGAAAGGTAAGTGGATGCCCCAATCTTTGTGATCCTTGGACGTACATCGCTAACATATTCGTCAAGGTACGGTTGAGGCGTTCCGTGAGGCCGTTGGTTTGCGGATGGTACGCTGTAGTGAACTTGTGGTGGGTAGAGCAGGATCGCAGGAGCTCGTCGACTACTTTAGATAGAAAACAGCTGCCGTGGTCGGTGATCAACTGACGAGGACCACCATGACGCAGAATGATGTCATGAAGAAGGAAATCGGCTACATCAGTAGCGCAGCTGGAGGGGAGGGCGCGTGTAACGGCATACCGCGTTGCGTAGTCGGTAGCAATAGCAATCCACTTATTACCGGTGGCTGACACGGGAAAAGGTCCTAGAAGATCGAGGCCGACTCGGAAAAAATGGTCTCATCTGGTACTTCAAATGGCTGGAGGGTAACCAGCAGGTCTCAGAGCAGGTGTCTTGCGGCGCTGGCAGAGGTCGCATGCCGCAAACGTACTGTCGCACAGAAGGTAGAGGCCAGGCCAAAAGAATCGGCGGCGAATGCGGTAATACGTGCGTGGACACCCCTAGGTGTCCTAGCGGAGGGGGCATCATGCAGCTCGGGCCAAAACGTCTGAGCGAAGATGCACAGGAACAACGAGTAAAAGCTCAGCACCATCAGGGCGGGCGTTGTAGCGGTGCAAGATGTCGTTGTGAAGAACGAACAGTTGTAAGGAGTGGTCAGGGTGGGGAGAGTGCAGACCATTGATAATAGCACGCAAAGAGGGGTCGCGGCGTTGTTCAGCAGCTAGTGTCGGTGAAGTCGGTAATTGAAAGAACGAGGGCCTCTTGCTCATCTCCCTCGGTGTCAGGGGGATCGACTGGGTAACGAGACAACCAGTCGGCATCCTTGTGAAGTTGTCCGAATTTATAGGATACGGAAAAAGTGTACTCTTGTAAGCGCAGCGCCCAGCGACCAGGCGTCCCGTAGGGTCCTTGAGGGAGGAGAGCCAGCAAAGCGCATGGTGGTCCGTAATAACTGAGAATGGTCAGCCATAGAGGTACGGGTCGGAATTTCGGCAATGGCCCAGACGAGAGCTAAGCACTCGCGTTCTGTGATGGAATAATTTGTTCCGAGCGCGAGCAACAGTCGGCTTGCATACGCGACGACGCGGTGCATGCCTTGTTGCCGCTGCGCGCAGCACTGCGCCTATGCCGTGGCCACTGGCGCCAGTACGAAGCGTCCGTGGCGGCAGATGGGTCGAAAGTGTGCTAGGACTGGTGGATTGGTGAGAATGTCAACGAGCGACGAGAAGGCGTTTGCTTGCTGTTGGCCCCAGGTGAATGCGACATCCGTTTTGAGGAGGCAGGTTAGAGGACGGGCTACTTCAGCAAACTTCTCGACAAAACGATGGAAATAGGAGCACAGTCCCAGAAAACTTCAGACGTCCTTGGCTGAGCGGGGTGTGGGGAAGTCGCGAACTGCTCGGACTTTCGCAGGGTCTGGTTGAACGCCCGCAGCGTTAACAAGATGGCCGAGTACGCAGATTTGGCGTTGCCCAAAGCGGCACTTCGACGAGTTAAGTTGCAAGTTGGCACGTCGAAAAACATCAAGCACTGTGGACAGACGGGTGAGATGGTCGTCGAAAGTAGTCGAAAAAACAATAACGTCGTCAAGATAGCAGACGGCAGATGGTCCACTTCCATGCCTCGAAGGAGAGAGTTCCATCATGCGCTCAAAATGTCGTGGGGGCATATGCATAATCCAAAGGCATCATCTTGAACTGATAAAGTCCATCAGGAGTCACGAAGGCCGTCTTCTCTCTGTCTTTGTCGTCCACAAGCGATCTGCCAGTAGCCTGAGCGAAGGTCTATTGAGAGAAATATTTGGCACCGTGCAAGCAATCGAGTGCATCATCTATGCGCGGTAGGGGATAGACATCTTTCTTGGTAATATGGTTGAGATGGTGGTAATCAACACAGAATCTCCAGCTATTGTCCTTCTTTTTAACAAGTACAACGAGTGAGGACCAGGGACTAGATGAGGGTTCGATTATGCCCTTATCAAGCATTTTATCGACTTCTCGCTGTATAATAGCACGCTCTGGGGCTGACACACGGTAGGGTCGTCGGCGAATGGGTCGAGCGTCACCGGTGTCGATGCGATGGGTTACCACGGATGTCTGGCCCAAATTACGGTCGCCGAAGTCAAAGATGTCCTGATAAGAAGCAAGCACACGGCAGAAAGCAGAGACTTGGTCAGAGGTGAGCTTGTCAGATAGCATCGGCTTGAAAAGGTCGGAACAGTAACGTGACGAGAGCGACATTGATGAAAAATCGGGTGGCGAATCGGTGGTTAGGCGGAAACTGTGTGGTCGACCAGTGGTGTCAGATGCGCAAGTGACATGCCGCGAGGATAACTTGCGCTGAGAGGCCGAAATTGAGGACGGGAAATGAAGTTCGGTTGTCCTTAACGGTAACCACCGTGTTGGGGAGTGCAACATTGCGTGTCATGGCGACGTCAGAAATTGGGGCAGCAACATAATCACCATCAGGTACTGCAGGATATGGCGAGAGTTGGACTTGGACTGCGGCTTGCGGCGGAAGTCTGAGGAAATCGACAGAGCGTTAGACGAGGTGGGCTGGTAGAGACGGTCTCTGAAAAGGATGGTAGTTCGAGCCGAAGAAGACCTTTGGAACAGTCAATGAGCGCAGCGTGTGAAGTCAGAAAGTCGAGTCCAAGGATGAGGTCATGAGGGCAATTTTCTAGTACAGCGAACAGAACTGAAGTTGATGCTCAGAAATTGGTGAATCGCGCAGTGCACATTCCAAGCACAGCAGGAGTACTCCCATCCGCTGTACGAACGGTAGGTGCAATCGCAGGCGTCAGAACTTTTTGGAGGCGGCGGCGGAGGTCTGAGCTCATCACAGATATTTGTGCCCTGGTATCATAAGAGCAGTTATAGGTAACCATCAACGAGAATTGTAAGAAGGTTGCAACCGCTGGTCGGGAGTAATCAGAGGATTTGCAGTCCGAGTCGTGTATGCAGCGTCACCTCCGGGGCTGCACCGGCTAGTTTTCCGAGCGACGGTCAGTAGGGAGACCGAGAACGGCGGGGTTGGGGCGAGCGGGACTGACGACGCACGGGCTGATGGCGAGCGGCTGGTCCGACGTTCTGGATTAGGCTCTGCACCTGTCTCAGCACGGTAGGACGGGGCATAAGGTGCACGTTCAGAGCGAGGCCGCCAATCATAGAAGCTCGGTCGAGGTGATGAGGTCCAACGGCTGCGGCAATGGCGAGCGATGTGTCCTATCCAATGGCACGTGAAAAATATGGGCCGATCATCATGAGTGCGTCATTCAGCTGGGTTCCTTTGTGGCGCAAACGTGCGGTTCGGAGTGGCAGCCGCAACGACTGGAGCCGAGCTGGAAGGTAGCAGGGCATTTTGATGAGGTGGCGAAATGCCCAATATTCGCGATCTGTTGGCGAACCACGGCCTGTATCATTGAAACAGCATCGAGGTTGTGTCCTTGCGCGCTGACGCTAGACATAGCGGGAGCCATAGCCTCGAGTTCCCGACGGACTATTCTGGTGACATTTTCTGGCGCTTGGTGGTTGTGTAGTGTGGGCCAAATCTTCGCAAGAGGACGTAGCCGCCGTTTTGGGAAGGCGGTCAAATCGGCTGAACTATGCGCCTACTTTTTGCCTGTTCGAAGCGACGACATGCTTCGATGACGACTCCACCGTCGACAGTCCTTGCACAGGAGAAAATTGAAGGCGTCATCGCAATTCCTTTCAGGATGTGTCCGACTTTGTCCTCGTCGAGCATGTCCTTGTCGACCTTGCGGCACAAAGCCAACACGTCCTGGATGTACGCGATGTACGGCTCTGTGGATGTCTGGGCACGAGTCGCAAGCTCTTTCTTTGCGGCCACTTGACGTCCGATGGTTTCCCAAATAGATAGCGCAATTTCTGCTTACAGACGCTCCCATCTAGTCAACCTCTTCTTGATGTGTCTCGTACCAGAGTTTTGCCGTGCCATGCAAGTAGAAGAGGATGTTCGCCAACATAAGCGTCGGATCCCAATGGGTTGCTGCTGCTGACGCGCTCATATAGAACCACCAGTCATCGACGTCTATGCCACTTGTGCCGTTGAATGGGCCTGGGGTCACGAGGGTTGCACCACAACGATCGCTGCGGGGCTGACGGATCTTGTTGACATTGAGTAGCCTGGTCAGTCATCGTGGTAGCTGCAATGCGCCGTCCGCTGCGAAGATCCAGCTCGTTGGCTGTATAGCGAGTGGGTAACCCCGCACCTTCCACCATGATGTTACGGGGATTAAAGTATACACTGGTGAGCAAATGTGTACTGGTGAATATACTGGCGAGCTAATGCGTACGACGCTGCTGCAGTCCAAGCGCGTTCCCGTTCAGCACTTCGTCGTCGTCATCCGCAGGCATCTACTTAGCCCGTGACAATATTTACGAAATTCGAGTAAACATCTCAGCATTCCCGGAACGTTTTGTGTGTGACCATGTACGTTCTGATTATATTAAAAAAGTTTTATGGTAGATCATCTAACGTCTTGTTTAGCAAAACGCGTGACTTTGTCAAATCACCTGAATAATGTGCATAAGAACTGTGCTGAATTAGTGAATTTGAAAACGCCCTAATATCATTTGTAACTTTTTCGAGTTCATGTTCTAATCTCGAACTGCACCCCAAGTTGTAAAGAAGTTAGAATCACCAGCGTGCACAGTGGGCTTGTTAGTAAGGCGTGTTTGAATAATGGTAGCAGAAGGTAACGGAATAAAAAAGAACATGCAGACACACACTACACTAACAGCACTACACTTTCAACAAATGATTTTACCCACGTGGTTCTTACACAATTTTGGTGCACAGCTGCAACTAACACCCATTAGATCACAAGCAAGACTTCGTCAGCAATATCGTTATCCGATAATAATTCACTACACCTATTCGGACATCAGTTTGTGGCAGCGCCTACTTATGTTTGACTGTTTGCTGCTAAATAAAAACGAAATTGCATTCTCAAGATACGTAACCCTTCTAGCTAGGGGAACTCTTCCCTTTATGTGACACATTATGAAGGGAACGTTCCCAAGGTAGGTTCCTGTTCATGACTGCAACCTCCGCGCAAAACAATAGCCACAATTTGAAAACTACGTCCCGCTGCTCAGATTGTAATCTTGGTGTATCTGTGCAGCAGCGTATGGCAATAACCATTAAAGCAGAATCACCAGTATGTTTTGACATGTCGAAGTCAAGTCGCTTTCAGTACGGCCGCGTGCGCCACATGACGCAACGGTGCTCTGCAAAAACTCATGCGCAAGCTCTATTGCGTTTACGCCAAAGAGAGATAGAGAGAAAACTTTATTTGCACGTAACGCGGGACATTTCAAATGGTCGAGCCCCTATTCCAGGGCTCCTGGCCCTAGTTATCATCTCTACCGTTGGACCAGCCAGCGCTGATGAGCAATGGCCGAGCTGGACAGCAGTGCCTCCCATTGTTCCTCTGTGTTGTTCATGTTGTGGTGTTTTCATTTCGATGTGTACACTCCCACGTGATGTGAAACAGAATTGGTGTGGCCCACACCACGGACATATTTACACCAAAGGTAGCTGAAACTCTATTGACAGCTTTACCCGTGAAAACGTGATTTACTTGATTTACCCGTGAAAACATCTGTGCAAGATCGCACAAACAACATGGGGCTCGTGGTACCTGTAAATATTTCTGTTTAAAGGGAAAGCTATTATGAGGTCACAACAGCCAATTATGGTGGTGCAGTTCACATCCGCTCGGTGTACGTAGCAGCTATCACACACAATGAACAAAAATATTGACAACCAGGCAGTATTCCAGCCGAGGCTTGTTAATTGCAGCCAAACATTCAACCACACATTCACGGCAGGGCTTGAAGCTACGGCGCAAAAAACAGCTCATAGATACTTGTCTTCGATCAAGGAATCACATTAGCTGAAGTAATATGGCACGGTGGGAGCGTAACATGAAATTTAGCAGAACCCGCGCACCGGATATCGGTGTGTACACGGAGCATGCGGATTGAAGGTGACTTTAACATTTCATTGAGTGAAACGCTACGAAGTGGCGCTAAATATATGTAAAATGCCCGCACAGGAACGCAATAAACAGCCCCCTATGTTTTATATAGCCGGTTGTTTACAGCTGCGTAACGATGCTAATAGCAGCATACCAATTAGCAACACCAAAAGCGGTACGTTTATTATGACGCGCTGGTGCTCGCGAAAATGGTAGTCCCGGATTCTGCTACATAAATTTACTTAAACTACAATTGACGTTAACCTGACGTGACGGCTTTATGATATAAAAACTAATAGCCCCCAGCACTGCAACCCCGATTGACGTTTCGGGAATAGTAGGGTCTATACGAAGACTAGTTCCATGGACTGGTGTGGCTCTATGGTAGAGTACATGATTGCCATGTAGAATGCGGGTTTCAATTCTTGCTGGGACTGCTACGCCTGGACTCCAAACCAAACTTCATTGCTCCTGCAAAGTAACCGAGCTCGTATCGCCTGATTCAACTAGTGTCAAAAACAGCGAGCGAGCCAGGATGCATGATGCTATCAGCGGCATCTCTTGCGGTGCCCTTAAGCAACCCGCCACAAGCCCCTCAGCCACGGGTCCGAATCCAGCAAGGGACCAGTGGCGGTTCCTGATTGGAGGCTTCGAACTACTGGCTGATGCAAGTGATCCCAGCATGGAGTTTCTAAATTACCTAGAGGAAACTGTGGCACTGCGGTCCTTCAGCGACCATGAAAATGGGTATAGTGCACGGATTTGCGTAGTCCTCGTACTTGGGGTGGCGAATCGCATTTGTACTCTCGTTTATTGCTGTGTTTCGGTGTTTTTTTTTTTTTGAAGAACGAGTCCTTTTGAATTTGTGGCCTGATTTGAAAAGGCAGGCCTAAAAAATAAGGTGGTGAAGCGCAACCACTGAACAATTCTTCATTTTTGTTTTGTGAGAAAGTATCTTCAAGTCACGTGAACACACACGGAGCCATAGTACGAAGATTAACAAATCGTGTAATACCAATAATTCCCTGGCTGCTGAAGCACTGCGCGTTGCAGCGCCCATGACTCCAGAGTGCCCTGAAGTGTATATATAGGAAACTCTATGATCCCCAGGGCCTATAAGAAGAACCGAGCGGCACAAACAGAGAGAGAGAGCACGCGACCGAAGAAATGTCGCTCATCGCCACACCTTAGTTCGAGCTCCTTCAGCTGCCGGCCCCAGTGTCGAATGTGTAACACCTCTGTTAATACTGTACTACATAAATGTTTCGTTGACTCACCTTCGCCTCGTCCACTTCAACTATCAGCTCCGCGCATACCCAGCCGCGAGCTCAGACACGCGATTCCCAACAGTGTATGCAGCTGCAGGATTAGCAAGCATCAATGATTGTTGTTGTTCTCCTCTCAGTTCACTAGACTCCTCTAGCACAGGTTAGAATGGTTTAGAGAAGGGCTGTGTGAAGTATTGGAGTGAGGTTTGATTGTTTCAAGAAATTCGGCGTGCTTTCAAACAAAGTTACTGCAGAGTGTGTAAACACGGTAGTGTTGAAAGTGCTTGGGGGTTTCGCAAGTAGACTTATAGTGGGTACGGCAAGTGGGTTCAAAACAAAAGCAAGCAGCGAGAACCTTTAAGTAAATGAACTCATTGAAATTTGTGAAGAGCTCGGCTTTGCTCTGGGCCGTGCGAAACAAAAACAAGCAATTCTTTAGATATGGAGAAGCAGGGAGAAAAGGAATGGAGTAAGTCGGTGAGCTTTTGGTGTATATCAAGGGACGCAGCGAGGATGCAGAAAGGCGAGAACTTTGCGACCGCGAGAAGGTAGAAAGAAGAGACGCCGTGTGGAGGCGTAAGACAGAAGCGCCTCGAGTTGAAAAGAGAAGAATAAGCGCTCCGACAGTGTTAGCAGGCGCCTCGCGTAGCTTTCGCAACGGGGCTGCTGATTGGGCGAGTTGGTGCATGATAAAATGATATGCTTAGCGCAATCAGTTGAGCGTGAAGGGCCCCGCCGCGGTGGTCTAGTGGCTAAGGTACTCGGCTGCTGACCCGCAGGGCGCGGGTTCGAATGCCGGCTGCGGCGGCTGCATTTCCGATGGAGGCGGAAATGTTGTAGGCCCGTGTGCTCAGATTTGGGTGCACGTTAAGAACCCCAGGTGGTCTAAATCCGGAGCCCCCACTGCGGCGTCTCTCATAATCTTATAGTGGTTTTGGGACGTTAAACCCCACATATCAATCATTGAGCGTGAAGGAAAGATACTATACAGTCAAAAAAGGGGAAAAAACAGACGATAGTGTGAGTGCTCACTCTGTCGTCTTTTTTTTTTTTTTCATTCTTGACTGCATAGTATCTTTCCTTCATGCTCAAACTGATCTGCGCTAAAGCAATATCATTTTATTCTGCAACGGTTCAGGTGAGCAGCCATAAAATTCAGGACCAACTGTCACCGTTCGTAGCAGGCGAGGTTATGGCAAAGTATCTCGTCAAGTTCGAACACGTCTGTGAGCGAAATACAATCAAGCGGTCTCTTTGAGCGCAGAACATGTTAGCTCTGCTTCCTGCAGGAAGTATCCGACGTGATAACGCGCTGGTCGACGGAAGCATTTCAGAGCCATGATGACGTTCAAGAAGTCTTTCTGATGTTACAAGTTGTCACCGAGGATTTCCGGTAAATATGCCGGTATGCAATAGGGCGATGAGTCGCATGTTGCTTTCACGTCTCGCCTTAAAGCCAAATTAATTGAATGGGTCAAGGGTGAAAGTGTTTATAATGATCGCGATAAGGTAGTAGAATGCATTGCATGAAGCAATTTTATCGCTGCATCGAGGATGACTTGAAGCTTTGGCTGCAGGAGAAGCTTGGCGAAGTACAGCAAAACAAAGCAACAGAGTTAGCTGAGGAGTACTACACTCACCGAAACTTGCATTTTAGGGCAGTGGGCGTTAAAAATGGGGAAAGAAAAGAGGGCTTTTCCAAGAAAACTGATGGACGAACACACCTCACACCGTAGTTTGAGAGAGGACCCAACTCTTACGAATGACACTGTAGATCAAGGGCAAGTTGAAGCGTAGAAGTTGGTGAGGGTTGCTAACCAGCACACTGATACTACACTGGCGTTTTACTCAAGAAAGCCGCTAATCTGCTATAATTTCAAAAAAAAAGAGCACAACATTAAACTGTAAATAAAAGTTTGCTTTGGCAACATTGAGAGAGTCTGAATAGAACAACGCGATTGTTTACATCTACAGGAAATTAGTTACATCTCCAGGAAAAACGGGTCGAGCACTTCGAGACTCAGCGGCAACAATGGACGCTCTCTATCTTTCATTTGTGTCTTCGGACGACCTTACAGGAGAATGCGCGTGCATCAGGCAAGTCGTCGAAGACCAGAGTGCTTGCCCAATTTCTACGGTGTTATGAAGGCTCGTTCGGTAAATTTAGCACATAACGGCTGTGTCTGCCACACTTGCCAATTGTTTTCCTTATATTTTTTTCGAATAACTCTGAGCAGCTTCTCGAAGAACAGGGTAAATCATTCTTTTGCAACATGGCGTACATGGCCCTCACGCGATCGCAAGCGCGGACGCTTTCGCAGGAAGCTGATCTCGTTCAATGTAGTAAAATACTTCCTGAAAACACGGCCGAGCTGCGTGACCTTGGCGGTGAGTCGACCGAGCCTCGGACAGAAAACACTCCGGTTGGGTTACTCGAGCGGACCGTCGCTGAAGTGAGTAGCAATGTCTATATCGGCGGAGGAACCGAAGTGGCGCTGTTTAACAAGGCGCGCACTGTACGCTCTCGCCTGTAACTGAGCATTGGCGTGAGCTGTCGAGGGTTGATCGAAAAAAGCTCAATCCGAAGCAGCGTGAAGACCTCTCAACTAAACTGCTAACAAAAAGCGTAAAATTGGGAGCAACAGAAAAGAATTCTACAGAGGAAGAATAAGAAATTTTGACCTCTGGTGATGTAACCGAAAAGGAATCATAGGTAATTGGAGCAGTTGAACTTGGCTGCGTTAAAGTGCTGCTCACTTGTCCTCACTAAAGGGGGAGCCGATGGCTTCTTATTCTACAACATATCGTGAAAGTTGATAATAGTCCAGAGGCACGGCAATTCGCACTGGGGAAAAAGTTAACAATCAAATTCTGGTCGCCCAAAGTGCCCGTGAAGTGGCCGCCAAGTTCGGCTTGACGGTCCCTAAGTGGGATTAGCTGGGTGGCGCGGGGTCTCCCCTACGTCTTATCTGAACCAAAATAAGTTTAAGTGTCTCATCATCATCACCAGCATATCTTTAAGCTTTTTGCTTTTCAAAAATTGTTTGCAAAAAATTAAGTTGCTATCTTGAGCGTTATTAACCAAGCGGCAGCACTAAATTGGTCCAAAATCGTGCGTTTTCTTTCGGTAGTCAGTGTTTTTGCGTGCCGTTTCGGGTTCAATAACAAAGTTCTGGCTTTTGAAGGAGAAAGTCGTTGTACTTCATGAAACATGGCGAAGTAGGGACAAAAAAGAAGCGTAAACTGACGTTAGGGCCCCGCCACGGTGGTCTAGTGGCTAAGGTACTCGGGTGCTGACCCGCAGGTCGTGGGATCGGATCCGGCTGCGGCGGCTGCATTTCCGATGGGGCGGAAATGTTGTAGGCCCGTGTGCCCCGATTTTGGTGCACGTTGAAGAACCCCAGGTGGTCGAAATTCCCAGAGCCCCCACAACGGCATTTCTCATAATTATATGGTGGTTTGGGACGTTAAACCCCACATATGAATCAATTAATCAAATCAAACTCAAGTTAGAAACTCAATATACCAAGCGCGGAGCTACTGTGCAGCACGGTGATTAGGGTCAGCAAGGAGTACAAAACGAGCTGGAAAAATAACATTTGCTTTGTCTCGCTCAAAAGAAGCTTGAGCCACATCAAAAAAGTCCCAAGATATAAGCGTGGTCAATTTCAGGCATATTGAATGCTTCTTTGTTAAAGGACATACGGGTCAATTCTTTAAAGCCATATTTATCAAAAAGTGTTTTTTTTATCTTAAACAGTTACGAGAACACGATCGTTGTCCTTATAACAAATATATCCGCATAACGTTTTTTGTGCTCTTTCTGAATAGGTAAAACTGTGCATTCAAGCAGAATATTTGCGTACAGAAGTAGCATTCAATCAGAATTACTGCGTGCAAAACAAACCTGCCAAACATCAACATTATCAGGAGTTTTATATAACGCACCTAAGCTTAGAGTATGACGATCGTGGAGGTAAGACGCACGAGCGTTTTTCCTCACTACGCAGCTGCCAAATCCCGTTGAGTCACACCAAAAAATTTTTTAATCATCACTGCTGGCGTAACATGCATATTTTGAAGCATTTCAATGTTTACTGCTTTTTTCCATTTTTGCTACTTCTTCATCTTGAACTTAGCATTTACCTAATCCCTACAATCTGAATTTCTAGGATAGTTCTGGACTAAAACTGCAATTGTTTTTTTTTTCAAAAGAGGTGACCTTGGAGCACTTTGAAAGTTGGAGCCGGTTAAAGTGGCGTAGGACTCAGAAACACAGAATGCATTTTGCAAGCTGAACAAGCCTTGAGCGAAAGCCCATTCTCATGGCACCCGACTTTGGTAAGGGCCTCGTCATTTAATTTAACGCAAGTGATCGCGGCATGGAAACTATATTTTGCCAGAAAGACAGAAGGTAACAAGAGGGCAGGTTTGTATTTAGGCCGAAACTGAGCAGCAGGGGAGAGGCATACTTTACTTCTGAAAAGGAAT